>VDFB02252616.1:177201246-177312234 GCA_007258455.2 Sequoia sempervirens | reverse complement strand
AATGATGTTTTACAAAATTGTGGCATAGAAGCCCCACCAAAATCTTCAAGAGAGTTCTTATCAAAATTTTTATGTCAAATAGAGGATGGCCAAATATTCTATAGGAGAAAATGCTTGGATGGTTCATGCGAGAATTGCGGTGGCTTGCAACGAATGCGAGTATGTCACATATGGAAAGCACAAATGAGGTGGGGCATAAACTAGTCGATTTCAGGAAGTATAAAATAGTGGCATATGCTACAAAAGATGGGTCTCAAGAAAAAAGGTGTGATTTGGTTGTTGAGAAGATTCTAGTGTATCATGTTATGTCCATGTTTCATGAGAATCTAGTGTATGATTATGCAAGGCATACCCATAGAGCTCGATGGCTGGACACACAATTCAAGCTATGCAAGGACACCTTTCCACTTGGCAGAATAGTATTAGTGGTTGAATTTGTAGAGAACTACACTCTACAACCACAATGTGAGGTGCATTCATAGTATTGCAACTCCACACAAGTTTTGATATTTGTGCACATAACATTCATTCATGCAATTGATAGTATAGAGGACCAAAGGAAGGTATTGAGGGAGTATCACTTTTATATTAGTGATGATCACACACATTCTCCATAGCTCATGCAAGGTTTCTTCTAGATGTTCTACATTCATTTAGATCAAAGGGGCATATCATACGATCGACATATAATATGGTCAAATAACTATGCAACATAGTTCAAGAACGTGCATATGTTCTACTGGTTGTGCATGATGGATCTTAGTACATGTGTTCAACATATGTGGAAATTTTGTGAGGCTGGACATGGAAAGAGGGAGCATGATGGTGCAGGAGCATGTGTGAAAAGAAAATTAGCATGAAAAATATTTAAAGTATAAATACAGTGCACAGTTGATAGATGCAAGATCAATCGTCGAGTGGTGTAATGCTTCAATGGGTCTAGGTAATTAGGGTACATCTTTAGTTCATAGATTTTTTTGGTTGATGGATGATACCAACATTGCACCATACGAGGATTTTAATACACTAACAAGATCGAGTGAGTTACACTCTTTCCTTAGCTCAAATTCAGGTTCATGGAGTATCGATACACATAAGACGACATGCTTTTGTTCTTCATGTACTATGCAAGCTTGGAATGATTGTGAGTCAGGGGAGTGGGCTGAAAAATGGTTGACAAGTTATCTTAGCCCACTTCACACATATCACCCTCTGATGGCATTGGAACTAACACAGATGGAATAATCGGTCGAATTGACCATGTATCAGATCTAGTTCAACTAGGTAATATATCTACTTGCTTAGTATTTGAAATTCCATATTGTTATCTTACTTTGTACTATATTCATAATGTTAACTAATTTCAAGAGATATGTCACACATATAAATGCAGGGCATGTTTATGTAGTTATTGCAGATGAAGACAATGAAGAGGGAATAGACTATTACTTGTGTCATTGTGTTAAGGAAAAAAAGAAATTGGAAGCCCCAATTAACATCAAATACCCTACAGGTTCAGTTGTTGTTACTGGAATGTGGCTAAGAAGGTACCCACATAAGAGTGTTAAACATTGGTTGTTTGAGGAATTTGACACACATCGTAAGATTCTTCATTACTCAAACCTTGTCCTAGCATCCAATGTTCATTTGACCAAATATGGGGGTAGACCTTTGAACAAGACCTTGTGGAAGGTACATGAGTCTGACCATGAGACAATACTTGACACAATAAAGAGTAGAGTAGACCTAGATGGTTCATTGGATTAATTTGTAAGTATATGCACAATGGTTCTTATTAATTTATACTTGTATCCATGTCAATTTGGTTGATGCCAATGTTATCATCTTATTTTACTTTGTGTATTTGTATGTAACCATGCAAAAATTGATTGGTGTCCCCTTGCATTAAAATGTATATTTATGAGCCATCCAAGAGAATATCAAGCAGAAAAGAAATGCAACATCCTTATTTTGATGATCTTGACAAATCTCAATTATGATTTTAAGCCATTACAAAAGTGTGTGTGAAGCTTGGTGAGGCAATTTCAAGTTATTCATTTGAATTTAACCTTATCATGACAACCTATGATGTAGACATTATAAGAGCATCTCAAATTTAAAGAAATTTTATTCATGAGAGGTGTTGTGTGCAATAGGTATCTTGGAACTCCCAGTGAAGATGTATGACCAAGACTAACTAAGTTGAGAGACTGCCATGCCTATCTATAAGTTCCTTCCATCTATTTTGGATGAGCTATTTCTTTTTATTTTTTTCATTTGCGTATCTGTAACTACACTAGTAAAAATTGATTGGTCCTTCCTTGTAGAAAATGCTGATTTTTGAGCCATCAAATAGAATCTCATCCAAGAAAGCAATGCAACATCCTTATTTTGATGATCTTGACAAATCTCAATTTTAATTTGAAGCCAATATAAAAGAACATGTGAATATTTGCGAGGGAATCTCAAGTTACTCATTTGAAGTTAACCTCTAAATGAGAACCTATGATGTAGAAATTAGAAGAGAATCTGAATGTACATGAGTGACATTATAAAATATTTGTGAGAAAAACTCGTACCTAAGGCATTGTAATGAGATTTACATGTATAATAACCTTCAATTCCTCGAAGGAGAGGTTTTTGGTTGATTTGTAACCCATTTTTTGATCAATAAGAATGCTATTTTCTAGAAATTTACTAGTTTTTTCACTTTTCTTGTTGTTGTATGGTCTGTACGGATGTTAAGATGATTTGAAACCTATTCCTTACTCTTAAATTCACTCTTAACTATAGGACATTCAATGGTCCTATAACAATACTTTCATGCAAATTCCTTGTCAAAGCACTTTTCACCCCTGTGTTTATAGTCACACCTGCTACCCCTACATTATCACTCCTAGGATAGGTAACAACATAAAAAAAAAAATTCTCCTTCATTATATTTATAGGTTCCTTCCTAACACACATTATTACCTGTTCTTTACCTTTGATATCTTCTACAAGAGGAGTTAAAACAAAAGAATAACCATCTTTGACTATGGTGTAGGTATTTTCCCTACCATCATACAATGCCCTCTTGTCATATTTCCAAGGTCTTCCTAATAGGAGATAACAACAATCCATTGGAAGCACATAATAAACAACACTATCATGATAAACACCAATTTGAAAGTCTACAATGACCTTTTCATTCACCAATAAAGATTGGTCATCATTTAACTATGAAATTTTATAAGGACATTCATGAGGAATTCTTTTCAAGCCTAACTTGTTTACCATTTCACATTGACACCATATTTTGCAGTTGAGCCAGAATCAATGACCACTCTACATATCTTGTCCTTGCACTTACAATTAGTGTTGAAGAGACTTTTCCTTTTCAAAGGTGCTTCCTCTTTTGCTTCCTTGCAACTTTGTATTTACAATCCTTACTCTTTGATCCTCATGAACCTCATCACATTCAAAATGATTATCTTATGCAACAATCCATTCAAGTAGTTCTTCATCATTTAAACTTCCACCATATTTAGGAACATCAATTTTTACCTTAGGCTTGTCATCTCTAACTGCCCTTACCAATTTTGCAATCCTTTGCTCTTCTGAATCAAGTTCTTCTTCCATGTCTTCAAACTCTTCTTCTTCTTCATCTGATTCACTCTCTTCCACATCCCTTATTTTTTTGTCTCCAAGGCTATGATTCTTTCCTCCAACTCTTTGATTTCTCTAGTATGTTTGTCCTTCATCTCCTTCATCTCTTTAGCCATATCTTTGTTCTTTGGAGGAATCTTTGAACACCAAACTCTTCACTTCTTCCTTTCTCTTCACAACCTTAAAAATGAAAAAAAAAACTCCTTGAAGCTTTGATACCACTATGATGTAGAGTGGTAGGGGAGGCAACTTCCTTTTCAAAAGCTTCTCTCAAATACTCTATATGCACACACCAACATCACTATTACTCTCAACAATGCAACTTGACCACTCAACTTGACTCATACAACCAGACATCTCAATAGGACTTGGGGATGATGTAAACACTCTTCACACAACACAACATGACCAAACAAATAGACCTTGCACCAAAAAAATCCACTCTTCCATGGATTCTAAACAAGGCTTAACTAGGCCTACATAAGGAAGCTTTCAACTTTTCAAGGAACACCCCAACACCCCTATGATGCAATATAAAGGTGGAGGAACACATAATCAGACTCAAGGAATCAAGTTCCAACTCAGATTCAAGTTTCCAACACAACTTTCATCAAATCAACACTATGGCTTCCCAATTCACTAGTAACAAAAAATAGACCTATCCTTTAGAGAAGGTTGTAAGAATACCAACTCAACATCCAAATAGCATCCATACATCATCAAAAACACTGAACCAAGGTTACACATGAGATTCTTATGCAACAACACAAAGAAACTTCAAGTCACCCTGCTCAAAGGCTACTAGAATTAGCCCAATTTTACACACAAAGTACTCTTTAAACTTCTTGCCACCACAAGATCTCTTAGACAGTCTCAAATTGTGTTACAAAACCATAGATTCTCTAATCAATTCTTCTGTACAGGTCTTCTAAGGTGCTGCTCCAGCAAACCCTCCTATTTCACCCTAAAACCTAGGGTTTCTCTGTAACTCCACTCTACTAGCCACAAAAATTCAAACCAAAGTTCAAAACATCTTTGCCTAGGTCTCCACAGACCCTCCAAACCTTTCTACACTCAGTCCCTTCACAAGTTCAACAATACACAACATATAGCCTTCATTTTCTCTAGGAAAACTCACATACCTGACCTAGGGCATCACTAGAACTCAATTTTCTTGACTCCCAGCACTATAGTAACTTATTAGAAAATTGTGCAAAGTGCATTCTGAAGACCATTTTCATACATTTACAAGGGAAAAACTGACCTAGGGCATCAGAAAACTTTTACAAACCTCCATATTTCACTCTAAAAAAAATTGAAATATGAAGAGGGCCCATAAATCCACTATTCTACTAGGTTTCAGAATTTTCCCACACACACACAATCACTTCGAGCTACGTTCAACCAGATCGATCCCTTAAGGGTCTAAAGGGGAAAATTGCTGCAAAATTTAGCATGAGGTTACTCAGACACTGTGAAACTTATAAACTTCTTGTTTTATCCTATGGGATCATGTTGGGACCCTCTACAATAACCTCTCTCAATTTTTTTTTTTATCTCAAAGTGGTTTTCTTGTGGTGTCCAGTTTTTAGTTGATGGAAAAAGTGTCAAATGCAAGTAGTGGAAAGTTGCAAAGTTGTACAAATTTTGTTCTCCAACTTGCATGACCAAACAGACTGATCCAACATGCCTAAATAGGAATTTTTACACTAGGCATGGTCCTATTTCACACCCAAACATGCAGAATCACTCTGAACTACGTTCAACTGGATCAATCCCTTAATGGTCCAAAGGGAAAAGTGGCTGCAAACTTCAGTATGAGGTTACTCAGACACCATGATGCTTAGAAACTTATCGTCTGATCCTATGGGATAAAATTGGGATCCTCTACAATAACCTCTCTTGGTTTTCATTATCTCGAAGTGGTTTTCCTGTAGTGTCTAGTTTTCAGTTGATGGAAAAAGTGTTAAATGCGAGCAATGGAAAGTTGCAAGGTGGTGCAATTTTCGTTCTACAACTCGTGAGACCAAATTGACTATTCCAACGCATCCAAATAGAAATTTTTACGCTAGGCATGGTCCTCTTTCACACCCAAACACACAGAATTGATCTAAGCTATGTTCAACCAGATCGATTCCTTAAGGGTCCAAAGGGAAAAATGGCTGCAAATTTCAGCATGAGGTTACTCAGACACTGTGATGCTTAGAAACATCTCATATGATTCTATGGGATTTTTTTGGGCCCCTCTACAATAACCTCTCTCACTTTTCATTATCTTAGAGTAGTTTTCTCGTAGTGTCCAGTTTTCAGTTGATGGAAAAAGTGTCAAATGGAAGCAATGGAAAGTTGAAAAGTGGTGCAACTTTCGTTCTGCAACTTACATGACCAAACAGATTATTCGAACATGTTTGAATAGGAATTTTTACACCCAAACATGTGAAATCACTCCAAGCTACGTTCAACCAGATTGATTCCTTAAGGGTCCAAAGGGAAAAATGGCTGCAAAGTTCAGCATGAGGTTACTCGGACACCATGATGCTTAGAAACTTCTCATCTAATCCTATGGGATTGCGTTGGGCCCCTCTACAATAACCTCTCTTGGAATGGTTTTCCCATAGTATCAAGTTTTTAGTTGATGGAAAAAGTGTCGAATGGAAGTAGTGGAAAGTTGCAAAGTGGTGCAACTTTCGTTCTACAACTCGTGTGACCAAACGGATTGTTCCAACGCATCTGAATAGGACTGCTTATGCTAGGCATGGTCCTCTTTTGCATCCAAACACACAGAATCACTCTGAGCTACGTTCAATTGGATCGATCCCTTAAGGGTCCAAAGGGCAAAATGGCTGCAAACTTCAACATGAGGTTACTCAGAAACCATGATTCTTATAAAATTCTTGTTTGATCCTATGAGATTGTGTTGGGCCCCTCTACAATAACCTCTCTTAGTTTTCATTATCTTAGAGTGGTTTTCCTATGGTGTCTAGTTTTTAGTTTAAGTCAAATGCAAGTAGTGGAAATTTGCAAAGTCGTGCAACTTTCGTTCTGCAACTCTTGTGACCAAACAAACTATTCCAACATGTTTGAATAGGCATTTTTATGCTAGGAATGGTCCTCTTTCTCTCCCAAACATGCGGAATCACTCTGAGCTACATTCAACTGGATTGATCCCTTAAGGGTCTAAAGTGCAAAATGGCTACAAAATTCAACATGAGGTTACTCAAACATCGTGACACTTAGAAACTTCTCATCTAATCCTATAGGATTATGTTGGGCCCCACTATAATAATCTCTCTTAGTTTTTGTTATCTTGGATTGGTTTTCTTGTGGTGTCCAATTTTCAGTTGATGGAAAAAGTGTCAAATGCAAGTAGTGGAAAGTTGTAAGGTGGTGTAATTTTTATTCTACAACTCATGTGACCAAAAAGACTATTCCAATGTGTCTGAGTAGGAATTTTTACACTAGGCATGGTCCTCTTTCACACCCAAACACATGGAATCGCTCTGGGCTACATTCAACCAGATCAATCCCTTAAGGGTTTGAGTGTAATATGTTGAAATATGCCATTCCTCCTATTGTTCAGGCTGTGTCTCAGTGATATGGGCCTGATGTAACTTGAATTGTGGTAGCTTGATATACAAAGTCTATTGATGCTAGGATTCAATTTGTATGATTTTGAAAAAAGAAGCCAACTGAGTAGAGTTATCAACATTATTCGTAAATCATAAGAATTTTTTTAGTACACTAGCCATTTTGATGCCTTCTTGTAGTCTCAAACATTATTTTGTATCATTGTTACATTGGTCTTTAGAGTGGCAGCTTAATATAGCTCCATAATACAAAATCTGGTTCACGCTGATTTTCACGTGAAAAAAAACCATGAGACCATAGCTTGTTGCTTACTATTATGCTTTGATAGATTTTTTCCAAGCATCCATAGCTTGTTCGAAAGCACCTGTTTTAGGATTTTAGCCATAGCAGCAAGGCAATGAATTGTTTGATAAAATGCTTTGATAGACATGTATGAAAAATTTGTTAGCATAGAAAAGGCAGTGGACTCTTTGAAAAAATGTCTCAAAGAAATGTGGTTTCATTGTGATTGAATGGCATGACAAATGCCATGACAAGAAAATTACTATCGATTGTCATGGCATTCCATCACCATTGAGACCACATTTCTTTGAGGCTTTTTTTCAAACAGTTTGTTTCCTTTTCTATGCTATTGCTTACTAGTATGCTTTGATAGATTTTTTCCAAGCATCCATAGCTTGTTTGGAAGCACCTATTTTAGGATTTTAGCCATAACAACAAGGAAGCGAACTGTTTAATAAAATGCTTTGGTAAACATGTATGATAAATGTAGTAGCATAGACAAGGCAACAAACTGTTTGAAAAAACACCTCAAAGAAATGTGGTCTCATGACCTGATGGAATGCCATGACAATCCACTACAATTTGCTTGTCATGGCATTCCACCACCATGAGACCAAATTTCTTTGAGGTATTATTTTCAAATAGTTCATTCCCTTGTCTATGCTATTGCTTACTATTATGCTATGATAGATTTTTTCTAAGCATCCATAGCTTGTTCAAAAGCACTAGTTTTAGGCTTTTAGCCATAGCAGCAAGGTAATGAACTGTTTGATAAAATGCTTTGATAGACATGTATGAAAAATGTGTTAGCATAGACAATGCAGTGAACTCTTTGAAAAAATGACTCAAAGAAATTTGGTCTCATGGTGATGGAATGGCATGACAAATGCCATGACAAGAAAATTGCTATGGATTGTCATGGCATTCCATCACCATTGAGACAACATTTCTTTGAGGCTTTTTTTCAAACAAGTTGCTGCCTTTTCTATGCTATTGCTTATTAGTATGCTTTGATAGATTTTTTACAACCATCCATAGCTTGTTTGGAAGCACCTATTTTAGGATTTTAGCCATAACAACAAGGTAGTGAACTGTTTGATAAAATGATTTGGTAAAAATGTATGATAAATGTAGTAGCATAGACAAGGTAGTGAACTATTTGAAAAAATGCCTCAAAGAAATGTGGTCTCATGGTGATGGAATGCCATGACAATCCACAAAAAATTGCTTGTCATGGAATTCCACCACCATGAGACCACATTTCTTTGAGGCATTTTTTTCAAACAGTTCATTCCCTTGTCTATGCTATTGCTTACTATTATGCTATGATATATTTTTTTCTAAGCATCCATAGCTTGTTTGAAAGCACCTGTTTTAGGCTTTTAGCCATAGCAGCAAGGCAATGAACTATTTGATAAAATGCTTTGATGGAAATGTATGAAAAATGTGTTAGCATAGACAAGGCAGTGACTCTTTGAAAAAATGCCTCAAAGAAATGAGGTCTCATGGTGATGGAATTCCATAACAATCAAATGCTTTTGATTGTCATGGCATTCCATCAGGTCATGAGACCTCATTTCTTTGAGGAATTTTTTTAAAGAGTTCACTACCTTGTCTATGATATTGCTTACTATTATGCTTTTGATAGATTGTTTACAAGCATCCATAGCTTGTTCGAACACACTTCTTTTAGGCTTTCAGCCATAGCAACAAGGCAACACTTGAACTATTTGACAAAATGCTTTGGTAAACATGTATCAAAAATGTGGTAGTGTAGACAAGGTAGTGAACTATTTGAAAAAATGCCTCAAAGAAATGTGGTCTTAGAGAATGCCATGACAAGCAAATGCAATTGGCAGCTGCTCCTAGTTATTAGTTATGCAATGTAAAGAAATGCTTTGAGTTTGGAAGATGTGCAATGCAATGTAATCAACATTATGAATATAAATTACAAAAATCTATTTTTTACTAAGTTATTGGTTAGATTTTGGGTTCGACAACCCAGTTTGCTGGTTCAGAAAAAAAATTTTGGGGGTTGGGTTCGTTTTGGGTTCGTAATACAAAAATATAAAAATATCAGAAATATATACATATTTTCCACAATAATTAAGTTCAAAATACACCACCATATTAATAGTCAAATAACATAGCAAAAATATACCACCACTTTCATAGTCAAATATTAAAATATTAGTGATACTCGAATGTCATGATACAAAATTATAAATTAAAGTTCAAACATAAAAATGTCAAGTGTTTACAATCAACCATTATTGATCATTGATCAATCTAAAAAGTGTGAACATTTTTCTTTGTGGAAGGAAAACAAGAAAACAGTGTTACATAATTATTTACATTGTGAAAGAGTCAAAACATTTTTCTTGCAAATCATAGAAGAATCTTAGTTATTTTTTGGGTGCCCTTGCCTTGGAACAAAACTATCCTGATCCATGAATGATTGACCAGGAACTGTGACAAAGAAATAAGATAAATCATGCAACCTGTTGCAATTTCTTTCCTTGGGAAAAAGGGTAAAGTTTTCTTTTCAGGGAGAATCTCCTTTAGAGTTTGAACACATTGATAATTTTCAAGATAGACTTAGCCAAATATGTCATCTAGGTTTGAAACTTTTAGGTAAAATGTTTGCTTCTTAAAATTTTGTTAAAAATTCAAGATGTAGGCTCTCCTCCCTTAGGGAAGTGAAGGCCTATCAAACCTAACACTCTTATGCAACACTTCTTAAGTTCTTGTTGATGCAGTATTATATGTGAAGTTTCAAAATAGGCATGGTTATATAAATTATCATCTCAGGACTATCATTGCATCAAATTAAGAATTTTCAATTGTTTATGGTCTAGACAAGAGAATTATGGAGTAGTGTTCCAATGCTAAAGTCTTATTGTGAATCTCTTTGATATGAGTGTTTCAAAAATGAGGAATCTGTCTTCTGCACCAAATGAGAAATATTCACAATATGTGCTAGGAAGAAATAAGTCCATAAGATCGAGTATGCAAGAAATGAGAATTGCAAAATTGGCTTATGTTTGACTTCCACACAGAAATTTTCACACTTTTTGATGTTCACACATGAGTCAAAAAGTATATGTGTGTAAGTTATAAAGTATACACTTGAATACATGTAACTCATATAGATATTGAACTATGAATTTATAATGCAAATATGAAAACCATCGATAAAAAAAAATTGTATTAAAAGCAAATAGCCATGTACGCATACATCAATAAATGTCGATATAAGTATAAAATATAGTTACAAAATAGCCATATAGGCTTACAAGAATGCCATATAGGCATACAATGTCAAATATATCCAATACAAAATATGTACAAAATTTCCATGTAGGCATACAACAAAGGGCTTTGCATTCAAAATTCATTTCTCTCCATGCTCTGGTTCAAATACGATTTTCTTTCCCTTTGCTTGATGATCTAATAGCGATAAGTATGTCACCTATTTTTGCTATGCTCGAGGAGTGCTCCTACTACTCCTCCTAGTGTTTATCTCCTCCTGAATTTTTAACTGTTACAATAAGAAGTAAAGACATTAATATATAGAAATTACATTATAAAATTGATATATTTAACAAAATAATCACTTACGGCCATCTCACGATCACTCTCCTCAATGGAAATATTTGCATGCCGATGTTGAGGCATGCTCAAGCCCTATATAAACCATCCAAATAGGAATTAAACTATGAATCAATAATGGTTTGATTTTTCACTAGAACTAGTTCATCTATAACAATGAATGTAAATTTAAATTTAGTAATTTTCCTCATACCTCCCCTATTAGAGCCATCGAGGATTGTATAGCGGAGGAAACACTGATATCCATTTCCCTCACAACATTTGGCAGTGTTTCTATCACAAAAAGGTTACAATAGCGATCCACGTGATGACTTATAATGTATGAGATCTAATGAACAAAATTTTGAGTACAAGTATTAAACTATATATTTTTTATTATTAGTTATTGAATTTGAAGTAATGCTTTGAGTTTGAATGACATGCGTAATGCAACATAACCAACAATATGAATATAAACTACACAAATCTATTAAACTTAGAATTCATTAGTTAAGTTCTCTTTAGTCTATATTACCTCTATGAACGTTTGATCAAATCTACTAGCACTAGGAGGCGTTTCCTTGAAACCTCCAACATTACCCTATTCAACATCCAAAATCACATATTAAAATACCATTTGTAAAACAATGTTATTAACATGTAATAAATTTATAATTGTTTACTAGTTACATACCCCACTAATAGGTGTATTGCAAAAATAAGTAGGGGGATCACTGGTGTATCCAATCTCAACACTATGACCCTACAATTTTATTAAACTAATAAAACTAAATTAGTTAATCTTGCGTTTCACAATCAAAATTTAATAAATTAAATTCAATGAACATGCTGAATTTTACCTGAGTGTTAATGCCATATGCATCATACAAAATGCCAGCTGTCCTCTCCATCCTTGTAGATGCATATGGATCAGGCTGCAAGTAGCATATGAATCCTACATAGCACCCCCCTGAGTGTTGATAGGGTCATATGAACAAGTCACCCCACAATATTGACACACATGGGTTGAAAGGCCACCACCTGAAGAATCCCCTGGATGGCATTATACAATAGGGCTAGTGTGATGGATGAAACTCTAGGTCAAAATTGTGATCACCTACAATGTCTCTATGTTGGCACTCTCCTTCACAATGATAGGCATCACAATGTGCTCACAAGGCGGCCTAGAGAGAGGTCATCTCCCTTTCCGCACAGGATCTGGTTGTGCACCGAGCCTATCCTGAGGTGACCCCCCACCTCTCCCCTAGAACTACCTCATATAAAAATAATTTGGGATTTGGTTCAATACAAACTCACAGTATAGTTTCCTAAGAAAATATTGGGGGACATCACAATTATTGCATGGTGGGTAATAAAATCTCTTGACCAAATACCATCTATCATAAAAATGGTTCCTAATCTCTTGGTGGTGGCACCAATGAATAGGAAACCTCTTTGCATTAAGGGTAATATTTTGATTTGTTTTAGGTTTAGTGAATATAGAACATAAATCACGTTTAGTAATCTTTAAATCTTTTACTTCTTTATATGATAATTTGTCTGCATAATATGCCCTGGCTGCCTACCTCCTATCTTGCCATCTAGATATTTGTTGGGTAATTGCATCTACATTTTTTAACATCTCTCTCAATGAATTTTCTAGATGCATTCTTTCTTTGGTTGAAGCATTTGGATTACTCAACCTACTGATAAGATCCTCAAGTTGTTTTCTATTGTTCTTAGTTTCACTCCTCAAATTTTCTTGAGTGTCAGGAGGGTATTGAGTGATTGTTGGGGGAGGTTGATTTTGTTGTTGAGGTTTATTTTGTTGAGGATTTTTTTGAGGATTTTCCTCCTCTTATTGAGGATTTGTAGGATTTCCTACAAATTAAAAAAAAAACAATCAAATCTAACCTAAAACAAACAAAATCAATTTCAAACTAAGAAATCAAAACAAATAGCAAACAATACTTACCTCCTGTACCTCTTCGTTGTCATGGTGCCATATTTGCAAAGAAAATCTGATTGTTGTTGATGAAATTTGTAGAAATCCTTCCTCCTAGAATGCGAGAGTGAAAGTGAGAGTTTTTGACTGTGGGCAGAGCTGAGAAATAGTAAACAAAAAATGATACACTTTTCACTTTTTTTTTCTTTTAAAACAACATAACGCGAGCACGCTATAACACGCTCACATTATCTATTTTCAAAAACTTTTTTCCATTTAGCCAGAAAAGTGCAACCAACTTCATGCACCTGCCCATATAGTTATCTAGACAAATAAATTTTTGAGCCATTAAGAATTTATAAAATTAGTGTCAATTTAGTATTTCACAAAATTTGATGAATGAGATTGACCATTACTCATGTAAAAATGGCAATACTTGACTATTGTTCTATTCTATTCTATATTATTAGGGGAAAGTCCATATGTGATTATATTCCAAGAATTAAATTGTAAGATACACAATCTAAATGGTCCTACAAGATTTAAATTATCTTTGTGAGACTTTCAAACTTGGATGTGCTCCACCAAATTTTTTGTACAATTTTGTTCAATAGGCAATGTTTAGTATGTGGTGTGTGTTAGTGTATGCTTTTTATTTTCTTTATGTTAGGTCCCAAATTTCATTTTTCCTACACATATTATTTAAGTTTCTTAGGTTTTTTAGGAGTGGTTAATATGAAGACCTATGGTGAAATACATCAACTACATGTGTCACTCTCTCCTACAGATGGGTAGTTGAGTTACACATCCTCTTTTGTCTTGTTGTACCACCTATGATAACCACTATTCTATTTTTACCTAGGTAGGTTATGGGGTAGTTAGGTTTCTCACCCTCTTTTGGCTTTATGTGCCACCTCCTTTTTCTCTTCATGTAAGAAGGTTATTGCACATGTTTTGTCATTTACCAAGTAGGTAAAACCTACCACCTTTTTTGTGTAGTAGGAGTTAATGCACCTCTTGGATGTATTTTCCCTTATTTTTCTATATATTGAGCACTCTTCTCTCACCTTCATTAGTTCAGTTCGTTCATTGATCATTCAATGAGAGTATTCTAAAATTTCTCTTGTCTTGTCTCTATTTTTCTCTCATTTCAAATTTCTCTTTATTTTTCTATTTTGATATTTGATCATTTGTTAAGTGAAGTTTTATGTGATCTTCAAATGAGCACTTTCCATCCATGAAGGTTTTGATTAAAAATTATACCATTTTCAACTAGATATTTTAGGTTGAATTTGCTACACTTTTAATCTTCAACAAGTCATATCTTTAACTTTTGTAATACACTTTTTAAAAAACAAAAAGGTGTATTGGAAAGTAAAACACAGTTACAAGGTTTCTTTTCAAATTATTTTTCAAAATTAATTTGTAACTAAAATTGTAGCTTGGTAATCTGGAAAATCCTTATAAAAGCATTGTAGACACATAGATCCTCTTGATTGATATTATGCATCTAAATCTAATTGCTAACATCATTTCTTCCTAAATCAGCTCTTTTATAATTATTTAATTAAATAATCTATATTTTTTAATTAAATTCATCACTTTATCCTATTACTCAAATAATTAATTTTAGCAGATTAATTCATCCTCAAATTCTTACTAAGGTTAATCCCATTTAATTAAAAAAATAAAACTATTTAATTAAAACCTATATGCCTTCTCATTTGTTAAATAAATCTAATTATTTAATAAAACTTCATAAACCCCTAACCAGCCTAAGATTAATTAATTATAAATTAATTAAACTTAAACACTTTCTAATCCTTATTAGAAAATCCTCTAGTTGTTAACTCTATCTTGGTCAAATAAACTTATGGTTTATTAACCAACTTGCACATGAAACTAATTTCTTCTAATTAAATAAATAGGCATTTTCCTCACAAATGGATATTCCATGGGAATATTCTCTCAATAGCTCACCTCTCTGACTTTCCCTCTGAAGGCATAAAAATCCTCTTACAAATGCCTTTAATGCCTCTTACAAGGGCATTCATCTCATCTTACATTGTAGCTTGTCTCTTACAAGGGAGTTTATTCCTCATACATTCTCACCCACATTCTCTTACATCCTCAACCATATTTCTTAAATTCTCTCTTACAACCCTTTTACACAAGCCACCTATGCCTTAACTCCTCTTACACATCCCTCTTCCCAAAATTTGTTCACATATGTGTGAGAATATATCCCTATTGCTTCTATTAACCTTGCGACACTTGTCACAAGGCTACTGATTCTCATTTTATTCCCACATTTCCAAATTTCAACTCTTGTTCTAACACTTGGATCCTATAAATAGAGGGCTTCTCTATTTAAAATGGATCCACCATCTCATGCAATGTTATGCAATCAAATTTCATCCATAATAATGTATGCATTTTACCATCAATTAACTTGATTTCATCGCCATACTTCATCAAAATCATCACATTTGACCATATATCTTGGAGCTTATCAACTAGGGATTGGGAAAGGACCACTTTTCATATCAACGTGACACTAATCCCCCTATGGGATGAGGTTTGAGGTGTTAGAATAGGATTGCATGATCTTATTTCATGATTTTTTCATATTTAATTAATTTATTTTCATTTCTTTACATGCTCAAGAATTTCATAGGGAATGTAGTTTTAACTTGTTAATGATGACTAGCATTGTGTGTTTTGTTCACGTTTAGCCAAGTAGGAACTCATTCAGATTTTGGCATTAGAAGGAGGGCATGCACAATCAAATTTTATATTTTTGTGCATTTTTCTGATGAGTTATAGGTTCTAGGTATGCAAAGATGCCTTTAAAAAATATAGAGTGATGCATTAGTTTACACTGACACTTTTGATAACTATAGTGATGCCATCATCTATAGTGATGCACCTTTATCTTTTAAAACTATTTTCTCGTTTTAAATATGGCAACATTTTTTCTATTTTAATTTCTTCTTTATTTTTAATTATAGTGATGCTTTTCTTATCTTAATGCATTTGTGTTTGTTATTTTCTACAGAGCACTTGACACATTTGATACCAATAGAGCAACACATTTGATTCAAGCAACACAATTGTGCTCACTGGTTGCTAACAAAGTGACACATTTGCAAACAATGACATGCTTGAAATAGGATGAGAAAAGCAGTGACTTAAAAGATGAAAATTACTTATGCTTATTGTAATAGCACTTAAGACATATTTCTGCTTTTCCTTTTTCTATTTTAGGCCAACTAGTTTTATTTTGGGCTTTAAAATTAACCATTAATTTGATCTTTTCATGTTGGTTAAAATTGAACCCTACAAACTTACTAGTCATTGCTATGTTAGGTTAACATTGAATAAAACAAAATCACATTTAGTTTGGTGCTTAAAATGAAGTCACTATTTATTTAAAGGATAAAATGAACCATTGTCTTAAGTGAGTGAGTTTTTTTAGAAAACTTTAAGTGGATATCCTCTCCCCTTGCACTTCGTGCTATCTTAGGTGAAGAGAAACACTTTATACTTCTTTTTCTTTTAGTCAAAACAATGGAAAAGGGCCTACTAATGACACACATACTACAATGGAGAATTCATACAAGTGACTCTAAAAGTGCATTAACCAACACTATATAAATCACTGCAAATGGGAATGTGCAGGATCATCATGGAAAAAACAAGCCTTTAAGTGGCAAAAAATTCAGAAAAATTAGAGTTAGGCAACTTGATGTAAAAATTTGAATAAGTTATCTATATTATTTCAAAATATGTAAGAATAGAATTTGTAGTAAATTGAATGTATTTTCTAAACTACTAGGTTTATTTAAAAAAAGAAATCTATTTGGTGAAAATTTGAAATTTCAATGCAGTAGTACTTCAATTTCAGGGAAAAAATAAGTAAGTGTATGTTTGACCACCCTAACCACAATAAAATGATAATATTTTTTTATAAAATTTTAGATATAATTAGAGGACTCATGTCTTGATGTGATGCATATTTTTTTTTTTTTTTTCTAAGTAAATAATAATAATTATTTTTTTATTACAAATTTTTTAAAAGAAAAAACTCATATTTCTAACAACCTTAACTTGGTCAAAACTTCATGAAATTCAATTTTTTTAATCCTATAGTATGCAAAGCATAAAATGTGACACATGTTTTAGATTCAAAATGTGTGATATCGTTTGAAAGCTATAGATATTTTTCAATCATCCTATCAATCAAGACTTTAGTTGTAATTCAAATAGAAAATGACTAATAATTATTTATTAAATTCAAAGTAAAATATAATTTATATTGGTGGAAAGCTGAGAATCTCCTTTAAAACCCTTTTTGTTTAATTGATTTTGGGTTAAAAAAAAGTCATCAGCGACATACCCTAAAAAAACCCATCATATCACCACTTTTTGGCCCATCATGATCCCGCACATACCCAAACCTAAAAATTAGTAGCTTCAATATATGGTGATAATGTATTGTGCCTAATCTAGACTCAAGAGTCTTATCAAACCAAAAGGGAAAAGCTAAAGATCCTTAAGTGGCCAACCAATGGTAGTATCCATCATGGTGTTCATGGTTTTTTATTAAAAAACTTTATGTAGAGGCCAATTTTGTTTTAACCAAACATTCTTTGAAAGTACTACATTGGAATTTACTTCCAAGAAGTTACCTACCAAGTTTTATTTTTGGTTGAGGTGTAGAGGTTAATATTTCATTCTTAATGTTCACCTTTACACTCTTCCCTAAATTGCATGTAAAATCATCTCTTCCTCCACGAAGGGTATGAGGTAGGCCCACTCTAAAAGAACATACCTTTCATTGGATGTAAATATTTCCTTTTGTGATCTATGAAAACACATTTCTTGGTTTCAAAATATTTAAACAAACATTGAAAAATCATTGAGATTTCAAAACCTTTTGGACTCAAGTGTGGATAACATTATTCAACCCTATATTATTACATGTCCTTTTGGATATCTTGTTTTTATCAAAACAATATCTATAAGGCTTCATAGTTTTTGGTTCAAATCTCAATCCACACTTATTAGAAAGTAAACCTAAGGAACTATGGTTCAAACTTCTTAACTTTCACATATTTGAGCTCTATGGAAATAATATTGTTGAAAACTATAGACATTTAGTTTGAAATCCTAATGAAGACATTGCATGTGGTAAAAGAATATCACTAATCAAACATTGAATAAATTGAACCCCACACATTTGTATGTTCATCTTTGGTATTATGTTCCAAGTTCTTGGTCCCAAGACAAACATTGATCTTTTGGTTTGAAACACCCTTAGGGAAAAGAATGTTCTTCACTATCTTGGTCTTGTAAACAAAGTCTCTCTTAGGTTCATTTAGGATAAAAATAATAATTTCATCATCCAAAAAATTTATAATTTTCACCCCACAAAAAACTTTAGAACTTTGGAAACATCAACATCTTAGACCTAGGAATGGGTATGTGCAAGATCATCATGGAAAAAATAGGCCCTTAAGTGGCAAGAAATTCAAAAAAATTAGAGTTAGGCAACTTGAAATAAAAATTTGAATAAGTTATCTATACTATTTCAAAAATATGTAAGAATAGAATCTATAGAAAATTGAATATAGTTTCTAAACTACTAGGTTTCTTAAAAAAAAAATCTATTTGGTGAAAATTTGAAATTTCGATGTAGTAGTACTTAAATTTCAGGGAAAAAATAAGAAGTAGGTGTCTGTCTGACCACTCTAACCACAATAAAATATTAATATTTTTAATAAGATTTTAGATATAAGTAGAGGACTCATGTCCCAATTTGATGCATATTTTTTTGTAATTTTTTTCCAAGTAAATAGTTAATTATGAATTTTTTTATTACAAATTTTTAAAAATATAAAAAATCGTATGTTTGACCACCTTAACTTGGTCAAAACTTTGTGAAATTCAATTTTTTATTTTTTAATCCTATAGTATGTGAAGCATAGAAAGTGACACATTTTTGGATTCAAAAATGTGATACCGTGGTATGTGCAAGATCATCATGGAAAACAGGCCCTTAATGGCAAAAATTCAGAAAAATCGAATTAAGCAACTTGACGTACAAATTTGAATAAGTTATCTATATTATTTCAAAAATATGTAAGAATATATTTTTATCAAATTGAATTTAGTTTCTAAACTACTAGGTTTGTTTAAAAATTATGTATATATATATATATATATATATATATATATATATATATATATATATATATATATATATATATATATATATGGTGAAAATTTGAAATTTCAATGCAATACTACTTAAATTTCAAGGAAAAAATAAGTAGGTGTCTGTTTGACCATCCTAACCACAATAAAATGATAATTATGTTTTATAAGATTTTATATATAAGTAGAGGACTCATGTCCCGATGTGATGCATATTTTTTTGTAATATTTTTCCAAGTAAATAATTAATTTTGATTTTTTTATTACAACTTTTAAAAAATATAAAAAACTTGTATGTCTGACCACCTTAACTTGGTCCAAACTTCATGAAATTCATTTTTTATTCTTTTAATCCTATAGTACGCAAAGCATAGAATGTGATCCATGTTTTAGATTCAAAAAATTTCATACCATTTGAAAGCTATGGTTATTTTTCAATCAGCCTATCAATCAGGACTTTAGTTGTAGTTCAAATAGAAAATGAATAATAATTACTTATTAAATTCAAAGTAAAGCATAATTTATATTGCTGGAAATCTGAGAATCTCCTTTAAAAACCATTTTTCATTTCATTAATTTTGGGTAAAAAAAAGTCATAAGCCACACACCCATCATATTGCCACTTTTTGGCCCAACATGATCCTACACATACCCCATTTGAAAGCTATAGATGTTTTTCAATCAGCCTATCAATCAGGACTTTAATTTTAATTGAAATAGAAAATGATAATAATAATTTATTAAATTCAAAGTAAAGCATAATTTATATTGGTGGAAAGCTAAGAATCTCCTTTAAAAAACCTTTTTGTTTCATCAATTTTGGGTAAAAAAAAGCCATCAGCCACATACCCATCATATTACCACTTTTTGGTCCATCATGATCCTACACATACCCAAATCATTAAATCAAATTAAATCACCTTGCTTGGTTTTATGTGTGGGAATGTATCATTTCTCATACATCTAGATAGGCTAGAAAAACCTTTGTGAGAAAATTTATCCTAAAGTCACAAGTCCATCTTAGGATTCACAAGTTCATTATCAAATAAAAAAAACAAAAATCAAACCCTAAGTCTAAGTACTAACCAAATTTAAAAAGTTCCAAAACTCATATCCCTCACCCTTCATCTTTCATATCATCATTTGATCCTAGAAACAACATAGAGGTTCTTTTTGTACCTAAGTTTGGGTCAACCTAAGAAGTCAAAACAATACCAAATCCATTATCTATACTTCTGAAAGTTAACCCCCAATTTTTATGGTCCAAACAACATCACAACACAAGAGGAACACAAAAAAAATACAATGAAACATCTACCATGAGTGACTTAAGACAAATCATATTTGACCCAAGGGCACCAACAAATTCTCCACAAGATCCATCTCAACCACCTCAAGATTCCCAAGAAGAAAAAGTTCAAGTAGAGAATTCCATGAACAATTCCAAAGGAATGTCCCATGATGAGTTGCTTGAGCTAATAAAATATCCCAAAACACACCAATGTATCAACACAGTGATGAGATTAAACCCCACCCAAGACATACATTTTGGAGCTATAAAAAAGGGGCTAAACTCCCTTCTACATTTGATTTGAGCACTATCACTGAACAACCTTTTGGATACCATGCCACAAACATCTTTCACACCATCATTTCAAAATGTGGTCCAAGCCATTAACCAACCATCATTATCTCATGTACCAAGTCAACCCATGACTACAAAGGGGAGCTCATTACTTCAAGAACTTCAAGGACACCCACTGGTCAATAACCAAAAATTCGAGGCTAACACAATATTGGGTATTGCAAACACCACCATCCCCCAAAATTACCAACATCCATATGTACCTCACATTCAATAACACAACCATAGCACCGAATTTTTGTGCAACACCATCTTATACCCTAGAGGCACAAGGTTATGGTCCTAATGTTCTACAAGATCAAGCAAACCAAATACCTCAAGTGGACCTATTTGGACAAGTTGACACCCTAGATGGTTCATCTTCACTCATACACATATAAACATCACAAGAATATCCACAAGTCCCTATCATAACTCCATCATACACATTGGTCTAAGGCTGAGAAAAAAAAATCACTTCATTAAGCACATTTACCCATAATTAAACCATTCAAAAAAATCCACCAATCACAACAAATCAAATGAATTCAATGATTAAACCAAATCCAAATCCAAACATTCCACTAACATTAGAATATCAAGTGGCCCCATATCAAACATCCTAACCATTGCTCACACCATAAAAAAAATCAAACACCCCAAACATACACACTTCCATCCAAAAATAAAATATCATAAGAGTTTATCATGTCAAATCCAAATCCAACATCTATCACCCAACCTCTCATCACAAAAAAACCACCCGAACAACCACTCAACACACCATCACACAACATGTACCAAAATCCACCACCCCCACCCCAAAATCCAAACATGTAAAATAAATATAGCATCAGTTTACAAGCAAAAAAATATTTGCAACAACAACAAAAATAATAAGCATAAGCCATGCTATAACAACAAAAAATGTAACAAGCACAAACACAAGTTCAAGTGCAAGCCTTGTTCCAACAATAAAAACAAGTGCAAGAACAATCCTTGTAACAACATGCCTATCAACAAGATCTACAATAACATCAAATACAACAAAAAGAATTAATATCACAACAATAGTAGAAAGCCCAACAACAAGCTTAATAACAAGCATTATTAGTACAACACCAACTATAGGCCCAACAACAAGCATTGCTACAACATAAACAAGAAGAAGCCCAAAAAAAGCATTGTTTGCACAATAACAACAACAATCATATCAATAAGTGTTGCTTGGAAAATGACAAGGTTTTCAACAACCCTACCTAAGCATGCAACAAAATTCCTTGAATCTCAACACACAAGGAACATACATCACCCCACCACCATCACCATTCATGCAACAATCCAACTCATCAACCATGCCACCTCAAAACACGTTTATTCTTCCACCTAATTTGTAAGATGATCTTTTTGCACAAGTCAAGATGCTCTCACAATAAATACAATACATTCAAGTGGGAAAGATGTAAAAATATCATACACTCAACATTACTTGTGCCCCTATCCCTTTGATAGGAACATTGCAATGGTCCCATTCCCACTAGGATTTGGGATACAAAAATTTGACAAATACAAAGGAGTAGGAAATATCGATGAGCACATCAGAGAGTTCTATGTTTCATGCATGAAATTAGCATACAACATGGTTCCTATATAATGTAGCTCTTTCCATGTAGCTTGGCTGGAGGCCCTACAATCGATTGGTTCTCTTGCTTACCTCCAGGAATACAAAAATTCCAAGACATCATATACTTATTTGTAAATAACTTCTCATTCAATCTAGATATGGATGCAAGCTTGGAAGAGTTGTTAGGCCTAAAACAAACCAAAGGAGAGAGATTTGAAAAATTCCTATAGTGATGGTGGTATCAAGCCAATAAAAGCAAGTGGCCTATGCTTGAAGAGCAACAAATAGGAACCATCATTGCTAACCTTGAGTGAGATTTTTCCTTCCAATTAAAAATCCAATGTGTCATGACATATGATTAAATAATCCCTAAGGCTCATAATATTGAGAGATCTCTTATAGCACAAAGGCACATGTCAATATTTGGGGATGATCAACCATCAACTAGCTATAATGACAAGCCCCACACTTAGGCTAAGAACAAAAAATGTTACAAATAATGGTGTCATTGATGCTAAGGTGGTTATCAGTGCTCTGAAATAAAATCAATCAACAAACCCAAACAAAAAAAAAAACACCAACCTACCCACAACAAAACACACATCAACCTACATACATACCGCAACCCAACATACAACAATCAAAATATCAATAGAATGTACTACAACCCAACCCACAACCACAATAAAAAATAATCAAATGGTCAACAACACAAATGCTCAAAGAAGACCACTCCAAAGGAACAATTTCTCACCATAACACAAATATACTTCTTTGGCGGAACCTATTGAAGCTATCATGCAAAAGCTAGTCCAATCAAATCTCATCACACTCCCAACATATATGAACTACCAAGAGCCTCAAGTTAAACTATCATGGTATAACAGGAAGAACCTTTGATTTTCCCACAAATCAAGGGAAATATAATAGCTAGTTGCATGAAAATAAAGAACATAATCCAAGATATCATAAAAAATGGGGAGATAACTATTGACCAACAAGGTGGTAATCAAGACTCAAGATATACACAAACTCGATGCCTGATCACAACAAAGGGAAAAAAAATGGCAATGAAATAGACTATAACAATGTAAGCCATATCTATAATAATTTTGTAGCAACATTAGATGAGTTCATATCAATCATCAATATCAAAGGACCTAACACAGAGTGTGGAGTCACCACACGAAGAGGCAAGGTCACTATCTAAGGACCATCCCCACCACCTAGGGTACCACCTACAATTCCAAAATCCAACCCTAGTGACTATAGCATCTTGGAGCAATTAAAGAATATGCCTACCCAAATCTCCATTTGGGAGTTGTTAAAGATATTGCCTACGCATAAGGATATCCTAGAGAAGGCTTTGTCTACATACACCGTGCCTAATAACATTGATGCTAATCAATTTCAAGCTATGATTGGACATATCACCACATCACATCTACTCACATTCTTTGAATAGGACTTCCCAGCACAACCATCCCACAATTGTGCACTACATATTGAGTTCTTAGTCCACAAGAACAAAGTCAAAAGAGTCTTAGTGGATGGAGTTGCAATTCTAAATATTCATACCTTGTAGTTGGTTAGGAATTTGGGATTCTTTGAAGAGGTTATTGAGAAAGGAAAAGGAATCACTATCAAGGCCTCTGATGACCAAGAATGGGTTTTGCAAGGCGTCATCCAACTCCCCATCCAAGTGGGGCTAACCATTATGGAAACTACATGTCAAATCCTTTATCTTGAGTTCAATTATAACATTCTCCTAGGGAATCCATGGATACATGTGACACAATCCATCACATCCACCTATCATCAATGTGTCAATTTTCCTTGTGAAAATAAGGAAGTAACAATCCATGGTGACCCTGAACCCTTCTACTATTGCAAGAACTTGGAAGCCAAGTACTACAAAATCCTACAAGTACCTTAAAATGATGAAGGGCCATCACCTTCCTCCTTTGTATACCCATCCACATTAGCCTCCACATCTGAGAAAAAGACAACCCCCATCCAAAATATCTTAGATATCAAGGCATTAATCAGAGATAATGGCTATGCAGACTATAGCTTATAGAAAGGTGAATTTGTATTAGGAGAGTTACCTCAATCTCCTAAATCCCATGGAAAACACAACCCATTGATAGTGCATCCCAAAAATTCATGGAAACACCTACTACTTTCAAAAAGTGGGGAGATCTAAGCAAGGAGGTTGTGGATCAAGAAGATATGTCAAGATGGCTCTATCAAGATGATAAGCCCACACTTATGCTTTTGATGGAGGATGATAACAAAGGATTAAAACTAATGTTTGGATGGGGCTATAACAAAAATGAAAAGTTGGGGTATAACAACAATGAATTATTAGAACCCCTTGCTCTTGAGAAACTCCCAAAGAACCTTGGCCTAGGATGTGCCACAAGTAAGGTGACCATACATGGCAGAGGAACTCTTGGTAAAAAAGTTGAAGCTTCCTATAAGTTACCCCTATCACCTAGTATTGATATCAATGACTTATCCTATGACATAAATTACATATTTGAGGATTCCTATATCTTTATGATAACCACCACCTCATTTGATCCAATGAGCCAAGTCACTAAGCTAACACTTGTCTATCCCCAAATCATAAATTGGGACCAAAAAGGACCACCAATCTTGGAGTCATTTGAAAATTACAAAGCTATATTCGAGTATATGGGAGTAAGGGACAACATACTATATGGAGACCATAAATTTTGATTCAACATTGAGCTAGATAAACATGCCTACCATGGGGAAATGATTGAATCTCTCAATCACAAAATAGAAAATATGACAGTAACAACTTGATCCCTAAGTGAAAACTACCTTGGCACTTTTAGATCATATAGTAGTAAAATAAAGGATGCATTTCATGGTGAAAACCTCTTTGAGGTGCCAAAGGATGAGGGAGTCATTCTTCCCCTTAATGCAATTCATTAAGAGAGATCAATAGTCCTTGGAAAGAAGTGTGATCCACTGAATGTGGGAACTGAAGAAGCACCCTAAATCACATTTTATGTAGAATCACTTATGGATGAGGAACAAAAGAATCTAACAACATTTCTAAAGGAAAGAAAGATAATTTTTTTGTGGACATATGTTGACATGCCTAGGTTAGATCTTGTATAAGTGTAAAATTGCATCCCTTGTAATTTCACATACATTATTGCATCCACTTTAGTGTCCACTCCCTTAGCATCTTGAGTAAGCTCATTTTAACCCTTCTATCAACCTCTTTCCCTCTCAGGATGCTCCAACACCCCTTTTTAGCAACTACCCTTGTGCATAAGCTTTACATCAAACTTTGGGATTTTCTTTCACATGTTGTTTTGTAGTGTGATGTGCTCAAAAAATAGTGTGTCACATGGACGTCTACGCACCATGCTAGTGTCCTATAGCATTTCAACATTTAGATGACCATTTTTGTGCATGCTTTCCACTTGTAATTTCCCTTGGTCAATGGTAATGGCTCGAGATTCCTTGAAACCACTCGGGAAGCTTCTTTTGCTTCTCTTCTCTCCTTAAAAGTAGTCTTTTCACTCCATTTTCATCTTCTAACTTCTTCCAAGTCTTGTTGGCACTTCTCTAGCTTCATTCTAGCTTTTAGATTCACTCCATCACTAGTTCACACAACTTCATATAGCTAGTTGTATCAACTTCAAGCTCTCTCAAGCTCTCTTTATAACACCCTTTGTAACTTCATCTCCCTCATTTAATGCTTGTGAGTATCCTAGGATTCTATATCCCCTACTATTTGCATACTTACTTGGTGATACGGGTTCTCCTCCTTAAGTGGGGTTTGCTTTTATCACCTCCTTAGTGATATAGGTTCTCCTCCTCAAGCGAGGTTTTCTTTTATCACTCTTACTCGGTGGTCTGGGTTATACTCCTAAGTGGGTTTTTCTTTCACCACACTCCTTGTTCATTTCTCTCTCTATCTATCTTCTTGGCTATTCATGGAGGTGGGAACACCAAAATGGGGGTTTGACTAAGGCAAACCCCTATACAGCCACAACATTCTTTCCAGATATCATGCTTGTAGGTTTTGAAGACATTTTTTTGGTGGAGGCTTCATCAATCACATGGTTATGAGTATTCCCTTCCTTTCTACTCCTTATCTTTATCATTTATTCTTTACTTTACTTTAGTTCTACTACACTCTGTTATTCTATAAGTTCTCAGTAATTAGGATAGAAGCTTTCACTTTTCTATTTTTTGAGACACTCTTGTTCTCTAGTCCATATGAGATGCCATTGTGCCTTTGAGATGTGAGTGAGCCACACTATCATCTGTATTCTACACTACCGTCCTTTGGCCAAGAGCTTGTCAATCTGTCCAAAAAATCTTTGTGACTTGCTCTTTCTGATTCTAAAACTTTTGCACTATTCCATTGAGGTAGTTTAGGGAAGTTCACCCTGTGAGGCTTTCTAAATGAAGAGAACTTGTGAGTAGAGAATCCCCATCTTCTACATTTTGGTGAACCTAATGTGAAGAGAAAATCTTCTGAAAAACTAGGAATTTATTTACCCCTAATTGGCAGGGTCATAACTTCTGACTTGGTGCTTGGAATTCATAATCATTAGCACCATTGCAAATGTCTCCTAGACAACTAGTTCAATCCCTAAAATAATAGTGCCTTTGGTAGTCAAATTTTAGGGATAGATGCAAGTTCCAACCTCAAATTCCTCTTCGAAGACCTACAAAAACATGAATTACTAGAATGTAGAAAATACCAAAAAAATCATAATGAATTTAATATCTCCTTTTATTAGTTCAATATCTAATCTTTTTCAAAATGCTAACGATGTTCCATTTCATGCATGTGATGGTGACTTGGATTTTTCCATTTCACTTGGTATCTTTGATCCTTCTCATGAAATTCCTCTCGCTTTAGAGGATATTTTGTTGCAAGAAGATGAAATAATTGATACCTTTCTTAATGTTACTCTAACTTCTCTTCATTCTAATGCATTCTCTTCTAGAGACGTTGCATTTGTGAATGATGAGTCCTATCTTTGTTCCAATGCACCCTCTTCTAGAGAGGATGTAGTCATGAATTATGAACCTACCTCTTGTTCCAACACACTCTCTTGCAGGGATGAGGCATTAGTGGATGATGAATTCCTTATCTATTCCAATTCACTCTCTTCTAGAGATGATGTGTTTGTGAATGATGAACCTCCTTCCACATCTGATTCTCCCTAGATTGATGCTAAGTTCATGTTTCTTCAAATAATTATTCCACATTTGATTATGTTTGGATTGATGTTGAGGATGTCTTCAAATAATTATTCTACTAGTTGTGATGATTTAGTAAATGTAATCTATGTCTTTGCTGCCCCTCAAAGGCCTAAGACTAGTTATTTACATGACTCCAACTAGTCCTTCTAAAAGGATTTGTTCTATTGATGGTGTTCCATTTGATGGTGTTTCTACTAATCTTTCTAAGGCTCCCTCTTATAGAGTGGTAGACCACACTTATGATAATAGAATGAATAAAAAACCAAGCCTTTCGCACCTAAACCTATAGCTAAAGCACCCAGTGATTGCAATCTTGTTAACTAACCTAAAGTTCCTCTGGATAAGATCTCACTATGGGACTTGCTTCAGTCCACTCCAATTTACCAAGGTATGCTTCAGGAAGCTTTGCAAAAGATCCTCTTGCCTTCTTCTACTAGGCTAACATATGCTAATGTGTTGATGGTGTATATTTGTGTGGATTCATCGAATATTACATTCTATCCACAAGAACTCCCGCCTTTGGAAATACAAAAACAAGTGGATCCTCTAATGATTATATTGTTAATATTAATAATATTGACATTAGATGTATTCTCATTGATGCTCATTTGACACTCAATGTATGTAGCATTGATCTATTGCCTTTGATTAAAATTGATCCATCTTCTCTTAATACTTCTTTTGTTGTTATCCATGGGTTCAATAATGTTGGTCAACAAGCCCTAGGCTTGATAGTATTTCCTTTGAGGTTTGGATCTATTACTGTACCCACCCTTGTATATGTTATGTCAAAAAAATTACTATATAACCTTATTCTTGGTAGAATATGGATTCATGCTATGGGTCCAATCCTGTCTACCTTGCATAAATATATTAAGTTTATTTGCAATAACAAAGTAGTCATATAGTTAAAGCTGACCTTGATGCTCTGCACTTATGTGAGATGGAAGTTGTTGATCACTTTTTAGTTATTTCTACTCTTATACCTTTAGTGTCTTCCAATGTGTTGATGTTTACTCCAATAATAGCTACTACAAAGGATAATCTTGAGATAAATTTCCCTAAGGAAGATCCTTTTAAATCTTAAAATCCTAGAAGCCTATCTCTTCCCAAAGGAATGCATGTATTGGCTCTCTAGACTTTACAGATTCCTTCATTCAGGAATATAAAGTCAACTCAATCCACTTAGACTTTTTGATGGTATCATCCACACTCGCTATTTGAGATGGTTATTCCCCTATATTGTGAGGTAGCATGGGCATAAATTGTAATGTCCTTAGTGTTGATCCTCCTTATGAGGAAGAGGATTACACTTCTACTAAAAAAGATAGTATTGGTAGTCCTATTAATAATAATGATGGTGATCCTATAGAGGAGTGTGATCCCCATTGTTAGGAAAATGCTCTTTATGAGGATCCTCCTTTTCAAGACTTGCAAACACGTTATGGCCCCAACTTTAAGCTTGTCTCTAAATATGGCTGAGTGTAAAGGTTGTGGGCATATCAAAGAAGGCATTAAGGTCCCTATAAAATTCACACCCTATAAGCATACTTTGGGACATGGTTGCTCAAAGGAATGATCTAAATGAAAGCCATGGTTGTGTGAATTCTTCTCAACCTCATCCTATTGAAAATATTCTTCCTCCATTGTCTTCTATCTTTGTGCCTTCTTCTTCCTCTTGTGAGAAGTCAAACCTTTCTCCACAAGAGAAAGGTTTGCTTCCTGCTCCTCGTCCTTTATCTAAGGAAGAGTGTATTTTTTTGTGGCTTCTAAAATCCCACTTAATCAGCGTTCCTTCTCCTATGCATAATAAATTTCATAAGCATGATAGATAAAAAACATTCTTTCTATGCATTCCATTGAGTGCATGGTCATTCCACTAGTGAATGTAAGGCCTTGAAGGAAAAAATACAACTTCTTGATTCAGGTACCATCAAACTCCCATTTGATTTATGCACTTGCCTTCTCTTTGCATGACAAGTGACAAAGGTTTACCTCTACCCTATATTTTCTAAATATCTTGCATGATTCCCCTCCCTTGTATGTTGGGGGCAATGATAACTTGTTCTGGAGAATTATGGCCCTCATAAAGGACTCTCTCTTTGCTATATCTTTCAATTGAAGCATCCCTTGAGAGGACCCCTCTTTCTCTTTTGAAGGGTTCTTGAGGGATCCCCTTTGAAAGCTTCTCCTTCAAATGAATTATTTGCATCTAGCTTGGGGGAAGCCTGACTAGACCTATTTCATACAATCACATCTAGCTTGGGGGAAGCCTGACTAGACCTATCTTTTCTATGACTATCTTGCAATGTAGCTTGTCGCAACCACAAAATTATATGATTTGTCTTGCTCTATAGGACCGAGAACTTGTAGAGTGACTTTTATCACCTATATTTTGTGATACAGGTTTTCCTCCTGAAGTGGGGATTGCTTTTATCACCTATATTTTTTGATACAAGTTTTCCTCCTTTAGCGGGGATTGCTTCTATCAATTTTACTTTGTGATATGGGTTTTCCTCCTTGAGCAGGGATTGCTTTTGTCACTTTTACTCTGTAATACAAGTTTTCCTCCTTGAGTGGGGATTTCTTTTATCACTTTTACTTTGTGATACAGGTTTTCCTCCTTGAGTGGGGATTGCTTTATCACGTTTACTTTGTGATACAAGTTTTCCTCCTCAAGTGGGGATTTTTTTTATCAATTTTACTCTATGATACGAGTATTCATCCTCAAGTAAGGATTTATTTTATCACCTATATGTTGTGATATGGGTTTTCCTCCTTGAGAAGGGATTTATTTTATCACTCTTGCATTCATTTTACTTTTCTCTCTTGTATATACCAGATCGAAGATTTGCGTCTTCTTCGTCATGAGTATATTCCTTTCTCTTCTTCATCTTAAAATTATTCTATGTGTGATTTCTTAATTTGGGAACAATGCATAGTACTGAGACAACCTTCTACATTGAGGTCTCTTTACTTTGCTTCCTCAAAAACTTTATATCTTTTTATGTTCTAACACCTTTGTATGGTATAGGTGTTTCTTGTCTAATGCATTTGTTTTGTAGGACTTCAACTTGGGGGCATGCTTCCTTGGATTCAAATATTTGTTTGCTTCCTCTATAGTATCCTTTTGGCATATGGAATTATTTATGTTTAGTATATTTCCTTTAGTGTGCATATTAGTGTAGATTCATATGCTCGCTAAAGTGGGGAAAAAATGTATAAGTGTAAAATTGCACCCCTTGCAATTTCAAATACATTCTTGGATCCACTTTAATGTCCACTCCCTTAGCATCTTGAGTAGGCTCATTTTAACCCTTATATCAACCTCTTTCCCACTTAGGATGCTCCAACACCCTTTTTTAGCAACTACCCTCATGCATAAGCTTTACATCAAACTTTGGGATTTTCCTACATGTGATTTTTTGTAGCGTGATGTGTTTAGACAATAGCATGCCACTCAGATGTCTACATGCCATGCTAGCTTCCTACAACATTTCAATGTTTAGATGACCATTTTCATGCATGCTTGCCACTTGTCATCTCCCTTGGTTTGTGATAATGGCTCAAAATTCCTTGAAACCACTCGAGAAGCTTCTTTTTGCTTCTCTTCTCTCCTTAAAATAAATATTTTCACCCCATTTTCATCTTCTAACTTCTTCCAAGTCTTTCTGGCACTTCTCTAGCTTGATTCTAACTTTTAGATTCACTCCATCACTTGTTTGTACAACTTCATACAACTTGTTGTAGCAACTTCAAGCTCTATCAAGCTCTCTTTATAACACCCTTTGTAACTTCATCTCCCTTATTTCATGCTTTTGAGCATCCTTGGATTCCATATCCCCTACTATTTGCATGCTTACTTGGTGATATAGGTTCTCCTCCTCGAGCAGGGTTTGCTTTTATCACCTCTTTTGTGATATGGGTTCTCCTCGAGTGGGGTTTGCTTTTATTACTCTTACTTGGTGGTGTGAGTTCTAATCATGAGCGGGTTTTGATTTCACCAAATGATTTTTTCATTTCTCTCTCTCTCTCTATCTTCTTGGTTGTTTGTGGAGGTGGGAACACCAAAATGGGTGTTTGACTGAGGAAAACCCCTATACAGCCCCAACATTCTCTTCATACATCACACTTGTAGTTTTTGAAGACATTCATTTGATGGGGGCTTAATCACTCACATGGTTGTAAGTATTCCATTCCTTTCTACTCCTTATATTTATAATTTATTCTTTACTTTACTTTCATTCTACTACAATCTCTTATTCTATAATTTCTTAGTAATTAGGATAGAAGAATTCATTTTGTTGTTTTCTGAGACACTCTCATTCTCTGGTATGTACGAGATGCCAGCATGCCTCCAGGACACCAATACACCACATTGTTGTCCATATTTTGAACTACCATCAATTGGCCAAGAGCTTGTCAGCCTTTCCAGAAAATCTTTGTAATGCACTCTTTTTTATTCTAAAACTTCCCCATTGTTCCATTGAGGTAGTTTAGGGTAGTTCATCCCATAAGGCTCTATGAATGAAGAGAACTCGTGAGTAGCGATTCCTTCTCTTCTATAGATCCTAAAGTGATTGTTCATCACCTTGAAGTGTATCCTGACATAAAATAAATATGTAGAAGCTCAGGAAAACACATCCATAGATGGCATTTGTAATTAAAATAGAAGTACCAAATCTCCTTCATGCAAGATTTATCTGACCAATCAACTACCTAGATTGGGTCTCCAATCTAGTGCCAGTTTCCAAGCCCACTGGGGGCATCAACATATGCACTAATTTTAGGGATCTGAATAAAGCATGTTCGAAGGATGATTTCCCCCTACCTAACATTGATATGATTGTATACTTAAGAACAAGGCATGAAATGTTATGATTGATTGATGGATTCTCTTGGTACAATCGAATCATGATAAAAAAATAAGACTGACATAAAACAATATTCACATGTCCATGGGGCACATATTGTTGGAACATGATGTTATTTGGGCTAAAGAATGTGAGAGCCACCTATCATAGAGCAATGAATTTGATCTTTCATGACATGATACACAAGGTTGTAAAGGACTATGTGGATGATATATTAGCTAAATCAAGGAAATGACAAGATTACATAACAAAATTGGCACTGATCTTTGACAAGCTCGAAGAGTACAAGGTGTTACTAAATCAAAAGAAGTATGTCTTCGGTGTAACTTAAAGAAAGCTCTTGGGTTATATTGTGTCACGACAAGGAATATAATTAGATCCTACCAAAAAATAAATTCTAGATATAGAGGCACCAAGAACATTGAATTAGTTGTGAGGTTTACAAGGGCTAGCTACAATCCATTAGAAGGTTCATAGCATAGCTAGTGGAAAAAATCACCCCCTTCTCCCATCTACTTAACAAGGGGATAACATACAAATGGGATCAAAAGTGTGATAAAGATTTTGAGAAAATCAAAGAATATCTATTAACACCACCCATTTTGATGCCACCAATACCAAACAAACCATTGATCCTCTACATATTGGCAACATCAGCAACTCTAGGAGCTCTTCTCACATAACATGATCATTTAACAAAAAGGAAAGAGTGATCTAGTATATTAGCAGGACCTTAGTTGGATATGAGATAAATTACACATTCATAGAGAAGGCTTTCCTTCCCATCTTATTTTCTTTATAGAAGTTTAGGCACTACATGCTCACCCATCAAATAAATCTCATTGCTAAAATTGATCCATTAAAGTACGTATTGGACAAAGTAACTCTTACTAGCAAATGGCCAAGTTAGTAATGATCCTGACAAAATTTGATATAGAGTATGCAGAGAAAAAGGTTATGAAAGGGAAAGTCATCATGGATCAACTAGCCAAGGCACCCATATATATAGAAAGTCCTTTGGTATTTGAATTCCTTGATGAATTAGTATTCCTCCTTAATGTCATAGATCATTATAATTTGTACTTTGATGGTTCCTACACACATGGATTTGGGGGCATATGTCCTCTTCATCACCCTACAAGGAGATTACATTCTCAAGTCATATTGGTTGTCCTTCCCATGCACCAACAACATTGCATAAAATGCGAAGCTCTAATCATAGGGCTCAAAATAGCGATATAATGGAAGATTATAGCACTAAAAGTTTATGAGAATTCATAGTTAATCATCAATCAAGTCAATGATGAATATTAAACTAAGGACGACAAGTTGACTTCCTACAAGAAGTTGATAGAGGATGTCAAGGAATTCTTCATTGATATTACTTTTGAGAAAATTCTCAAGATGATTAACAAAGAAGTTGATGCCATGGAAATAATTGGGTCCTTGATACATATCTAAAAGAACAATCATAAGTGTAAGTTCCTTATTGAGAAGCTTGTTGTACCGGATTTCCAAGTACCAAAATTTGAGATTTTGTGCAAAATCACTAGTCTCGGTTATCCTTGGTATCACAACATATCTGCATACTAAAAAAGAGGAATCATCCTAGATAATATCACCTCAAACCTAAAGAAAACCTTTGTCAAAAGGTCATCTCACTTTGTTATAGTAAGAGAGACCCTATACTATGGAAGCCTTGAGGGAACACTATTGTGATGCCTTAACCCTAAGGAAGCCTTGATCTCCCTAATGGAAGTGTACAAGGGTATTTGTGTAGCACACTCAAGTAGTATGACCTTAGCCAAGAAACTATTGAGGATGGGGTACTATTCGCCCACCACGGAAAGGGAATCCCACTAGTATGTGAAGAAGTGTATATAGTTTCAGTAGCATGGGGACCTCATCCATGCACCAAATTAGGAGCTCCAACCTATCATTACACTTTTGGATTTTTCACAGTGGGGACTTGACCTCATAGGGAAGATTACACCCACCTCATCTAATGGACACATGTTCATCATTATCACCATTGATTACTTCACAAAGTGGGTTGAAGCCATTCCTATGACATATTATGGGGAAGCAAATCTCCAAGTTCATCCTAAACTACCTTATCTTCCGTTATTGTGTTCCACAAGCCCTTATATCAGATAATGAAACACCTTTTAAGAATCATGATGTTCATGATTTGTTCCAAAACTTTAATATCCAACATCGGTTCTCTACTTTCTACTACCCCTAGGGTAGTGACCAAGCTAAGGCTACAAATAAAACCATCTTGAAATTTTTAAAGAAAATAATCAATGAGTTTGGTTGTGATTAGCATTTATAGCTAAACCTTTCCTTATGGGCCTATAGAATCTTGAGAATATCGTTGCAGAATCTTACACTAACAAAGAATATAGGGTGTAACAGTTGAATGAGTTGGAGCTACTAGATGAATGCCACCTAGATGCTTTGAATCACTTATAGGTTTATTAGAACTCTCTCAAGAGGAGCTACAACAAGAAAATCATAAATCAGTAATTCCAAGTTGAAGAGCTTATGTTGAAGGAGAATAAGAAAAATGTACCAAATCTAGATATGAAGGGAAAATTTAAACCCAATTGGTTGGGACCCTTCATAGTCACAACAAGTTACAAATCAGGAGCATATTGGTTATCAACACTTGAAGGAGAACCCTTGAAAGAGCCTGTCAGTAGCACACACCTCAAGAAGTTCTATGCCTAAGCTTGAAAGGTGTAAATCCAAAAAATCCAATTTTTTTTTCAAAAATCCAATAAAAAGTCAAAAAGGATTGAAAATAGTAAAGAAAAAATCATCCTCTAGCAAAAACCACTTCAATGGTGCTTTGGGAAAGTACCTTGGTGAAAACTTGGTAATCATACACCTCATGTAAATAAGTACTATCCATCCACCATTGATTCATTGGCTTGTTTTGCATCACTTTCCATCGTATTCATCCTTCATCCCATTCATTTAGTCTCTCATTTGTCTCTGTATCATAGTTGGTTATTGTGTAGGTATCATGTGTTCCCTTTAGTACTACTTGGCAAATTCCTAAGGTCTGTTTGTTCTACCTAAATGAGGTATTCTATGACATCATGCTAGGGGAATTTCCCTATACTTGCATTGTATTAGGTTTGTGTATATTCTTCACAGTCTTTTCATAACATCAGAGAATCCAAAAAAAAATCATAAAATATCCAAAAATCCAAAAACACTTATAAAATCAAAAAATCCAAAAACATCAAAATCACATCAAAATCCAAAAACAAGTAAAAAATTAAAAAATAACCATGTTGAACTACGAGGCTTCTACACCTCTTGGATGAATTTGCCTTTATTTTTTTATATATTGAGCACTCTCCTCTCAACTTCACTAGTTCGGCTAGTTTAGTGATCGTTCAGTGAGAGTACTGAGAGTATTCTGCAATTTCTCTTGTCTTGTCTCTATTTTTCTCTCATTTCAATATTCTCTTCACTCTACTATTTTGATCTTTGATCATATGTTGAGTGAAGTTATATGTGATCCATGATCAACATTAGATATTGGCTTAGTTTTGGCTTCTCATTGAATCTAATAGTGTGTGGTATTGATTACCAATTATTAATTTTAAAACATCTCGTACATGAGTTGATGCTCTATTTTAAGAGTTCCAAAATGATTAAATCTCATCTTTTGTGCTATTAGTTAGCTTCTTCAACTCATGGAATTATACCATTGAAATACCAAGTACCATTTTCAAGAGGACTATATAGCCTTGATCTTATTACTAGTACTTTTGATAATGTTTTATAGTTTAGGTTTAATTCAAGAAATTTTTTTTCTTGTTATTGAAGAATTTATAGATTTCTTACTTACTATTGAGATTTCTATCATTAGACTAATATGAATGAGTCTTTTATCTGTGTCCTTAATAGTCATTCCAATAGAATGGAGCACATTAAAAACACTTTTAACAAGAATTTTATCATGATCAAACACCTTTTTTTACCCATGTCTTTCAAATCTTTAGTAGAGGTTTGCTTTTCTATAATTTTGAGTAGTTTTATAAAAAAATGACATTATATAGTTAATATTTATTTTCAAAGAGTGTAATGAACAATTCTAAATCTCACAATTAATTTTTTTATGATAGCCTCTTATCTTCAATTTTGTATAAATTATATTATCAATTTCAGGTAATCATTTAGAGATTATTCAATGTTCCTATAATTTTATCAGGATCATTGATGGATGTGGGATTTTATTTTCTTTTAGATAAAGGTCCTCTCTTTGTAATTTGGATATACATTCTTGTTAATTTTTTCATATGAATTATAAATTTTGTTAATGTTATTAAAAATTATATTAGGGAATTAATTTTTAATTTTACATGATTCATATCTATAATCTCCAAGTAGATTTCCTTATTCTTCATCTTCTTTGTCAGTTTCATTATTCTTAAAATAAGCATTTCATGACATTTTGAAGCATTTTCATATTTATTCTCACTTTAATATTTATTTTGATTTTGATTTACATTTTTATAAATATATTCATATTCATTTAAAAATTTAATATTTTCATTTTGAATATCATGGTCAATTTTATTTTTGTTAAATATTCATTAAATTTAACAAATTTATTTGATGGTTAACTATTAAATCATTTAGTTTACAAGCCATTTAGAGTAAATAATAACATTAACCTTCATTACTCTCAATCAAACCTTCTCTTGTAATCATCTTCCTTCATTTATCTTTTTCTTTGAGTGCTTAAACTTCCTTCACCAAAATTTTTCACCCTTTTGTTAAATATGAGAAATATAGCTACCCATTACAAAAACAAAGACTAATAATTTAATAATTAATAGAACAAAATTTTGTATCAATTTTTTTAAAAAAGCATAGTTTTGTTTGTGATGGACAAAAATCATTATTTTCTCAAAAGCATATTTTTTGGAGAGGCCATTGTAGGTCCCAACAACATTTTTTGGACAAGAAAATAATGGATATCCACTACCTACATGAACAAAAGCAATTGTTAGTCTTGATAAGAGTCTTATGTTAATTTGTGCATAATGGATATATGTTATTTAAAGCTAATATCCCTTATCAACATATCATGCCAATTATGAGCCGATATCCATTTTTCCCAGCTAAAACTTGCCCCCTAAATGTTTAGCTTGAGAATAAATTTTATTTAGGATTGGGAGTGTCAAATCTATATTTTCCATGGTAATCATGTGATAAATTAGAAGTTTCAAAGTCTTTCTACCACTTCGTTGTTTATATTAATGAGCCATTTTAAATCCCTTTTTTAATGAAAAGGGTATGTCATAAACAATCTCATGATTCTAAAAATTATAATATATTCTTGATTATAAATTTAAAATAGATAATAAGGGTGAGTTCAATATCATTATAAGCCAAACATGTTAATGAGAAAAATAATACATGTACACTTAGTCAAAATCATGGAATGGATATTTGATTTTTCGTTGGTTTTAGATATAAGTTTTTAGAAGGTTTGGTGATGCAGAAGGAAAATGAATATCCATTTTTATATAACAAATATCCATTTGTCTTTGGTATTACCAAATCTTTTTAAAACTTTTGTTTGAACCCAACAAGAAGTCAAATATTTGTTTCATAAATTTGGCTAAGTATAGACAACATTTTTTGCCCATTGCCACTAATTTTATTTTATTTATTTTTACTGAGAGGAATCAAGAGTTTAGCTCAGCAATTAGGAGCTTGGTTCTTTATAGAGAAAACCCTCCTATAACCTTTTACACAATATGCAACAAACCTTCATTCATACTGTAGGCAAATAAATAGTTGAACCCATGACCCGAACTACCTAAATTGGTAGTTAAGATTGAATGAACTAAGAGTCTTTACCCATTACCACTATTATTTATACTATCTATTTCTAATGCTTCTTCCAATCCTACCCTCCTAGATCTCATTAATCAATCTCCTCTCCTCCTTGTGATATCTAATTCATTTGTTGTGCTTCTATGCCACCACCACCAGCACTACCCTCCTTCGTGAGCTAGGAATAAACCTTACCATGACTTCTGTGGGTCACACTTTTTCTGATTTGATCCCTTTTTCTTTATCCCCCGCTTGGGCCATTTCCTTCTAATATTTTACATGCCTATAATTCCTTTTGTTTGGAACTTTTGATGCATAAGCTCATCCTAGTGTATTGATCCTACCTGTCATCTGATTTATTCTTACATATGGCACATTACCTATACGTCCAAGGCACGAAGACCAATTTTTTTTTTTTGCAAAAAGATTCGAGTCATGATTGATGGAAAATTTATAAGTATAAATTCCTAAGACAAGTGAGACCGGCGGTAAGGATTGTTTCGCTTTAATTTATGCGATGAATTCGGGCCGAATTGCTACTGCATCTTTACAGGAGACTTTACAGCCGACCCACCCTCTTTTACAGGGTGGCTAAGAGCCGACTTATTTTTATCCCATTTTTATCGATCTTGCTTCGCAAGGCGGATTGTTTCGCTTTAATTTATGCGATGAATTCGGGAATTGCTACAGCATCTTTACAGGAGACTTTACAGCCGACCCACCCTCTTTTACAGGGTGGCTACGAGCCGACTTATTTTTATCCCAATTTTATCGATCTTGCCTCGCAGGGCGGAATGGACTGCTAATCTTCCCGAGGGAATGGAGATGTGGAAGGCACCTGCTGATTGGATGCCCCAACAGTTTCCTCCAATGCCCCCTCCGTCTGGAACTGTTTACGACCTTGAATTTCTTCGGAGTTATAATCTCCCTGGAAAAAGAATGGACCCAGAGCTGTTAAGTGCTGCGATATCCGGGAATGTGAAAATACTCGAGAGTTTTACGGAACCCAGGCTTCAGGTTCTTTCTGAGATGACACCCGGAGGAGAGACAGCTCTTCACATCGCCTCTCATAATGGCCAGAAGAAATTCGTTGAGAAGCTGCTCGACTTGCCGGGAGAAGATGTAGAGGGTGGGAACCAATTCCAAATCCAATTCATGAAAGTGAGAAATAGAGAAGGCAATACAGCCTTGCATGTAGCCGCCAGTAGAGGAAATACTACGATAGTGCAAACACTGTTGGGTAGGTGTCAGGATCTGGCTCTTGAGACCAATTACCTGGGTGAAACGGCTCTGTTTGAAGCTGTTCGGGAAGGCCATGCCCAGACTGTTGGAATACTGCTATCTGTCACGCCTTCGGGTCACAATATGAAGAGGATCGACGGTCGGACCCCGCTGCATCATGCATTAGAAACCCCAATTCCAAATAATGGTACTTTACTAATACTGGCCTTTAGACAGTGCTAGTACTCAAACTTAAAATCAATTATGTTTCATTTTTTGTGTTTTTATAAAGTTTAAATACAATTTCTATAAATTTGGTTAGTAATAAAATAATATTAAGTAATATGTGTTGGTTAGAATTTGATATGTTTTTAAGATGGCAATGTTGGCAAGTGTGCATCAAAGCTCAATTAGTATCAAGGAAATAAATTGGGGTTATAGGATAACGATGATATTGATGGAGGTATCTAATATCATCTATCTTTAGGTATTGAAGTTTTTTTTTTTTTTTTTTTTCATCTCTATAGGCATTGTATTGGGTGTTGATTTTTGGTCTCTATTCTTTTATTTTGATGTGACTTTTGTTGACATGACTACTTCCATGAAACTTGGTAAAGGGGAAAAGGAGGGTGATAAAGGAATTTTTTAGGTCTAGGAAGTAGAGTCATATATGGAAAGAGAGAATATGGAGAGGATATGTTGGATAATTTCTTCGTGTTCTTTGAGAAAGAAATCGACAACTCAAATTTCAGATTGAGAGTCATGAGAATTTGAAAATTGACTATGGAGGTAGATAGGTTAGTTAGTGTTGAGATTTGGGATACAATGGAAAGGTTGCTTGTGAACCCTAAACAATGAGTGGGAAAACATAATCTGTTTGATGCAACACAAGCTTTAATTTATGCAACATTGGTATCTTGCAGTGCTAGAATGCATATTCTTCATGATGACCTTAGTGGTTCTAAGAACAAGGATGAAGCATTTTTAAAATATCATCTTGTGCATCTTCAGAAGTTCAATGATAATGCGTATCATCATCATTAGGCTATTGTAGAATTCATCAAGAAGCTAAATGTGAAAATAATTTTTGAGGTCATTTTTAAAGTACTTGTTTGTTACTATGATGAGATGTTAGAGGAGGTGTAGATGGTTGATTCCCTCTTAGTTCATTATGATGATTGCAAAAAAATAAGTACTATAACACTAAACAAATCAAATAACACTAAATAAATCAAATATGACAATGTGCTAAAAAATTCAAAACATTATTGAAACTAAATACCATCATAGCATAGCATATCATCAATTGAGTTACATCCATACCCAAGGTCATAATTTTTGAGTTATAAGAGTACATAGTTTTACTAGGCTAGATTTTCCAAGTAGTCATAACAATTTACATCAATAGTATTACAATATACAAATAAACATAAGTTGGAATCCCTGTAATTCCACTTCAACACTCACTTGCAACTGTTGCATGAGAACATGGTTTAAGTGCCTTTTCCACCCAACCACAAAGCTACGCCTCCCTAGAAATTTATTCTTAACATGGTGAACCATCAATCCTGCACGAAATACTTAGCAAAAAGAAATCAAAATATAGGATGGAATCTGGTGTGTGCTAAATATATCTACATGCATTTCTATAGTCCAAAATTAGAATATGCAATGAACGATGTTAGGAAATGGTAGAGAGCTAAAACATAAATTAGTCCATTTAACAGTATGGGCTACAAAGCTTGGCCAAGCATATGTTGTATACAACAAATAAATGATAAATATGAAAAAGGAGAATCTATACACTTTATCATCCACTTTTGACACTCGTACTGGATGGCAACTTTCCCTAAACAGGGAATTTTTTTTATTTCTCTTAGCTAGATTCCTATCTTATAAATATGTTACAGGTTTTAATGGAATAACTGGATTCACATCTGAATTCAGTAATCCAACACGAAAGTCTTTTAAGCATAATCCTTGTAAGGTTTAATGAAATAACCATATTGAGAGGAAAGATGTCTAAGAAAGCCAAATGCATGTAGGAAAATAAAAATTTCCATACTTCATTTTTCATAGAGCAATATGTTTCCAACAAGAAAGAAAATGCATCTTAAAAATAAGGTATATCACATGTATGAACATATACATATATTGTATATTATACACACACACACACAAAAAAAAAAAAGACATACACACACATAAATTTATTGAAATATGTGAATACATTCTTTATGTTAATAATATTACACGTATATATTTGAATCCATATTAGCTAAAGGAACACAAATACATCTTAAGAAAAAAAGAGTTGATTTTAACAATCTATTCCCACTATGGATCATAAGAGATCTTGTTTTCAAACTTAATAAAATGCACATCTCAAATAAATTGTACCTTCAAATAATTTAACTCTCTTCTATTTTGAGCATAATATATTCTTATTATAGTAACATATCTAAAATATTTCAAAATAATTAAGTTGTGGATTCCTTCTTTCTCCAATGTTTATCCTATGTAGTATTTATTTATGAAAAAATGAGATTTCTTAACACATTGAATGGAAATTAAAGATGGAGATCATAAACTGAGAAGACAAATATTTGAAAAACTTTTATTTCTTTTTTAACAACAATTTTCTCAATCATTCATATGGCATTTAATGTTGCCATTTTTTTAGAGTTATCTATTGAAAAACACCTTAATAAGAAATATATCCTAAACTGGAACCTTTATAGCATGCCAACAAGGTTAAAGAGTCATCAACAATAGTTTGGGTTGCTAAAACTCGAATTCCTAGAGACAAACTAAGAACTTTCCAATCAACGTAAATGCTAGGTAACATTTGAGACTGAGATATTTGTTGGAAATATTTAATCCCCAATTAGAGGATTTGTAGTAGTAGTATTTTTCTCCCATGTCCCATGTAATCTTCCTATAGTTGTATTTGACTTGCCAACATAAACCTACAACATTTAATATGTTAGGTAAATTTGAAATTTGAATGTAGCACTCATTTTTTGAGTTTGGTAATACAAACAAAAAGAATGTATGTATTTGTTAGTTTTTTGTAAGAGAATTTAGTAAGTTTTTGTATTGTGTGGAGACCCTACAACAACAGAAGGAATATTCAATAGTAGAAGGAATATTCAATAGAAGACAAGGAGACAACAATGCACAAAAGGAAATGTTTATCAAATACAGTGTAGTGACAACATTAGCTATAGAATTGTAGTTTGTTTTAGTTTGTGGTGTGAGTGTAGCACCTTTGTATTGGATAGTAGTCCAAAATTTTATGTTTTATTTTGTATTCTTGAATAGAGCATGCACTCTATATTTTGTAATTTTGAAAGCAAGAAGGGAATAATATATAAATCTATTTTTATGTTTCTAGTTTATGTTGTCTCTATGCAATATCTGTGCATTTTCTATTTTATCTTTTATGTCCATCCTACCATAGCAGTGACTCTATTTTATTGCACCCCTACCAACCAACAAGTGGTATCCGAGCCCTATTTTTCTGGGAAATTTGTATTGTGGGTGTGTTTAGGAAAGCCTTAGAATTCTAGGTGTTAATCTAATTTTTCTAGTCTAAGAAAAAAATGGCAGGAGGTGAGAGTAAAGGTTGGCATCAATGACCAAATTTTGATGGACAAAATTATGATATATGGGATGAGAAGATGAATATAATTTTAGTTTCTAATGACCTATGGGAGCTAGTTATAAATGGGTTCAATGATATCATAGACCCAACAACTTATGCACCACTTCCAAGTTCTCAAAAGAATCAATTGAAAGAAAATATGATGAAATATGTAAAAGCCCTTAGTTTGATTGAGGAATCCTTGACAAAGGCTATTTTCCCACATATTGCAATAGTAAATTACTCAAAACAAGCTTGGTAAATAATACAAAACAATTACAAGGGGACTGATAAAGTGAGGTTAGTAAAGTTGCAACTACTAATAAGAGATTTTGAGACTCTACAAATGAAAGATAGTGAGCCCATTTCATATTTCTATACTAAAATGTCTACCTTGATTAATCAACCAAGAATCAATGGGGAAAAAATTGAAGATAAAAGGGTTATTGAGAAAATCCTAATAAGTTTTCCCTCTAGGTTTGATCCTATAGTCATTACCATTGAAGAGGCAATGGATCTATCCAAAATTATTGAAGATTAGTTGATGGGTTCACTACAAAGCCACGAGTAGTGGTTGAATAGATTTGCTCATTCCCTAGATTAAGCTTTCAAATCTCAAACCAATGAAAAAGGTCAGGGAAGAGGAAGAAATAACATAGGAAGAGGTCAAAGAGGCAGAGGAAGAAGCAATTCTAGAAGAGGAGACTCAAGTAGCCAAGAGGAGCCAAGCAACTCACAGTTAGCATACCAAAACTAGAAGAACAACAATTCAAATTAGAGACATGACAAGAGCAATGTCCAATGTTATTACTGTCACAAGTATGGACATTATGCTAGTGAGTGTAGAAAGAAGCAACATGACCATGGGAGTCAAAATGAAAATGTAGCAATTGAGAAAAGGGATGAATGACAAAAAATCCAATGTATTCATTGCTTGAAATCTTGTTGAGTGCAATAGTGATGAATTTTGGTACTTGGAAAACACTTGTAGCAACCACATGAGTGGTAATAAGAATTTCTTCACCTTCATAGAAATTATTATTAAAACTAAAATCAAGATGGGAAACAATGAGAAAGTTGTGATGGGAAAAGGTGATGTCAACATTCAAACCAAGAATGGTGAGGCAAAAAATCCAGTATGTTTATTATGCCCCCAACATAAACCATAATCTATTGAGCATTAGAAAAATGGTTCAAAATGGCTACAAAATCCTGATGGAGAATGGAGAGTGCAAGATATTCAACAAAGGAGGTAGCAAGAAAGTAATGGTAGTTGTGCAAATGATGAGAAACAAAATGTTTCCTCTTAGGATGCGTGTAGTATTTGTGATAGAAATACTAGAAGGAAAACAACATCAATGTTCATTGGCACTCAAAGTAGTTGAACAATAGTCAGTGGTGGAACAATAGTTTGCATTTAGAATAATCATCAGAGACCCATCCAAACTATGAAATTTAAGGTATGTGCACTTAATATTTTCTAGTTTAAGTTTATTTCTAGGAAAGGCATGGTTAGAGGGTTAAATTCTATTGTAGAACCCAATGGTGAATGTGAAGCATGCATCTTAGGAAAGAAACATAGGAAACCATTTCAATCAGGTTATTCTAGGAGAACAAAAGCACCTCTTGAACTAGTTCACTTAGACCTATGTGGACCCATGACAACCCCCACTTTAGGAGGAAACACCTATTTGATAACATTCATAGATGAGTACAACAGAAAAATATGGGTGTATTTCTTGAAAAAAAATCAAAAGCCTTTGAGAAATTTAAATGGTTTAAGGCCTTATTTGAAAAATAAAGTGGACACTATATCAAATCCCTTAGAATAGATAGAGGGGAAGAGTATATATCCTAAGAATTTCTAAATTTTTGGAGTGAGTGAATTCAAAAACAATTCACAACAAGGTATACTCCACAAAAAAATAGAGTGGCTGATAGAAAAAATAGAACTATTCTAGACATGAAAGCAAGTATGTCGAAAACAAAAGGACTATCACATATTTTTGGGGGTGAAGTTGTAGCAACAATAGTTTCCCCACAAAGTCTTTCCGTGACAGGATTCTAGAAGAGGTGTGGAAAAGTATCAAATGGAGTGTTGAAAACCTAAGAATCTTTGGGTGTGTGACATATGCTTGTGCCAAAAGAGAAGAGGCTGAAATTTGATGATAAAGGAGAAAAATGCATCTTCATAGGCTATTGTGAAGAGTCAAAAGGCTATAAATTGTACAATCCCATCACCAAGAAGGTAATGATTAGCAAGGATGTTGTGTTCATTTAAAATGAAGCATAGGATGGAATGGTGAATGACACCATGAGCATTCTAGTCACACTACCCCTTGATGATGAAAAAGCTTTGGAAGACAACAGCATAAAGGGAGCTCAAGAGAGTAGTAGGTCAGGAAGAAATTACAGTAGAGCATTGGAAAATAACATCTCTAGAGATGTGCAACAAAATAGTAGCTCTATAGGTGTTCAAAAGAACAATAGCTCTAAACAGAGATAGCAAAGTAGTGACTCCAAGATACAACAAAGTAGTAGCTCTAGCAACCAACAGTACAACAACTCCAGAGGTTAGAGTAGCAGTAGCTCCAAAGGTAATTTAGATCCCACACTCACATCATTGATTCCATGGAGGAAAAGGAGTGTGAGGGAGATTTATGATAGCACAATGCATACCGATTTTGAGGATAATTTGCATTTTACATTATTCTCCTATAGTGATCCAATACACTTTGAGGAAGTATAAAAAGAAGAGAAGTTGTGAAAGGCCATGGATGAAGAGTTGGATGCTTTAGAGAGGAACCAAATATGGGAGCTAACCAATGTACCCAAGGGTAAACAAGTGGTTGGAGTCAAGTGGGTCTACAAGACCAAGTGAACTATTGAAGGTAAAATTAAAAGGCATAATGCAAGGATAGTTGTCAAAGGATACAAACAATAGTATAGAATAGATTATTATGAGACATATGCACCAATTGCAAGGATGGAAATAGTGCAGCAAATCATCACAATTGTAGCCCAACATCATTGGAAAGTGTTTCAAATGGATGTGAAGTGAATCTTCTTTAATGGAGTGTTGAAGGAGGAGTTGTATGTGAAGCAACCACTTGGATATGAAGTCCTAGGGAAAGAGGAAAAAGTGTATAGATTTCATAAATCTCTCTATGGGAAGAAAAAAGTAGCTCAAATGTGGTACAATGGAATAGGCTCTGATTTTTTGAACAATGGCTTTAGAAAAAGTATGCTCAATGAGCCCACACTCTACATCAAAGTAGCTAAAGGTGATATTTTAATTGATGTTTTGTATGTAGATGATCTAATTTTTACTGGTAATAGTGACATCTTGATTTTTGATTTTAAAGAGGTGATGAAAAAGGAATTTGAGATGATAGATTTAGGTTGAAGTATTTTCTTGGTATTGAAGTTCAACAAATAGTGCATGGCATATTTATTTCACAAACTAACTATGCCAAAAATATCTTAAGGAGGTTTAAAATGGAAAACTTTCCCCCACACTTTTCAACAAGTCTAAAACTACAGAAAGAGACAACAACAAAGAAGTGAACCCAACCTTGTACAAAAGAATGGTTGGAAGTTTGATGTGATTAACATCAACTATCTAACCTGATTTAATGTACGTAGTATGTCTGATTTCTAGGTTCATGGAGAAGCTTAAGGACACGCATTGGCAAGTAGGAAAGATGATTTTAAGGTATTTTCAATGGACCAATAGTTTATGGCATCATGTATGTTGCATCTAATGAGTTCAAGCTAGCTGGTTTCACGGATAGTGATTGGGAAGGAAATGTAGATGATAGGAAGAGCACATCATGATATGTGTTCCACATGGAATTAGGTGTAATATCATGGGCATAAAAGAAGTAGCCCATTATCTCTATCAACACATTAGAAGCTAAATGTGTTGCACCAAATGCAACATGTTATACTTTTTGGTAGATGAGGATCCTTATAGATTTGAATGGACATCAAGAAAACAACACAGTCATACATTGTGACAATGTGTCTTCAATAGCACCGACAAAGAATCTAGTCTTCCATGGAAACAAAAAACACATTGAGATCCGATATCACTTCATAAGGGAGTTGGTAGAGCAAGGTGAGATTGAATTACAATATTGCAAATCCAAGTAGTAACTCACTAATATCTCCACCAAAGCATTACCAAAAGACAGTTTTGAAAGCCTACGAGATAGGATTGGCATTGTGGACAACTTCAAAAAATAGTTCCAAAAGGAAATTTAAAAATGATATATGACTTCAGATTAAGGGGGAGTGTTGGAAATATTTAATCCTTAGTTAGAGGATCTCCAACAGTAGCCTTTTTCTCCCCTTCACCACACAATCTTCCTACAATTGTATTTGACCTACCAATGTAAACCTGCAACATTTAATATGCTAGGTGAATTTTAAATTTGAATGTAGAACTCATTTTTTGAGCTTGATAATGAAAACACAAAGAATATATGTATTTTTTAGTTTTTTTTATGGGTATGTGTAGGATCATCATGGAAAAAATAGGCCCTTAAGTGGCAAAAAATTTAGAAAAATCAGTGTTAAGCAACTTGACGTAAAAATTTGAATAAGTTATCTATATTATTTCAAAATATATAAGAATAGAATCTATAGAAAATTGAATTTAGTTTCTAAAATACTAGGTTTATTTAAAAATAAATAAAGTCTATTTGGTGAAAATTTGAAATTTCAATGCAATAGTACTTCAATTTCAGGGAAAAAATAAGAAGTAGGTGTTTGTTTGACCGCCCTAACCATAATAAAATGATAATATTTTTTTATAAGATTTTATATATAAGTAAAGGACTCATGTTCAAATGTGATGCATATTTTTTTGTAATTTTTTTCCAAGTAAATAATTAATTATGAATTTTTTATTACAACTTTTAAAAAATATAAAAAACTTGTATGTCTAACCACCTTAACTTGGTCAAAACTTCATGAAATTTATTTTTTATTTTTTTAATCCTATAGTATGTGAAGCATAAAATATGACACATGTTTTGGATTCAAAAACTGTGATACCATTTGAAAGTTATAGATGTTTTTCAATCAATCTATCGATGAGAACTTTAGTTATAATTCTAATAGAAATGAATAATAATTATTTATTAAATTCAAATTAAAGAATAATTTATATTGGTGGAAAGTTGAGAATCTCCTCTAAAAACCCTTGTCATTTCATCAATTTTAGGTAAAAAGAGTTGTTAGCCACATACCCTACAAATACCCATAATATTGCCACTTTTTGGCCCATCATGATCTTGCACATACCTGTAAGAGAAGTTAGTAATTTTTTGTATTATGTGGAGACCCTGTAGTAGTAGAAGGAATATTCAATAGAAGACAAGGAGACAACAATGCATAGAAGGGGATGTTTATTAGAGGTAGCATAGTGACAACATCAACTACTAGATTGCAGTTTGTTTTAGTTTGTGGTGTGAGTGTAGCACCTTTGTATTGGATATTAGTCCAAATAGTTTATGTTTTACTTTGTATTTTTTAATAGAGCATGTGCTCTGTCTTTTGTAATTTTTAAAGAAAGAAGGGAACATTTATAAAAAAAAAATTTGTGTCTAGTTTATGTTGTCTTTGTGCATTTTCTAGTTTCTCTCTTCTATCCATCCTATCACAATAGTGACTCTATTTTATTGCACCCTTTCTTACCAACAACATTCAGGGTGAGAGATGGGGAATTGACAGTGAGGTCCTTAAAAGTGTGGATACAAATTTATATGGGTGAAAAAAATAAGAAGGATACCACCATGGATTAGATGACTCTGAATACAAGATAAATGTTTTATTTTTAGGATTAATGGGTATATGCATGCGAACTCATTCTGGTCATGGCTTGGATGCTAGCTATCTTTTCTACCAGAGACTCTATTATTTGGCAAGAAATAACAAGTGAGCAGATTCATTGGTGCTTGGGAATGAAATGATAACACATTCATTGATTCTCAAGAAGGAAATGATAACACATTCATTGATGCTCAGGAAGGAAATGATAAGACATTTTAGGCATAATTTTCCAATATGACAATTGTTACAAATTTTTTTTAATCATCATCAAACCTTCTAAAATTTGGTCATTAACACCTTATAGCTCTACTTGGTCTGCATAGAGTATCTATCAACTTGGCAGATATCTTCTTCCATGGTTTGACTTGCATCGAATGCCATTGTCTTCAAGAAAATTAATGTATGCGAAAGCCCATGGAAAAAACATGATACAACCACCTCTGATCTCATGTAAGGAATGCAGCAAACTAAATAGAGAAATAGATATGCAATGACCATATTTAGTGGATTAACAGTGAGCTACTAACTAATATTACACTGGAGACTTAGGAACTCATGGGTAGGTGGAGGTTTCGACTTTTTCTTTCACTCAAAAATGCATTTAAGATTGAAAGCAAAGGGCACAGTGCATTAAATATATTGGATTGTAAATGATAATGACATTGAAAAATCATTGGCTTTATAGGTAGAGGAAGGATTTTAACTGAATCCTCAAGATTACCTAATATTCTTGCAATTGCTATATAGAAAACAACATTCTTAATATAAATAGATATCAATTTGGTATTATCATGCATACCTTATGTTGGCTTAGTCTAAGGATAGATTTATTGCAAGATATTCATCCCCTTGTGCCAACCTATAATATTTTTGTTTTCGAAAGAAAACCTCCTCTTCTCTCTTGTTTCTTTTTCCCCAGTACCTTTTTTTTCCTTTTCAAAAATTGAGTCCCTTCTTTTTCTCCAGGTCTTCACATTTAATTTTTTTTTCCCCCCATCCTCCTATTTTCAACAATTCCTTTCTATTTTCAATTCAACTATCCCTCTCTCCACTTCAGTTCATTGATTTCCTATATTACTTATTGACATGTAGATGGGAGTTACACACACAAGCTTCAGTATATCATCATTATTATTTTTAATAATTGGTTCCTTCTAATTTTAGATCTTCTTTTCAAACAAAACCAATACACATATTTATATATACATTCACACACACACACACACATAGATATGCATACATATTATAGAGGAGGGGGGCTAACTTCTAAGGGAATCCAAGTCACAAGAGAGTCTAGAATAGGAGGTTTCCCTAATCTACCTCAAGCTAGATGGAAGTTAAGAAAGTGTTTACTATTTAAGCTAGAGAAAGAAGAGAACCCTTAGCACTTCCATCTTTCTATAGACCCAAGAGTTTGAAGAAGCTAAGTGAGCAGATTTCCAAAGTTTAGATTACAACTCAAACAAATCTTTCCTATAGGAAAATGTGGGAAACAAATGATAGCATGACATGCTATCATCTCAAATGGGAAATGAAATCCATAAGGATGGAATGTGTAAGGTCTAGAAAAAGACTAAAGAAAGAGCTACTATCAAGTTTAACTACTAAAGTATAATGTGATAACAGAGACAAAAAAGGATAAAATAATAACATAACACGAAGAGTACTTCAAAATAATCTATCTAAGAACTTGAAAAGGAAGAGGAGAGGAAAGTGAACCTTCCTTCCCACATGTTGATTCTTTTAGTCCTTCACTTTGAGATAATTCTACACACAAAAGAGAGGAAAAATGTTGGGGATGTTTAAGAGGGTTGTCGTAGTTAGTTTCCTATTTTGGTGTTCCATCCTCCATGGATGAGTATAGCAATGATAGAAGTATGATAAAAAAAAGTGTATTGAAAGGAGTAATATCAAGCAATTCTAACAACAATATGCTACAAAATAACACAACAATGCTAAGTAAATGGAAATGGAGAGAAGTCACCTTCAATCACATGCACTGAATGAAAATGAGAGGAGTGAGATCACAAGCATTTACGATTCAACATTGCTACAACATGGAGAGCCAACCAATAAAGTATCAAAGTTCTTGGAGCTACAAAAATGGATGTGATGAATGCTATGAAGTGAGGAAGTTGCAATGAAGAAAGAGATAGAGATTCAAGAAGAAGTGTCCTGAAGCTTTGATTGAATGAATGAGATAAGCATTTTAAGGTGAAACTCGAGGAAAAATAGTTGTTCAAAGGTTGGTCAAAGGAATAGAGATGTTCTGAATTTTCTCCAATGGAGAAGTGTAACACCTCTACAAATTCTATAGGTGAGAATCCTATTAGAATGACAACACATTGCACAGAATTTTGCATGCCACACTAGTGTCCCTAATAGAATATTCCACACAAATAATAAAAAAAAATTCCAAATGGAAGGGAAACAAATGAAGGACATGCAAAAGCATCATCCGATTAATTCTTCTAAGGTAGGAGGTATGCAAATGTGGAGTTTTTCCTATGAGTGCAAATTCACACCATTACATTTCCCCTCGGTTTAGTGAGCATAAGTGTCAACAAATGCATGGAAAAGTAGAGTTGAAAGAGATTGAAGAGAATATACCTGAACCATCAAGGAAGAAAACCATAATCTAGCACACTCAGAGGTGTAGGAAAGAGAGATGGCTCCACAGGTATTTGATCCTAAGGAAGGTGAAGAAAATATTTTGTAGGTGTTTGGTCCTACAAAATTGGCTGCATGGGTGCTTTTTCCCATAGAGGATGAACAAAAGGTTCTACAGGTGCTTAGTCCTATAGAGTGAATAACACTTTACATGTGCTTAGTCCCACAAAGGAGGAACCACTGGCGCTCGGTCCTACAAAGGAGGTGCCACAAGTGCTTAGAACTATGGGAGGCCAAGTGAAAAGGCTCCATAGATTTTGATGATTGGTCCTTGTAGGTGCTCGGTCCTGCAAGGAAACATGTTAGGCTACAGGGAAAAAACATGATAGGAATGAAAAAGAGTCACGTAGATAGATAGTCATGTAGATAGTCAAAAAAATGAAGGAGAAGCTTTCACACGGGTCCATCAGGAACCCTTAAAAAGGGGGGGTCCACTCAAGGGATGATTCACTAGAAAGTATAACATTTTTCACTAATCGATTTAGCATCAAGGAATCCCTTTGAAATATTATTTCATCAAGGAATTTGAAAAGAAGAATACTCCTTCTTAATGGAAAGTTTTAAAACTTTATCAAAAAAAGTATTCCCTTTTCAAAGGAAAGCTTTCAGATTTTGTCACAATGAACTCATTTTTGTAAGAAAAATTTCTCTCGACCTCCTTAGTGGAGAATGCAATTTTTTGAAAAATGAAATATTTTTAGTGAGGGATTCATTTTCCATCAAATACACTTTTTTGAAAATCATATCATTGTAGGAGCCCCCCCCCTTATGGTGGTGCATGCTACACAATGGACCACATGACATTCTAAGGAGAGAGAAAAATATGTTGTAGCCCACAATACATGGAGAGATGTAGACATGGTAATGTTGTCAAACACATGAGGGACAACATGTAGGAAACACAACATCAAAACTTAGAAAAAAAAGAGAGAAAGATAAACAAGAGAAAAAAGATTAAAAAACATGAACATGGGACATGGGGATCTTGGAACTCAAGGTCAAAGGTGTCCATAGATATAAATAGATATATATAATATAGTATACATATGCACTATCATCAATCCCTAAAGTTCTTAGAACATGAAGAAGAGCACATGAAAATTAAAAAAAAAAAAAATTGGTTCAACATGGAAGGAGCCTAAATTCCACCAACACTTTGCATCATCCTCAATTATTGAAAATCAAATTTACAACATCTAGAAGAATGATGCAATAGATGGAGGAAGTTCACAACACAAGTCACTCCTATATAAAAACACCAACAAGGGTAGCATAGATCCTCTAGGAACAAATAAAGATAAGTACAGAGGAGGCACAACACACAAACAAGTTTAATCTATAGATAAAGAAGAGGTACTACCCTAGTCCTCATTGACTAGGAGGTTGTCATTCTCCCATTCTACATAATTTTAAGGGGAGAGAAAATGAGCTTGCAAGGGAACTATAGATAAGGTGGTACCCTTCATCCCACCTACAATAAGAGCTAGGGAAGAGGGCTCCTCAAGGTCTCTTCCACTAAGTTCTTGTGAGGCTAAAGTCATCGAGTTCACAAAGATTGATGAAAATTTTGGGATCTTATCTATTGAGTTGAACATGCACTTCACAAGAGTGCCATGTGTTACCCCAATAGGAGAAGAAGAGGGCACTCAAGATCCACTACCAACATCATCAAAGGATGCAAGGGTAGTAAAAAATTTGAAGATGTTGAGGTTGCCTCTATCACTAGGATGGTACAAGCCAAAGGACAACATTCTTTTGAAGAAGGTGAACCCTTCTTTTGAACCCATTGGAACAAAGGTCATCCTCCATATTGTGCTTCAATGGGGCATGTAAGATCCCCAAATAAGAGGTGAAATATGAGGAGGAAGAAGGAAAAACCATAAGAGATACTACTAAAACATTTGGCATGTCAATAGGTTTGGAAAACATAGGGATGTTTGGAAGGGACAACAAGAGAATGGGCTTGACCGAGTGAGCAATGAAGACTTGAACCATTTTAGGGTGAGGGTCCTCAACACTCATCAAAGGATCTGGAAACAAGAAAAAGGAAATGGGAATTGAGGTAGATGAAGAAGGATAAGAAAATAAAGCAGAAGAAGTAATAGAAGTGAAATAAGTGCCATTTTCCTTATGTGAGACAACCTCTTCTAAAGCTAGAGCATTTCTCTAGTAGTTACACTCATGTGTAAACTGGTTTCTTTAGATTTAAGAACTAGAAATAGCAACCTAAGGAGGAAAGAAAATCTCTTATTATATCATAGGAGTATACATCATAGTCATTGTCAATAGAGGGATAGACTCCTAGAAATAAACATGAGGAAGAGATGCAAAAGGAGGAACATCAGGAGTAGGAATGATGGGAAGAGGGGCAACAAGAACCGATTCCCTGGTGATAGGCCCATTCCCATTCTTTAATACAAGGGTAGGAAAAGGAGGAGGCCATGGAGGTTAAGACATGGGAGTAATCCCATGAGGGAGAATCCCCTTACTGTAAATAGTGGTCCAAAGCACTACAGGAAATATAGGAAACTCAAAGACATGATGTTTTGCATTTTTCCAAGCAGGCGCCATCAGACTCCCCACATGAAATCAAGGAGTAGGAATTGAAGCCACCATAGAAGCATGAGAGATAGAAGTGGAAGGAACTACAACTAAAGATGACTATGGTCCATGCTCACGGGCAATTTTATCCTTTCCATTTTGACGGGAGGAGAAGGAAACTACTTCTATGCTATCATGGATCCTTTAACTAAGATTGAATAGGGAAAGGGTGGGAAGGTCATATTTTGTTACCTTGTTCCCCTAGTCTTATGTCGAATGTAATTCTAGTAAGACAAGTCAATCCTCGGTGGTAGAGGGCCGATAGGAATAGGCCAAAAGTGATTAGTTGAGTAATCATTATGTGACACCATCACTCTATAGTTGGTGTCATGGATTATATGTATCAATACCTCATGGGAAAAAATTAAACACTTGTGAATCCCCAAGGTCACCCCATTCATGGAAAAAAACCAAGGAATGCCTAGTTTTTCTTTGAACAATTTAGATTGTGGGATGATGTCAAAAGTGGTTTCGATAGTCCTAGATCCCACTAGGACTGAGAGGGTAATGAAACCAAGAGGAGGAACCCAAAGCCTATCATGAGTTTATATTGTGGTCTTCAACTCATCATGTCTCTCCTTATGCAAGAAATTTAGGAGAAACATATTCTTTATTATTACATTCACATGACATGCAGGGTGCACGAGAACCTCAGTTATAATATCTCTATTGAGACATGCAGGAATGTAAAGGGAGAAGTTTCTCTATTCATCAAAGAATACTATGATGTAAAATTTAATCCAAGAGAACCATTCATAGGTTGCATATGAGGGATACAAGTGAATGAAACCATGTTGATTTACTTAGAGAGGACCTTGTTGGGTGTGCCAAAAGATTCAATTATTAAGTTTGTAAAGTGTGACAAAAATGGGTTCATGTATATCTACAACTCACTATTTTCTTTTCCAATCGACTTATTTGAATTCTACTTTTTCCGTTGAGATAGATAGTACCATAATCGATGTGGCCTTGTATCTTGTGATGCAGACACATACAATGGTCAGTATCATGTCTAAGAATCTGATGGTATTTATAGAGCATGTCTGCTTCATACCAGTCAAGGTAAGGTTCCATAAGAGGGTGTAAATTTTCCAAGGTAATCACTTTATCCTTTAATAATCTTTTCAAAATAGAAGCATATGACTCAGAGAACTTTGTGAACTATCTATTGCACTTGAGGCCTTTGTCACTAGACACGACAACTACATTTGTAATAGATTTCCCCTTATAAAAAATTGACATAATCAATCTTACCTTAGGATGGGAGCATGAAGAAGATCCAAACTAAGTTACCATCTGATGGTATTCACTTAGTGCTACACAAAAAAGTGTGAAAGAACGGTATTTCATTAAGGAAAACTTCTCCTTCCAAAGATTTTGCAAGTTTCCAATGAAGACTTTTTGCACATCTGAGTAAAGAAAGGGATACAAAATTTGTAAGAATAGAGCTTGATATCAAGCAATAAAATTAGTAATCTTCTCATGGTCCCCTTTCTTACATCAAATGAGATCTGAGAAGGCCATATTCGATTTGATGTTAGCTTGGAACTATTGGAAAAATTAATTCACAAGTTGATAAAATGAGAATATTGAATTGTCTAGCAAGGAACAATACCATTGCAGTGTTGTATCCTTGAGAGATCTAGGAAATAATTTCTCCATCAAAGCATCATGGTAAAAAATGTCCATACACATTATGTTGAATGCTAACACATGTGTTTGTGGATCTCCTATACCACCATACTTTTCAAACATAGGGATCTCCATTCCTTGGGGGAAAGGAGTGTTCAAAATCAACATAAAAAGGGATATGTCAAAAGAAGGGCTAGTTCAAGATCAACTGGGAGGAGGCTAGGGATAGCCTTGCTAGTTGGCTCTACATTTGTCCCATATTTTGCAACAAAGTATTCAAAATGGGGTCATTAGATGACATATGACTAGGGGAACCACTACTAGAACCACCACTAGAGTGACATCCTAAGTGTCCATCGAAGCCTCCACTATGGCCACCACCATGACTCCCATCGAGGCCAATGCCAGAGCCTTCACCAATAGCAAACCACCACCCCCCATTCCACCAAAGCCCCCACCATTAGAGGAATTATAAGGGATGGCACTAAATCTTAGAGGTACCCTATTTACCATAACTATATATAGGAGTGGTTGAGGAACATGAGTGGTATTAATGGAAAGGCCCTTCTTTGCCATGTGTACTAATGCCATAGGCATCGAGACCATGATCTTACTTTCATAGGAATCAAGCACAATTTCCTTAGGTAACACCCGACCTAGGGTATTATGAAGGGACACTTGTTTCCATTAAGTTGATAAGGCCACAAAGAAAATCTATGCCTGTATGATCCTTGTCTAACATATATCTTATTTCATTTATGACTCTAGCAGTCCTAGCCATGTTTTGATCTTTGATGCAAGAGAATCTAGGGTGTAAGACAATATTGCATCACCAAAAATATTTTTATTTCTATTTTTTTCTTTTCAATAAGGGCTAAGGTATTTGGGACGTAAATTTTTTAATTTGTAACAATCTAATTTTCTTTTGTGGTGTTTTGAAAATGTAATTTTTAAGTAATTATGCTTTGATAAATGTTTCTAAAGCAACTCCAAATGGAATATTCTTCTAGGGAACATTTACAAGAGGGGACCAATTTTCTCACATGTTCTTGCATGATCATTTGCATGCCTTGCATGTATTTGCATGGTTGTGCCACAAGCTTTACATGTTGTTGCATGTATGGGTCATAATTGTGAGACATAGTCTTAGTAATTTGGTCATAAATTTCATATTTTTCAATGAAATGAAAAAAATCAAAATGTTCTAGAAAGCTAGGAAGGAGGTTCAGAAAACATAGAAACTATTTTAGATAATATAGAATAATGAGGGAGAAGTGATAGGTGAAACTGACATGTTTTTCTTGTGGATTTGGAAAACCATAGTGGTTTTCCTCATTCACAAGTCTATATATTCAAACCTTCTCATTTGATAAGGTTGCTTTGGGAGTTTTTGTAAGTGATATGGGGAGATGCTTCCAAATTGAAGAGAGGATTTGAATAATCCATTGTTGCAGATTTATATTTGCATAGAAGCCAATGTTCTAGGGAGCTAGTGAAGTTTGTATGAAGGGAGCTTAATAGCTTTAGATGAAAGAAGGTTGAAAGAGACTGAGAATAAATTTTTGTTATAGTTTTGGAGGTGTGCTACAGAAGCAAGAAGATTCATGATTTCATGTTTTGTTTGCAACAATGATTTATAATGATGAATGGAGGTTGAAGGAGTTAGAGTATTGTGAATGAAGAAAAAAATAGGGAGATAAGTTATGTAATGATATTTTCTATTGTGAATTAGATTTAAATCAGTTATGTACTATTTTTCATTAGCCCATATGGCTGCAATAGCAATGTATTTTTAGAAATTTTTTCTTGTTATGTAATTTCAAGGAGATTTTAAAGAACAAAAAATAATAATTCTTGCAATTTTTTGTGTTGTTTCAAACCATTTATAAGTTGAATTTTCAGACTGTTGTATGTGAATGAGGGTTGGTTTCTTACTTCATCAATGGTATCAGAGTGAGAGTTATTGAGTGTCCAAACAAAGGAACTAATGTGAGGTAGTTTGCATTAGGACCTATGGTGGTGTGTGAGTGATTTATGTGTAGAAAAATCACTAGACATGAGGCCACCTATACTAGAGAGGATGGGATGGGTCATCAAGAGCTCCATTAGAAATTTTTTTTGGGAAAAATGTTGGGAAGAAGTGGAAAATAGGAAGTACCATGAATAATTTGAAAAGCTCAAGGCTGAATTAGATGTATTGAAAAATATGGTTAAGGAGGGCATGCAAGCATGGGATGAGAGATATGAAAAGAATAATGTTTTCATAAAAGAGGAAAGTCAAGAGAAGATTATAAAGAATGAGATTTTCAAACCTTTGGTAGGGGTTGAATCTAAGGAAGAATATGTTGGGGAAGCCCACACAAATGGATAAGATAATGAGGGGCAAGTTTCAACAATAACATGTGAATGGATTACATTTGTGAAGTGGACAAAGAAGGTTTGCAATAAAAAATTATGAACAAGAATGGTCCTATGTTTGATGAGCAAGTTGGTGAGGAAGAGGAAGATCTCTTGTTGAGAGAAGAGATGAAAATAATAATTGAGTTTTTGGAAGGAAAATTGATGGACAAACACAAAGAGGAGTTTACAAAACTTGTTTTTAAAGTGAGAATATGGATGTTGCAGAGAAGAATGAGCGAAAAAATGTTGGGGAAGAAAACAAGAATGAGGTAAATTTTAATTTTAAATTTAGTTTTGATGATTTTATATCTTCTTTGGTGAAAGTAAAAGAGGATATCGAGCAAGAAGAGAGTATGTAGAGGGAAATTTTTAATTTTCATGGAGTAGAAATTACAGATTTATATAAGGTTATAATAGATTTTGATTATTGTTTATATAATACATATTTGGATGTAGATGTTGTAGGTGAAACTAGACCTGTGGAGGTGGTCAATTTTTTGTGGGTTGAATCACACAAGAGAAAATAGGAAATTGTATGGTATTAGGAGGAGGATGGTACATAGTGGATACAAGTCCGCTAGAGGAGAGAAGAATGGAATGTAGAGTTGTTAGAGGAATATTTTGCTTGTTCTAGATAAGTGTTTGAAGAGAATAAAGAAGAATCAATTCTAGGTACCTAGTTCAATGATGGGGCCTTCTGTAGATTGCATCTCAAAGGGTGGTACTACCACTCAACTTCATTTTGTGAATCCATACTTTTCCCACCTTGGGCATCTGATGCCGAAGAATCCAGGGTGTAAGAAAATATTGCATCACCAAAAATATTTCTATTTCTATTTTTTTTGTTTTCAATAACTTGGGCTAAGGTACATGGAAAATAAATATTTCAATTTACAAAATTATAATTTTCCCTTGTGGTGATTTGAAAATATAATTTTTGAAGGAATTATGCTTTGATAAAAGTTTCTAAAGAAACTCCAAAGGGAATATGCTTCTTGGGAATTCATTTACAAGAGGAGACCACTTTTCTTACATGTCCTTGCATGATCATTTGCATGCCTTGCATGTATTTTCATGTTTGTTCCATAAGATTTGCATGTTGTTGCATGTATGGGCCATAATTGTGAGACCCAGTATCAATAAATTGGTCATAAATTTTGTATTTCTTAATCAAATGAAAAAAATCAAAATATTTTTGAAAGCTAGGAAGTAGGTGCACAAAACCCAAAAACTATTTTGGATAATCTAGACAAATGGGGGATAAGTGATAGGCGAAAGTAATAGGTGTTTTTCTTACGGTTTTCCTCATTCACAAATCTATATATTCAAGCCTTGTAATTTGAGAAGGTGGCTTTTGGAGGTTTTGTAAGTGAGATGGGGAGATGCTTCCGAATTGAAGAGAGGATTTGAAGACTCAATTCTTTCATATTTATATTTTCATAGCCCATGTTTTAGGGAGCTAGTGAGCTCCACCTTTTAGGAGATACTGAGCTAGTGAAGTATGTGTGAAGGGGTGTTGAGAGCTTCAAATGAAAGAAGGTTGAAATATACCTAGAAGAATTTTTTTTTGTAGGTTTGGAGGAGTTATACAACAACAAGAAGATTCATGATTTCATATTTTTTTCGCAACAATTATTTATAATGATGAATGTGGGTTGAAGGAGCTATTCTTGTGAATGAAGAAAAATTGAGGGAGATAAGCTGTGTAATAACATTTGCTATTGTAGATCAGATTTAAATCAGTTGTGTAATATTTTTCGTTAGTTCATATGACTACAATAACAATGCATTTTTATAAATGCTTTCTCGTTATGTAATTTGAAGGAGATTTGAATGAACAAAGAAGAATACTTGCACAATTTTGTGTTGTTTCAAACCATTTCTAAGTTGAATTTTTAGATTGTTGTATTTGAATGAAGGTTAGTGTCTTACTTCATCATTCTTTCCTTAAGTGATTGCAAAAATCTGAAAACCTCCTATCCAAAGAAAGGAGATGTTCTATGGGAATAGTAACAGCTTCATCCTCCTTCAAAGGTGGAGCTGGAGGGGAAGTAGGAGGTGTACGAATGTGAGCAGTTTCATCAAAGAAAATTGTCTCAACTACCAACACTATCTCTTGGGAACAAAAACTAATAGTGAAACTAGTAGTAACCTTCATCATGTCCATATCCAGGTGTCATAGACTTCTAACAATGTATATAGAGGTTATAGATTAGGTCATAATGATCATAAATTTTTATAGCACACAAATCTATAACCTACTCCAAACAAAAGAGATAGAACTGTAACAAAAAGAGATAAAATGTACCAACTACTTATGGACTCGAGGTAATGGGAGAGTCTAGAACAAGAGGTTGTCCTAATATACCTCAAGCTAGATGGAAGTTAGGAATGTGTTTAACATATAGGGTAGAGAAAGAAGAGAACAATCATCACTTTTGTCTTTCTATGGACCTAAAGTTTTAGGAAGCTAAGTAGGTAGATTTTCAAAGTCTAGACTACAACTCAAAAAATTCTTTGCTAGAGGACAACATTGTGGGAAATGGATGATAGTGTGATGTGTTATCATCTCATATGGGTTTTTTCATTTGTACAAATGAAAAGTGTAAGGAACAGATAGAGACTAAAGAAAGAGCTACTAACAACTTAACTACTAAAGTCTAATACAATAACAAAGATAGAAAGGGATAAAATAACAACATAACAAGAAGAATAGGACAATAAAATCCATCTAATAACTTAACAAAGAAGGGGAGAGAAAATTGTACCTTCCTTCCCACATGCTGATGCTTTGATCCCTTCACTTCAAGATAATCCTACACATAGTAAAACAGGAAAAATGAAGGGGCTATCTAAGAGGATTGCCATAGTCAGTCCACTATTTTTGTATTCCCACCTCCATTGTAACGTCCGTCGTGCAAACCCCAGAGAACAAACATTTCATTTTTTTTTTTTAAATAACATAAAGTAAACATGCAATTTAACATTAGTTACATTTACATTGCACATTAACAACTTAACGTTACATTCTCTGGGGCACGCGAGGTCACATCGCAACACAACTAAAGCAAAAGTAAAAGATAATTATCAAACAACTTAACCAATTATATTACAATAATCATTAATAAAATTACATCCATAAACCAAGAGTGAAAGTATCACTACATCCCATATTTCAATCATATAGAATCATTTACATTAATGTTACAAAGGATCCTAACTATTACATCGTTGTTTAAACATAGGATTACATGTTCTCAATAATGAGTTACACTACATTTCCCATACATGTGGGATGATACAAAGCATAATAATATCAAAATTACAAGTGATGCACTGGAACAAACTCCAACTGAAGGAATGCTGTGAACAAAAGATGCTGATGGAGAACCCAATGGGTGCGAAGCACATTCCACCCAACCATGTGAATTATAAATAACTCACCCCCCATGCTTAAAGGTGACAAGGAAGAGATCCCGACCATGTATGTCAAAAATGAATCCAAGAGAACAATAAAGTACAAAATTAAATAGAAACATAGGGATTACAATGACATAATCAACAACATTCACGAGTCAACATAATAAGATAAAGCTATGAAAATCATCACAATTAACCCAAGCAATAACAATTAAACAAGTCACCAAAGAACATTCATAAATCATTTTCATGAGAATCTGAATCAACAATAAGAGTACAAATCCAGAAGAACTGATACAACATCAAAAATACATTTCTAGAGGCAATAAGCAACAAGGAAAATGGGTGTCTAGTGGAGAGTGTCATCGCATAGCTCTCATGGGATCTCCTGGCCCTTCCTCCAACTTGAGGCACTGGAACCCATCTATGGATCTCCTAGCTCTTCCTCCTACTTGAGGCGCCGACAACATAGGGTAGCTCATGTGGAGTTGATAACCTCTCATGAAGACAAGATTACAACTTTTCCGACCATGGCCTTCTCTGTCTATCATTAGTCTATGATAGCCTTAATGCATAGACGAGGTATCCAATATTGATTATCTTGTGTGTTTTACTACCCATCCCCCTAAATTCTATTTTTAGGTTATCACTTATTATACTACTCTTATGTGGATTATCCTATGCTCTTCCTCCTTTTGAGGTGCCGATCCCCACAAAGAGCCACTCTCCCTAAGACCCCTAACAAAAACCAAAATAAGGCAAGGGTTGTACCATCAAGTATAAGGCATATAACACAAAACAAGACATGCGAGGAAAATCCATCTTGCGATAACTCATAATCACAGTGACCACAATTCTCATACAACCCTTCTAAATAATAATGCTTTAAAATCATGTAACATTCAGACCACAATAGTATAAGAAGAAACATCCAAGGATATAAAACATGCCTCTGGAACAAGGGTTTGTAAGACAACAAGGTACCCACATTAAAATCAAATGATAATTCAAGGAAACAAGGAAGTCAAACAGAATTAAAGAATAGAGTAACATAATAACCTCCACACCAGGATAACATAGTTCATTTAATTACAATGATAATTTTTAATTACAAATCACAAATTACTCTATCAAATATAAAACATTTTTCCCTTCCCCATTAACCCATATTATTTAAAAATTCATCACCTCACATTTAAAAACACAAGAATTTAGTATAACATTTACAATGGTATACATATGTTTAGAAATATGTGTCTATATTTATAAATATATTTAATATTTATACATTTAGTATTTTGTTAAAAAAAAACATTTAATTATAATTATGCATCTGATTCACACACACACACACATATATATATATTAAATTAAAAATAAACTAAAAAAAAAGCAAAATAAAAAAAGAATATAAGCAAAACTCACACAGACCAAGGCTTGCTGTCACAGTCCTTGAAAGGACTGCTCACGGTTGTCCCTGCAGGAACTGCGCACAACAGTCCTAGGGACTGCTATGCACGGCAGTCAAGACTGCCACGCACAATAGTCTTCAAGACTGTTGTGCGACAGTCTCTTAGCCGCACCAAGGTATGGGGGGGTACGACCAGTCCGTCCCTCCCCAAAAGCCCTTAATAAATATTTTTTTATATATAGGTTATTTAAAATTTCATTTCTTTTTTATAAACATACAAATAAAATTCCATCCTTAATAGGCATAGATGCCGACAATAGCTCAGCATGAGTTTGATTTTTGACAAAAAAAATTCAAATAAATTTTATTGTACAGAACATAAATATATAAATATAAATATAAATATATATATATATATATATATATATGTATATATATATAAATATATATATATATATATGTATATATATATGTATATATATATATACATATATGTATAATAATATATGCCATAAGAAACAATAATCTAGTCGAAGGTACAGAAGAACATAAAGATATAATTAAATGCATTCACACATGTATATATATCTATAAGTATCTGTAAATAAACATTTTCTATAGAAGATTGATTATATGAAAGAAACAATTATATATATATGACTGCTAATAAATTCAAGATTCATTTGTTCTAGATAAATAGCGTATTCTCTTTCATATCAATATAGAAAAATTGGGCATTTCAGAAGATGTAGATTTTGTTTGACAAACTGAAACAACCAATAATTTTTTAGAAAACTAGTTTAATCTCTTTTTGTAAATTTCTATTCAAACAAAAGTTTTCTTTCCTCACACCAGTCATATTTAATTAATTTTATTTATTTTTCTCTAAAATAGAAAGTTGAAGGAGAAAACAAGTAGAACCTGGAGTCCTACGCTTATTTGAGAATCTGATGATGCATGCTTGATCCCGATGGCCTCTATGAAGAGCTTCTTGTTCTTGCCTCAAAATCTCCTCTCCAGAATACCGTACTCGAATTCCAATCTAATCCTTTATTCAGAAAACTCTCTCCAAAATATTTCAAGCAAAAAATGAAAATATCTTTCCTAAAACTTCAGAAGATTCAATAATACAGAACAATTATTTTGTGCAACTTTTGTCTCAATATTCCTCTGTGTGTGAAAAACCCTCTCTAATTTAAATTAAATAATAGATATTACCATTTTCTTCCCAAAGCTCTAAAAAAATATAAAATAAAAGAAATTATTTCTTTTAAAAACAAGCTTTTCAGTCAACTCTCAAATCTCATCCGTTCTTTCATCTTTTTATGTTCTTTTATTTGTTTATTTTTCTATTCTTCAATACTTTTTATTTTAATTTCTGTTTTTACAACTTTACTAGCAAAGAACATTATTTAATTTATTATAATAATTTATTTTAATAATTATCCTCAACAAGATAATTAATTAAAATAATAAACACAATTTAATATTTAATTAACATTTGATAAGACACATGACTTTTAAAAATAAATAAAACATTTAAATATTTTCATACAAGTTAATCTAACATTATAATAAACAATTATTACCACCGTTTAATTAAATCCATCACAACTTATAAAATACCAACATAAATAACCTATGAACAAGGCACTACACAAGCCACAATAATAAATACAGAAATGACAATACCATTCAAATAAGATGGTTTGACATCATGGGATGGGGTGACTTCGTTGTCATCTCTCTTTCAACATTATACCGTTGGGTTATTGGTGCTCACCCTGTCCTACCGAAACAGGTGGAATTGAGACTCTGTACCTGCAATCCCTACATCCAAACAAAGTCATATACATTTATATATATATATAAAATCAAAGCATTACATTGTGAGAAGGAATTGCAGCGTAGCAGGGCACTCGTGAATGAGTGATGCTACCCTATCCTTTCATCACATCTATTCTAACAATTATAATACAAATGATGAGAGTACATTTATAAACTAACAAATCACATCATAACATAATTTATTAAGTCACTGCATCATATTATAATTCTAGAATCAACTAACATCACCAACCATAATGTCATAACAATAACCATGTCCACAAATGTATAAGCATAAACACCAAAGTCTACTAACCAAACTACCAGACCAAACAATACTAGTACCATCACAATCACGAAGTAGCAAATGAAAGCATAGAAAAATAATAAATCCAAAGAGTAAGAGGAGGGGTATTACATCCATGAACAAATAGTATAGAAATGATAGAATTATAATAAATAAAGAGTACTAAAAGGAAGAATTTCAAGCAATTCTAACAACAATATGCTACAAAATAACACAAAAATGATAAGTAAATGGAAATGGAGTGAAGTCACCTTCAATCACATGCACTCAAGGAAAATGAGAGAATGAGTGAGCTCACAAGCCTTCATGATTTGAATTTTCCACAACTTGGAGCTTAAAAAATGGATGTGAAGAATGCTATGAAGTGAGGAAGTTCTAGCTAAGAAGGAGCTAGAGATTCAAGAAGAAGTGTCCCGAAAGCTAGACTAAATGAATGAGATAGGAATTTGAAGGTGAAATAGGAGGGAAAAGAGCCATTCAAATTTTGGTTGAAGGAAAAGAGATGCCAAGATTCCTTTCCAATGGAGAAGTGTAATGCCTCTATAGATTCCAAAGGTGAGAATCCTGTCAGGATGGTAGTGTGCCACACATACATCTATGTGTCACACTAACTTCCTTGCTAGAATATCCCCCATCAACACTAAAAATAGCTGCCAAATGAAAGGGATATGGATGAAGGATGTGGAAAATAATCATCAAATTAATTCTTCTAAGGTATGAGGTATGTAAATGTGGAATTTTCCTATGGCTACAAATTCACACTATTACAAACACAAACACATCTATGTGTATGTATGTATACCTTTCATTTAAATTTAAGTTTATTTGTTCATCTATTTATTAATTTCATTGTTCAAATTTATTTCTCTTAGAGATCCAATATTTTATTGAAATAAGGTATTAGAAACAAAAATTGATAGTAATAATTTCTTTTGGATGTAATCATACTGATAGCAAGGTCCATAGAGAATAAAATGACAACATATCAACTTTATTTTCAAAAATATATTCACTTGAAGAAACACTTAGAAAGAACACCTATTCAACTTGTTGAAAAATTTCATTCATACATTTATCTATTTGGTGTGTGCATATCAAATTCGAACATGCTTATTGATATCAGTTAGCTAAGTATCCCTACCTTGACCATGTTCTCATTCTTCAACTTGTTCCTACACTCACACACAATTTCACTCACAAATTTTCATCAATAATATCAGTCATGAATTGAAACAAAAAATACTCATTTCTTCATCATAAAATCCATATTTCTCATTTGATCATTTAGTTTATGTATAAACATATTTTTTTACAAAAGACATCACTCTTATATTTAACACATGTAAAAAATTGATAATCAATTTCTATTTTTTTGAATTGAACCATAGAGAAATAGGGGGTTCACAAAATCACACCAAAATGAATGAAATGATGAACCTATTTTCCTATGGTCATTATAAAATAAGATCCAAACCATGAATTGACTAAAAAGCCTTAGGTGAATCAACTCAAAGTGTGAATCTGTTGGTTTCCTTATGATTGAGGATGGGAGTACAAGGCTAAAAAACACTTTTGGGAGATAGTTAAATGTAGAAAATAAACCTACTAATTCCAATTGAAACTTGAAATATAATGAAAAAAAACATGACACACAAAAACAACCAAGAAACTATAAATTTGAGAAGGAATAAACACTATGCACATGTCACCAAAATGCAATTTCAACTTGTTGAAAAGGAATAATTCATCCTAGGGTGAATGGGTCTAAGTATAGGGAATTTTTGTAAATTTTGGGAGTCTTTGATGCATATTTGTAACTTTTGGATTCTTTGGGTTTTAGTGTTGGAAGGTCTGAAATAGCTTTGGGATCTAAGTTTCCATGAGATGATGACAATGTTGAAAACTTTTAGAAACTTTGCAACTTTTCAAACATTCCTTTCCAAAAGGTCTTCAATCTTTCTTCAACTTGAATTTTCAAACACACACATAAAGGATATTTTATTTGTCTTTTGGTGGATTTGGATTTTCCTTGTTCAAACCATATTTTGGTAATTAAACCTTGAAATGAAATGGAATAGCCTGAAAGAGGGAATGAATAATGAATAATGATATATTACCACTCAACAAAACCCTCAAGATGAACTTTGATAATCAAGGTCTACAAATTCCATTAAACAACTTCAATGGATGTGGATCTTGATACCTGAATGTGCTTTAAATAGTGGTTTGTAATGCTTCACTTGATCATGAAATCTACATCACAATGTTAGCTCAAATAACATACATGGTGCAAGAAAACTTTGTCATGATGACTTGATCTTGATTGCTGCAATAAATATCTGATATATTTTTCTATTGAATACTCTTGATCATCAAATTCTCTATTCCCTTGCTAACATAAATATTCTAGGTGAAACTTAGTAAAATAACCTTGTATTTATATGTACTTATCCTTAATTTCCTAAAATTATAACATTCCAAGCTGACATTCAGAATTTGAGTTTAGAGACATTAAAATTCTACCAAAACATAAATTAAAAATGGGTTTCAGAGCTTAGGGAGAACCCATTAACCCTTGGGAAAATGGGTCCTAGGTCCTTAAACTTGGAACACACATTGCTCAATGTAAAGTATAATGTTTAGGTATTAATTATTGTTAGGTTTCCCCTACAAATATTATAATTAATTAGGCTTGTAAAAGCATAATAGGGCTTATTAAGGCACATTTATGATAAATTTAATGAAGAGGGCCCAAAAAAGTGAAAATTTAAAAATAAATACATTTAACACACTAAACTTGTTGGAACACACTAATCAACTAAAAGGGGGGCAATCAGTCGATATAAAAATTTAGCTCTTGATCCTTTTATGTAAATTAATTATTTTAAAAACTAATTTGTACATTTAAACTTTAATAATCAAATACATACACAAGAACACAAAAATAATCACATAGCATAGTATATATGTGGAAAACTCAGGATGGGAAATAACCATGGTGAGAAACGCTGCTAGGATCTAAGTTGTCCCAATCCAGTCTCACAATGAAAATTTTCTATTACAATGTTAAAGGGCTTCAACTCTAAGGAGACACCATTCCCCTATTTTAGGAGCACCTACTCCAAGGAAGCACCCATCCCTAATCTAAGAACCTACCTATATATTTGATGGCACTAATCAATCAAATTTAAAATTAAGGATTATCACAATTGATGAAAATCAATGTTGCCACTTACTTACGACTTCCCAATGTTTGGCACATCTCTATTCTAATCTACTCTTTCACTTTTTTCTTTTAGTGCATTATCTATCCACCTCAATAGAACTTAGAATACTCTTTTCATTATGCACTATCTCTTTTGTAACTCAACTCTTTCTCTTTTTTTCGCTTCTCTACTTCACTATCTCATTCTCCACACTTAGACATATTTTGTTTATCCTAGTCATTGCAGCAATCAATGCTTCAATATTTGTTTTGTTAGCATAGATCTTCAGTTAGGATTTTTCCTCTCTTTCTTTTCTCATAATTTTCTTGTTTTGATATCAAATTAGGTTCACTGATTTTGCAAATCATGGTCGCATACAAAAATTAACCTTGTTTTGCATTTAATGTATTCTTCTATTTATTCGATTTGATTTTGACCTCAAATCTTCATTATAGTCAGTACCACCATTTTTAAACTCAAATCACCAATTAAATTGGTTGTTGGAGTAGTTAGACCAATTAAATTTCTCTTTCTAGTTGGGTACTAGTCAGAACTTGTGTTTACATGGACTTAGTCATTCTTGATCTTCATGTTTGAATTTGAGTCATTGATCTTCTAAGTTTGTGCCAAGATCCATCATCCACCATTCAATCCTATTTCCTTTAAAACATGGGCATAATTTTTTTTATTTATAAATCTATGTCATTGATCTCATGGCTTTATGACCATTGTGTATCATTGCTTCGCACATGCCTTCAACATTCATTCTTGTGATGTGAAGAGATATCATGACCACTGTTGGATCCTTTCCCTTTGATTCTCACCATTGATCACACATCATGCATTACTATTTTACATAAGTCATTCATTTCCCTATTGGGTGAAAGCACAAAGTTGTGTCACACTTTCAACCACCTTATCGACACAACTTAATTTAAGTATTTCTAACTAAAAATCATTTTTGGTCAAACATATGATCTGGTAAGATTCATTCTGGCTAAGTTAGATACTTCCACAACTTTCTCAACTAAAATTGTTGGCTAAAAATATATGGACCACCACTTTCAGTGCAATTTACCAAAAAAAAAATAAAAAATTTGAAAAACTTGAAGTTTCAATAACTCCTACTATTGTAAATAACATTTTTTAAAAATATAAAAATACCCTTTTGTAGATCCATAATTGTAGTTTTCAAAAATATATTTATTTTAATAGTTTAATATTATTTATATTTTATATTTTATTTTTACTAAAAGTAGACCTTATCAACACAAAATATTGGGTTGATTACCATTGCAAGGAAAAACACTAAAACTTATTTAAAAATTGAAAATAATATGATGCACTAGATAAAAGAATCTATTTCAAGATGGTATAATTTTTTTCCATTTTACATAAATATTTAATATGAAATATTTATTTAAAAATATATATTTATTAAAATTGGAAAAAAATATATCCATATTGAAAAGTTATGAAAGATTACTCATGCAACTTCATTTTTTAACATTTTATCAGCAACTAAATTATAGTGTTAATTTATTAAGAACTAGTTATATATATATATATATATATATATATATATATATTTAAAAAAGCACATAAAATATAATAAAAAATACATCTTTTACTACTTTACATCATTTCAAAATTCAAAACATATATACCACTTTTTAGTAATTCAAGTTTAAAAGTTGGATCAGTGTTGGTTGTTTCCTTTATAAAGTAGGACAACTTTGTGCTTTTTCCCTATTCAGTGATGTGAGTGGACATAGATATCACTGTCAGATCATGCCCATCAAATCTACACCATTCCTCACTATACTACTAGCCAAAATTTCTGGGCCCACCAAATCATAGCAATTTGGTGGGTTATTGCCACCTGTCCATTGCTCGCATCACCTTCCACTAACTCTTGAAGCTCATCGCTCATCATGGGATGCATCTCAATGCTTCACTTCACAAGTGATTGAGCGATATGTCACCACATGTCATTTGTAGAGCTTGGAACCACATCAATCTTTGTGTGCCATATGATCAAACATAGCTTGATATTCACCATTACCCACTATACCATAGGGTGAAGCCAGGGACACTACGAGATGGATGTTACTATTTGATGTTCAAAGATCAATCTTGACCATTCCTTGCTGCCCCGTGATGTATAGATAGGGACCCACCATGGATGTCGTAGGCTAGTGGGTATCATTAGATCTTATCAGCCTTGATCACCACCATTAATCAAGTCTCATCACTCATCATGCGAGCCAAAGGTAGACTCAAACATTTACTCATGATGCAAGGGACCTTACTGATAGTTGTTAGATGTGTAAACATTAAATGTGCACTATTAGATCTTCAATGCTGACAAATAACTTTCACTGACTAAAAATCTAGGTAAATGGGTTGGTCACTAAAGGAATTTAATGACAAAATTTATTACTTATTGGACCTGTTACCTACAAAAAATGATCAACAGAAAATAAGAAAACCTGATTGAACACCATGAATGTTAGACCTAGGGTTTAATTGATAAACCCTAACACTACCTAAGAGCATAAATAAATCCATCACGAGCACATGTGACACCATTTGATCATGTGGACCAAACCAACTGACTCTTCTAAAAAAACCCATGTTGAATCTGTATTCAAATTTCTCTACAAACTAATAGAAGGAGCCTTTGCAATATTATGATAATATTGCAACAAATTGAGCAACTTTGCAATATTTTTAGAGCCATGCATTAAATATTCTAGACCTAGATCCATTTCATCTCTAAAATCTCTTATGACATCATGCCAACAATCTTCCTTGCTTGATCTCTCCTTTTGACATCAATGAAAACATTATGCAAACAATATCCCCCGTTGTCATTAATGAAAAAACCTAATGCTAAATCTCCAAATAGGGACTTGATACCAATTTTAGGTGTATCAAATTATGATTTGTACCAATTGTGGCATTTTCTTGACACACATTGTTGCTCCCATTTAGATATTGCTCCATGTTCACTTCCTACTCCTTTGAGAATTTGCAACATTTTCTCCCCCTTTCACATTAATGGAAAAGGGTCAAATGCAACATTGTCCTACATCGTGTGCAGACTTTCATCACATTCATCACACAATTTCACCCCTAAGATATAACACTTTCCCCCTTTGATAGATAGTTCAAAGAGAAACAGGGGAATCCTTGAATCTGCAACCATCAAGCCATTAGAAATTTGTAAAACCATATTTACCTAACTTGATCCATTCTATTATGTCCATGGATAAATCAAATACCAATGAAGGTACCCATATATTTATGCCCTATCACTAAGGATTAGGCATAAGATGTGGGAGAAATTACTCCCAATTTCTGCCTCAGATATTCAAATTGTTATTTGGGAAGAGGCTTGGTGAAAATGTTAGCTTTTTGATCCTTTGTGGGAACATACTCCATGCTGACTTCCTTTCCTGTAACCTTTTCTCTAATGAAGTGATACTTTATGGATATGTGCTTAGTTCTTGAGTGCATTATTGTATTCTTTGAAATTTTTATGGCAATTAAATTGTCATAAAGAATATAGATAGGCTATTTTGTACTCTACTTTGATTTCCTTAACTATCTACTTCATCTATAGAACTTGAGTACAACATGATGTTGCTGCTACATATTCCAATTTTTGCATGAAAATAGCGACTGATTCTTGTTTCTTACTCATCCATGAAACCAATCTATTACCCAAAAGGAATGCTCCACCAATGGTGTTTTTCTTGTCATCTACACATCCAACCCAATCAACATCTATAAATGATGTTAAAGAAAAATCCTTTCTCTTTGGATTCCACAAGCAATCGTTAATAGTTCTCTTAATGTATCTGAGGATTCTCTTCATTGCATTGATATGAGATTCTTTGGTGTAGCCTAAAATCTTGCTACCATACACACTACTTGCATTATATCTAGTTTGGATGCAATTAAGTATAGTAAGCTTCCGATCATTAACCTATATGTTGTTTATTTTTCATTTGGTGATTCATTTGATTTACTCAACTTATCAATAGTTATCATGGGGGTACCAACTGGTTTGGTATCCTCCATATCAATTTTCTTAAGCATTTCCTTAGCATACTTTGTTTGAGATATAAATATCCCATTTTTTGTTTGTGTAATTTATAGGCCAAGAAGAAATGCCAACTCTCCTAACATTGACATCTCAAATTCATCTTGCATATGAGTGGTAAAATTTTTACACATTTTATCATTGCTACCTCCAAATATGATGTCATCTACATACACAATAGCAATAATCATGTGCTTATCTTTAGATTGGAAATATAAATTGTTGTTTGTACACCCTTTCTTGAATCCCTGTTGTTGAAGATACTCGTCTAACCTTGAATACCATGCTCTAGGTGCCTATTTTAGACCATACAATACCTTTCTCAATTTGCAAATATAATTTTCCTCTTTTGATAGCTGGAAGCCCTCTGGTTGCTCAATGTAGACTTGTTCTTCAAGATTTTCATTTAGGAATGCAAATTTTACATCCATTTCATAGACTTTAAATCCTTTGCAAATAGAGAATGCAAGAAACATTCTAATGGATTCTAATCTTGCAATGGATGGTAATTTTTCTTCAAAATCAATGCCTTCCACTTGTGTATACCCATTGCACACCAATGTTTCTTTGTTTCTCACAATAGTTCCATCTTCATTGAGCTTATTTCTAAATACCCATTTAATGATAATCACATTTTTTCTTAGGGGTTTAGGAACCAATTCCCATGTTTTTTTCTTTTTAATTTGATTTAGCTCTTCTTCCATGGCCTTTATCCATGTAATGCCCCGCCTTATAACCTGAGGAATGTTGCAATTGTCTATAAAAGTGAAATATATATATTTTAAAGTAATAATATTAACTTAATTAGTTGCATACATTCACTAAGTTATGCGACGTTACACTACTTGAGATTCCATAGACGACTTTAGTATTTAGCATTGCACATATTTAATTAACATAAACTTAAAAGTAAACATTGCATATCATTTGAATTTCCATTCATGATAGTATAAATTAAAAATATGATTCTTACATTGCATTTGAAATAACATTACTTTACTCATTCTTCAGATGAGGTAGATCAAATAATAGATTACAATTACATTTTACAAATGTTCACCTCATAAACAATTGAGGGATGTTTCAAATACAAGATTTACAATAATGCAATAAAGAAAGTGTATATATATCCAAGTACGAGCTCTCCATCCATGAAGCTTTCGTTGCCATGATCATAAACTTGGGACCCAATGGAGTAAGATGCACATTCCACCCAACCATGTGGTACCCGTTGGTCCACCCCCCTGTGCTAGGAGATAGTAATAAGGTTACCTAGACATAACCTATTCACCCTAGACACAAGTACATAACTAACTGATGGTTACATTGCTTCCAGAATTAAGACAATCAAATGTGTTAAATACACAAGGTAAACTGTTATTTTAGGTGGAGTGTCATCACAACGTTGCAAAGGTTACCTAGGTGTTTCTTCCTAGGTTTCGGCCCCCAACTTGGGTTACCCTGGTAACCTCTTACGAAACCCAGCCCCATATGCAAACTATTGCGGAATCGAATATCTTTAAAGTAGCAAGATATCAATATTTCATTCCAGGCCTTCTCATCTTATACTCAAGAATGAACTAGCTCTAGAGTCTATAAGCGAGGCATAATAATATTATTAAAGATTTTAATTTAACTACTGTGTTTTTTAGTTATCACTGACTTACTAACTCTTCGTAAGTTAAACTCTGACACCACTTTGTGTGTCGGCCCTCATAGAGAGCCACTCCCCTAAACATAACAAAGGAATTCTATGTTTCCCTGACTAAGGTAGTCAAAGTGCACATATATCGAAAATCAACATATAAGACCAAACATATCATAATAGACATCAAATCTTTGTTCATAAAAACAGGTGTCTAATCACCACACATAGTCATGTGCACTACCCTAGTAAACTCAAAAATATGAAATCATTAAGAAAATAACTTCTTCAAAGAAACTATGTCTAAAAGACTTACTATCACAGTTATCTCAATCTTTTACAACTGACGTAATAGGGGTAAACATAACTCAAAAATCATTACAGACAAACAAACAAACTATCGTTTAGATTTCCTAAATCCATTTATTACAATCAATCATCTTATGCAACTACTTGAAATAAATAAGATTCAATTTGCAATAATAAAGTAGAACTAATTATTTAATTCCAATTTCCACAATCATGCTCAATAATAAAATTCAACTCCCTATTACAATAAATCAATTTAGTATCCTCTTCTTATTCACTTAAATGTTTTATTTCCTCAACACATAGTTAATTATAAATTAACTTTAACAAATACTAAATTACTACAATCCAACTCTCATCCTTGTTGGCTTCAGTAAAATTTTTGGCTCAATTTGAGATAGGAGAGAAAAAATTACTTGTTATTTGTTCCTCACAAGTCTTCTCCTAGTCTGAACTCTTTTATTCTTGTCTCCAATTATCTGATCTATGGGGTGATCCTTCTGCACATAGTTTGTAGGTTCCTTTCAACTTCTTCTTCTATGTCTTCTTCATTGTTTGCTACATTTTCCTCATAATATGATTCATCATCAAAATAATTCTTATAATATTTGATATGCTTTATGTTGTCATCAATCTTGACATTGATGATTTCTACAGTCTTTTTCAACCTTTTGTTACAACATTTGTAGGATTTTCTTTGGGTGGAATACCCAAGAAATATTCCTTCATCACTCCTTGATTCAAAGCTTCCTAGATTTTCATATTCTTTCTTAATTTATCTCTTGCTTCCAAACACTTTAAAGTACTTTACAAAAGCAAACTTACCATACCACAGTTCATAGGGAGTACTATCACTATGTTCTCTAATTTGGACTCTTCAGGATATAAACTACAATGTGAACTTCTCTCCAAAACATATCTACTAATTTGGTGTCATTTAACATTGTTTTGGCCATATCCTTAACCACCCCATTCTTTCTTTCTACAACTCTATTTTGTTGTGGAGTTCTCGGTACAAAATATTTTCTCTTGATTCCATGCACCTCAAAATATTCAACAAACTCACTTGAGGTGAATTCTCCTCCTCTTATTTGACCTCAAGCATTTTATTCTTCTTCCTGTCTATTCTAAATATTTTAAATGCTTGTAATTTTTCTTTTAGAAAGGTTACCCATGTCATTCTTGTGTAATCATCTATTAGCAACATGAAGTATTTTTCTCCTTTTAGTTCCCTTGTCCTTGTTCCACATAAGTCAGTATGGACCAATTGTAAAGGCTTAGTAGTTGAATATTCTTTAGTTGGAAAAATAGCCTTTGTTTATTTTCCCTATTGACATTCTTTGCATATGATATTTGTAGGCTTGGTTATTTTAGGAATGTTTCTTACTAATCCTCTTGAGCTCACTTTCATCAAATTATCAAAATTTTCATGCCCTAACCTTCTACACCACAATCAAATATCATTAGCTTGTTCTATCAAACAACTTTGACCTTTAACTTTACAACAATTGTAAAGATTGTTGTTAGTTCTTGATCCTTGTGCAATTGTCTTTCTATTCTTCCTCATTTTGCAGCCTTCAAAGTTGAATATTCTCTTGTATCTATTATCACACATCTTTCAAACACTCATAAGATTATTTTTCAAACCATCAACATAAAGGAAATATTTTATCTTATTCTTCCCATCTGTGCTGAAGATTTATTTACCACATATTTTGACTGCTATATTGTCACCCAAACTCATAGATCCTCCATTGCACTTCTTGAGTTTGATGAACTTTCCTTTATCTCTAGTCATATGCTTAAAGTAGCCATTGTCAATCACCCACAAATTTTTCTTCTTGGCATGCAATGTCATTTGAGCAATCACTGATTATGTGGAGCTTTTTCCTTTTTCCTTCCACAACTTCTTAGGCTTATTTTCTTCATTTTCCACCTTTTCCTCCATAACCTTATTTTCTTTGTTTTCTTTAGGAATTGAATCTTTCTTTTTCTAATTTTTCACATTCGTTCTTACAAATTTTGTTTTATAATTTTTAGCTATGTGACAAAAATTATTGTAATTATAGCATGCTAGATATTCATTTCAGATAAGGGAGCAAATGAATTCATGCTTACAAATTTTGTACTCCTCTTAGGAATGACTGTACATTTGCTACTCCTATGACCAAACTAATTTCATGTATAGCAATATCCATAGAAGTATGAGGGATACTTGGTCATAGCATTTTGTGTTGGATGAGATGGCCTCCTTGGAAGTTGCTTCCTCTAATCTCTTACCCTTGTGAATCCATCAACATCAGTTCTTGTATAATTTTTCCTTCCCTTCTGACGATTAGGAACTAATTGGTTATCCTTCTTATCTACAACATGATTTTTTTCTTCATTAGTTTTCTTTACCAGTGCAGGGTTCTCTTTAGATTCGCTCACTTTGCAATCTCTTTTATCAAAATATTTAGACTTTTTTTCACTCTAAATCTTTAATACAAATTTGTAGAAGTTTCCATGGAGGTATTATTTCCTTTCTTAAGCCCTAGTATAGATTTTTATTTATTTGAGATCTTTTGGGTGCTTACTAGATCATCAAGAATTTTTAATCCACCTCTTAACTTGAGCCCTTTCTCTATGTGCTATTTTGCATTTTCTAAGTATTTTTTTAGAGAAAACATTTCTTCCTCAAGCTTCATACACTAGTTAACCTCATATTACAACTTGATATTGATCCTGAATTCTATTCTCTTGGATTCTTCAAGGTGTAACTTCAAATATACCACATTCTAGGTAGATTCTTCAAGATCCTTGCTTAGTTTTTTTTACTCTTTTTGTGCAATTTTTTTTTGTTTCATGTTCTCCTTTTCAAATTGTCAATATCATCTTTGATATCATCTATCTCATTTAGATAAAAAATGAGTTCCCCTTCCAGGTCAAATTCTACTTCCTCTTCTCCTATTTCACAAGGGTCTTCAACCTTTGCATTCTTATGCTCCTCAAGTTCTTTTTCCATAAAAAGAATCATTTTTTTCTCACAACAAAAGCACAATCTTGTTGATCATTTGAGATTTTACAGCCATCTGATACATCACTATCATCTTGTATGCATAGAATTTTCTTCTTTTGAAAAATCCTTTTCATATAGGGTAGTAGGGTTTCTTCTTTTTACCATCTACCTCTTGTTCAGAGTTACCTTTCTTATTGTAGGGAAACTTAGTAGCAAAATTTCCCACTTTACCACAATCAAATAACTTGAAGGGTAACTTACCTTTGTACTTTCCAGAGCATTTTCTAAGTCTTCTGATGAAATTTTCTTCCTTTTCATTAGTCTCATCATGCCTAGATGTGGTTGTCTTAGCCTTGTCCTTCTTGGGTGTTTCATCATTTTCCTTATTTTCAGCCTTAAATGCAACTTCTTTCTTTGATGGCTCAACATCTCCCATTCTCATCTCATATGTAGTGAATACACCATGTAGCTCATCAAGAGCAAGCTTTTCCACTTCTCTTCTTCTATTGTAGAGATCTTGGGGTCATATTTGTTTGTCATTGACCTTAGAACTTTCTAAACCATGGAATTTTCTTTTACTTCTTCTTCATATCCTCTAATGGAGTTTACTATATCTTCAAATCATAGAAGATAATCTTCAATTTTCTCTTCTATCATCTTTAGGCCTTCAAATCTTGCTCTTAGAACTTCAAGCTTTGCCAACTTTACTTTTCATCTCCATATATTTTTTTCCAGTTCTCCCAAATATCATGGGAAATTTTGGAATGCACAATTTTTCCAAGCACTGATCTAGACAAATTGTAGATAATGACATCCCTTTCTCTTTCATTATTTTTGTAGTCCTTTATTGCAGCATCAATGGGAGGAGTAGGAGGAGGAACATAAAATCCTAGAGAACCTAGACATTCCTCCATTAATAAGCTCCAAAATCCATAATCTATTCCATTGAACCGAGGGGCCTTGTTTGTGAAAGAACCTTCTTGATTTTTCATTTTGTGCACACTACCAAAAACTACCTGAGTTGATTAAGTTTCTCCTAGGAAACCTAGAGATTTGATACTAATTGTTGGAACATAATAATAAACTGAGAAGGTCGGTGAATTAGTTGGTATAAAAATTTATCTCTTGATTGTTTTATTTAGATTAATTCTTTGAACACACAATGTGTAGATAAAATTTAATAATCAAAGACTTACACAAGCACACAAAAAACATCACATCACATAATATATATACATGGAAAACCCAAGATGGGAAAAAAACACAGTGAGAAATGTTGTTGGGATCTATTATTCTAATCTTGCCTCACAATCCAAATTTTCTATTACAATGTTTAAGGGCTTCAACCCTAAGGAGACACCAATCCCCTATTTTAGGAGCACCTACTCCAAGGAAGCACCCACTCTCTAATATGAACACCTACCCAGATATCTGATGGCACCCACTAATCATTTTTACAATTAAGTATTATCACAACTAATTACAAATCAATTTTGGAACTTACTTGCAACTGCCCAATGTTTGACACACCTCTATTTTTCTCTACTCTTTCCATTTTTCTTTTAGTGCATTCTCTCTCTACCTCAAAAGAGCCTAGAATAATCTTTTCATTATGCACTGTTCCCTCTACAACTTAGCTCTTTCTCTTTTTCTACCTCTCTATTTCACTATCTCATTCTCCACACTTTGATTTCTTATTGTCCATATTTTTTTGATCTTAGTTGTTGCAAAAATCAATTCCTCAAGCTTTATTCTATCAGTATAGATCCCTAGTTATGATTTTTCCCCTCTTTCTTAACTAAAAAGTTTCCTAATCTGATATCAAATCAGGTCCATTAATTTTTCATATCATGGTCACATACAAACCCTAACCCTGTTATGCATTTAGTGAATTCTTCTATTTATTAGATCTGATTTTAACCTAAATATTTGTTGCAGTCAATACCAACATTCTGCAACTCAAATCACTGATTAAATTTGTTGTTAGAGTAGTTAGACCGATTGAATTTCTCATTCTAGTCAATTGCTAGTCAGAACTTGTGTTTACATGGACTTAGCCATTTGTGATCTCCATGTTTAAATTTGAGCCATTAATCTTCTAAGTTTGTGCCAAGATCCATCATCCACTATTCAATCTTATTTCCTTTAAAACACCACCATCAAATTTGGTATTTTTAAATATATTTTGTTGATCTCATGATTTTATGACCATCGTGTATTATTGCTTTATACATGCCTTCAACATTCATTGTCACAATGTGAAAAGATATCACAACCACCATTGGATCTTTCCCTTCGATCCTCACTATCGATCACACATCATACATTGCTATTTTATATATGCAACTAATTTCCCTTTCAATGATGTGAGTGGACATAGAGATCAACATCAGATCATGCATCATTAAATCTGCACCATTCCTTACTATAGAGATATCCAAATTTTGCGCCCACCAAATCACAACAAGCCTAATTATAGTTCCAATTAAGCACAAAAAAACCTTCTTCACTTTTTGCTCAACCTTCTTTACACCTCGCTCAATCTTCTTCACACTCTGCTTTATAAATGATATTCAAACATATAAACATATGAGCATTCAAGGCACATGAAGCACACTTTTCACTGATGAAACAATCACTCTTATATATCTGCTACAAAATATTTCATCAAAAACTTAGTCGGTCAGGAAAATAAAACATATTTTCAATGTTGGCTCAAATAAATAAATTTGCAATGCAAATCCACCAAGGTCAGCCACAACATAGTGGGGAACCAAATTTACAACTCCAACACAAAAATACTTTAATTAATTTCTCCTCAAAGATCCACAACATGCTACCATTATCATGTCAGCCAAGAACATGAAAAACTGAACATACAGAGAAAAATCTTTGACCACAAGCACACCAATTAGTGTGGACATACCACAAAGATAAAGCATGATCTACAAGCATCCAAAATCAACAAGAAACAATAGAGAAGCATCCATAGCAACAAATATTACTAGAACCACATAAATTTCACTTAGGAACATGGACAGAACCCACATAAATACTATTAGAACACAACTGTTCATAGCACAATAAAATATTCACGTGGATCTCTAAAAATTTTGGTAGATGATTTGATATACTCAATAGAAAACCCTTTAATCCACACCAATTTATCTTCAAAATACAAAACAAGACACCTTCATGACCTTTACATTTTCAATGGGAACCTAGAACACTTTCTTTTACAATTTTCTTAATATCCTTGACATATATAGCCTTTGATACAACAAATTCTAATAGTGTTAACATCAATGACAACCACATATCAACAACACATCCACAACATCCAACACATTCCCCATTTATTCTTCTTATAATTTTAACAAGGTATAATCTTGTGGACTGACCTCCACCATGGTTTTTCCCCTAACAAGGTTTCCACATAAAAAATCTTGGTGTTATGTGTATTTTTGATGTGTTGTTGATTCATGATTTCATTGATATTGATCAAATATGAGAATAAGGATTAATAAGTTTAATAAATTTAAACTTTGGTGACAACTGATTCACCCCCCTTCTTAGTTATCTTCCCTTGTGTTGCCAACAATTGGTATCAAAGCTTAGTTCCTTGGAAGAAGTTTAACAGCTTGAGGTGATCTTGGATGGTGACATACAATAAGGATAGTCTAAGATTTGATGGAAAAAATTATTCTTTGTGGAAGACTCAAATGGAGTTCCATCTGAGATGCATTGGTGAACCCTACTAGAGCATTACTTGTAATAGGTATGTTATTCCACAAAATGGTACTCATACTGAGTATAATATCAGGGCTTAGGAAACATTTTTGAGTGCTTTGATTGATACTGAGATTACTAATGTTATGGATTTGAAGACTTCTTATGAAATTTGGAAAAAGTTGGAAACTTTGTATGAAGGTGATGCTAATGTGAAGATTGATAAGTTGTAGAGTCTGAAAGGGAAATATAAAATGTTGAGAATGGGTGATGATGAAAATGTTACTACTTTCATGCAAAGAGTGAATGAACTTGTGTGTGGTATCATATGTGCTAGTGGATAGATAGAAGAATCAAAGATTGTTGCTAAAGTGCTTAGATTGTTGCCTACTACCTAACAAGTCAAAGCTACAACCATTGAAGAGATATGGACTGTGACTAATGTTACTCACAATATGTTGATTGGTAAGCTTATTGCTTTTGTGTTGAGTGAATTTGGTGATACCCTTCCTAAGGTTGAATCCGAATTCAAGGCTACTACTTATGGAAGAGATAAACAATGATATGATCTAGGAGAAAGTTCCTCTAGAAAGACATTCAAGTATGAAGAAGAAATGAGATAGATTGAATAAGAAGAAAGAGAACTAGATGAGGTTGAAGGAATAATTGTGAAAAGAGAAGCCAGAGGTGAAGGTAAGTATAAAGGGAAGTTTCCTATTAAATATTTTTCTTGCAATAAGATAGGTCATTTTTCATTAATTTTTCTAGAAAATTTTTCTAAATCAAGACATAACATGCCTAAATTTCAAAAGAAATGTTACTATGTTACTGATGAAGGTGTGAAAGATGATGAATCCAATAAAGGTGAAGACGAATGGGTATTTATTTCTATCAAGGAAAATGATTATGTGTCTACTGAATCTGCTAGTTGTACAACTGTGGAGAAAGCCCTAGCTACTCAAGTTGAGGAAAAAGATGAATGCGTAATTAATAGTGGATGTTCACATCACATGACAAGAGATAAAATTAATTTTGTGAGCTTGGAAAAGTATGATGGTGATGTTGTGAGATTTGGTGATAATACAACTGTGTGATCTGTGGAAGAGGATGCATTTCTCTTGATGGTAAGAACAATATTGATGATATCCTATATGTGGAAGGTCTAAAGAATAATATTTTAAGTGTCAAAAAAATGGTTGATAAGGGTTACAATCTTCAATTCAAAGATGGAAAATGTAGAATATTAGGATCTTCTAGAAATGTGATTTCTTTAGGTACAAAAACAAGAGGTAATATCTTTTATTTGAATGCTACTAGTAAAATTTGTTTGATTTCTTAAGTTGATGAAAGTTGGTTGTGGCATAGGATAATGTGTCAAGTTAACTTTGATAAAATTTTCAAGATAAGTTCTACTAAGGGTGTGAGAGATCTTCCTAAGTTGGTAAAACCTACTAATGCCATATGCAAGGAATGCCAGTTGGGGAAGAAAACTAGAATTTCATTTTAGAGCAAGCAAAATTGTTCAAAAGAATTGTTGAAACTTGTGCATAGTGATTTGTGTGGTCCCTCTAGAATTATAAGTTTACAAGGTTACAAATATTTCATGTTGCTTATTAATTATTATTCAAGAATGACATGGGATACTTTCTTAAGGGAGAAATATGAATCTCTAGAGAAGTTCAATATATTTAAGGATATGATCAAGAAAGAGATTAGTTTGAAGATTAAATGTTTGAGATCAGAAAGAGGTGGTGAATTCACTTCTACTAAGTTTAATTCTTTTTGTGAAGAACATGGAATAAAGAGACAATATCTACACTATGAACCCCTCAACAAAATGTAGTTGTGGAAAGAAAGAATAGAACAGTTCAAGATGCTACTAGATCTATGATGTTGGAAGGAAAGTTTCCTCGTATCTATTGGAGAGAAGATATGAGTACTGCTATGTATATCCTCAACTAGGTACAAATCAAAGGTGATACTGGTAAGACCCCTTTTGAGCTATGGACTGGTCATAAGCCTACTATTAGATATTTCAAAATATTTGGGAGTAGATGCTATATCAGAAGAGATGAAGATATAGGAAATTTTGATGCTAGAAGTGATGAAGGTTTATTTTTGGGTTATTCTACTAAAAGCAAGGCCTACCAGTGTTACAATAAGAGATTGAAGAAAATAGTTGAAAGGGAAAATGTCAAGGTTGATGAAGACTTGGGTATAGCATCCAAAACCTATGGATATGATTTTGATGATCAGAATGATAGTACAAATAAAGGAAAGCAAGTTTAGACTACAAATCAATTACAAATCATTCTGATGAATCAAGAAGATAAAAAGGAAGAAGAAACTGGTGAAAGAGCAAAAGAGATATCAAAAGATCCTGAAATTAAAGAACGTCCTAAGGCTCCAAGGTATGTAAGATTGAATCATTCAGAAGATCAAATTATTGGCGATAAGAATAAAGGTGTCTAGACTAGGAGAAGAATTGTAGAAGAATATTGTTTGATTCCAAAGACTGAGCCTAATAGTGTCAATGAAGCACGCAAAGATGAACTTTGGGTGGAAGCAATGAAAGATGAGTTACACAAAATTGAGAAGAATGATACATTGATTCTTGTTCCCAGACCTAAGGATAAAAATATAATTGGAAATAAATGGGTCTTTAGAAACAAATTGAATGAACAAGGTGAAGTTGGGGTATGTGCAGGATCATCATGGAAAAAATAGGCCCTTAAGTGGCAAAAAAATTAGAAAAATTAGTGTTAGGCAACTTGACATAAAAATTTGAATAATTTATCTATATTATTTCAAAAATATGTAAGAATAGAATCTATAGAAAATTGAATGTAGTTTCTAAACTACTAGGTTTATTTAAAAATAGAATAAAATCTATTTGGTGAAAATTTGAAATTTCAATGCAGTAGTACTTAAATTTCAATAAAAAAATAAGTAGGTGTTTGTTTGACCACCCTAACCATAATAAAATGATAATATTTTCTTATAAGATTTTATATATAGTCGAGGACTCATGTATGGATGTGATGCATATTTTTTTGTAGTGTTTTTCCAAGTAAATAATTAATTATGAATTTTATTACAACTTTTAAAAATATAAAACCTCATGTCTGACCAATTTAACTTTGGTCAAACTTCATGAAATTTAATTTTTCTTTTTAATCCTATATTATGTGAATCATGTTTCGATTCAAAAAAATGTGATACTTTTAAAGTTATAGATGTTTTTCAATCAACCTATCGATCAAACTTTAGTGTAATTATAATAGAAAAATAAAATACACTATTTATTAAATTCAAAATTAAAAGAATAATTTATATTGGTGGAAAGTCGAATCTCCTCTCAAAACCCTCATTTCATCAATTTTGGGTTAAAAAAATGCCACACACCCTACAAATACCCATAATATTGCCACTTTGGCCCATCATGATCCTGCCTTTGTTGTTAGAAACAAAGTCACGAGACTAGTTTGCAAGGGATATCCTAAATGGAAGGAATTTATTTTGAAGAGACTTTTTCCCTTGTTGCTAGAATTAAAGCTATGAGACTGTTTCTTTCTTATGCCGCATACAAAGACTACAAGGTATGGATGTGAAGTCTTATTTTCTAAATGGAAAATTCGAAGAAGTGTATGTTGAGCAACCTAATGGATTTCATTTGAATAATCAGGGAGATATAGTTTGTCGGTTGAAGAAAGCATTATATGGACTGAAGCAATCCCCTAGAGCTTGGTATGCCATAATGGATAATTATTTGCTAAAACTTGGATTTAACAAAGGTACTTCTAATAGTAATTTGTATTTCAAGAATGATGATAAAGATCTAATTGTGGAAGTTTTTGTTGATGATATCATTTTTGGAGGAGATGATAGTTTTTGCACAAAGTTTGCTAATGAGATGCAGAGTGAGTTTGAGATGTCAATGATTGGAGAGATGAAATTCCTTTTTGGGATTGAAAATTACTCAATTAGACAAATGGATCTTTATACCCCAGTGCAAGTATCTGAAAGAATTGCTAAAGAAGTTCAGTATGGAATATTCAAAGCCTATTGGTACACCTATGGTGATTGGATGCAAGTTGACAATAGATGATGATTCTTCAAAGGAAAATCAGACTAGATACATATCAATGATTGGTGGATTTATGTATTTGTCTCAAATTAGGCCTGATATCATGAATGTTGTATGCATTGTTGCTAGATTTCAAGCCATTCTTAAGGAATCTCATGTGACTGGTGCAAAAATAATTTTCAAATACTTGAAGGGAATAGTTGATTTTAGTCTATGGTATGCTAAAGATGATACCCTTACTTTGAGTGCCTTTACTGATGTTGATTGGGTAGGAGATGTGGATGAAAATGCCACTTCCTTTATCTACTATAGAAGCTAAAATACATTGTTGTTGGCAATAAATTGTAACTGCTTCATGGATAAAGCGACAATAAGGATTGTAGCCGTGTATGATGAGCCCATAGCTACATATCTCTGATAGTTCAAGTGCTATTAACATTTTCTAAGCACTCTGTGTTGCATTCAAAGATCTCAAGCATATATCTATCAAGTTTCACTTTTGAGAGAGTAGTTATGAAAAGATAGATTGAGTATGTGCCTACTCAAGGTGCATATTGCAGATATATTTACAAAGATGTTGCCTATGATACTTTTGAGTATCTTAGGAGGGTTAGGGTGATTAATTCCTCCTAATTAGAACTATGATGTATTGTATTTAATTCATGATTTCTATAGTCAAAGGCTTGTTTCAATTAATGTTAGTGGCTACCACTCAAGGTGAGAAGGATGTTTAGTTGTTTAGATATGTGGTTCAGGGTTTGTGTGGAGAAAAGAGATATTTGTCATTGATGTCAAAGGGGGAGAAGAGTCATGTGAAAAAATTTATAGGGAGAAGAACCTTGTGATGAGAAGAGCCATGCTATGGAGAAAAGATAGAACCTAAGGGAGGAGTAAGCACCAGGTTGATAGTACTTTTCATATCATGTAAGTTGCCATCAATTCCAAAGCAGAGATTGTTGGATGTTGTGGTTGTGTTGTTGATATGTGGTTATCATTGATGTCAACATTATTAGCATTAAGGCATTTGAGTTGTATACGTCGTTGATATTGACAAAATTGTAATAAAATGAGTTGGGTGCGTTGTTAAAGAAATGAAGTTCGCCCAACGTGTGAGTTTCATAGCTGATGCTTGAGGTTGTCTAATTAAAATGGTTTCTTGTTATATATCTAGTTTATCCACATTGAGTTTCAAAGATCCTGATGAAGATTCGACTGTTATGAAGATTTTCATTATGATAGTCTTTTTTGTTGCTCTAGTTTTTGTTCTTGATTGAATATTATGTGATTCTAGTTAGTTCAGTTGTAAGGGATGCTTCTCTAGTAATTCATGATGTTTGTGGATGTTTCTAAATTATTGTCTCTTTGTTGTACATCCGCATTGATCATTGTGCTCATGATCCAAGATTTTCTCTTTCATGTTCATGTTTTTCTTTTTCTTGGCCAACATGGTGTTTGTAGCATGTTATGGATCTTTGAGGAGAAATTAGTTGAATTTTTTTCATGTTAGAGATGTTGTTTTGGGTCCTCACTATGTTGTGGCTAACCTTGGTTGATTTGTATTGAAAATTGTCTATTGTTTTGGGACAACAGTTTGTATTCATTTTGTTATTTCTTTGTGGCCAACTTGTAGCAATTTAATTTCTTGTTGTGGATATATAAGAGTTATTGTTTATTCAAATTGAAGTGTGCTAGTGCTAATTCTAGTGGATACCAAATGTGTGTAATGTGCAAATAATTTTCTAAATCATTCAAAGGTAGAGAAGAGTGTGAAGAAGAGTGAAGAAGAGTGAAGAAGTGTTCATGTGATTAACCAGAACATCAATCAGGCATTGGTAGATGCTATTTTCTTAGTTCAAAGTCCAGATGGTTGTAATACAAATCTTTCTATAAGACAATGTGTCTTCCTTTGTAATTGAGTAGTGAGCTTTAGGCAATGTACTTAAATTCATGTGCATTCCCCATTTATTCTTCTTATACTTTTAATACTTTTAATAGGGTATAATCTTGTGAACTAACCTCCACCATGATTTTTCCCCTAATAGGGTTTATATGTCAAAAATCTTGGTGTTATGCATGTGTTTTGATTCATGCTTTCATTGATATTGATAAGATCTGAGAATAAGGATTAATAAGTTTAATAAGTTTGAAATTTGGTGACAACTGATTCACCCCACCTCTCAGTTGTTTGCCCTTGTGTTTCCAACAATAATTTATCAACTAGTACATGAAAAAAAAGAATATAATATTCCTAAGTAAACTTATGTAACTATAATTAATCACACCAACACCCCACATAAGTGTAAAATAGGGAGGAAATGATAATTAAAATTATGCAAATAAAAATGCAATGATGGGTCTTGACTACATGGCCATTTTAGGTACCTATGTACAAATGAAAATACAATCTCTTACAAATGGAGAAAAGGAGAAAACCTAGTGGGACAAAACTCCTCTCCAAAATAGAGAAAAGAAAAAACATGTGAACAAGGATGGAGGACTCCATGATACCCCCCAAGTACACCATCCCTCACATAGATACATTACAGTAGCTCCCCCCCATTAGAGGGAAATAGAGAGACTATGTAGACCACCCACAATGTATAATCTCCTACAAAAATGGTAAGTTCCTAAAGACAAAACATGATCCAATATTGATAAACAACTTGTCTCCCTTTTGGAAGAAACAAAACCAAGTATAAATGTAGGTATGCTTCCCATTCTAAATAGGAATTGTTGGAAAGAAGCATTAATATTGATGATGATAATTTCTTTGAAGGTTGCTCAAGTGTCTCCTTTCCCAATGAAGATGAAGATGCCATAATCAAATCAGGTACATTCCCAATCAATGAAGAAGATGAAAAATCAAGAAGATGCAAAAAATAATACTAAATAATATCCAAAAACAAAGATGGTTTGACAATAGTTGTGCAATGGTTGTCATCAAAGAGGAGAGATAAACCCTCCATTGTGTCCTCCATAATAAAAATGTGAGATTCCACAAACAAGGATGCAATGTTTGATAGATAGGAATCCTAATCAGGAAGACAATGAGATACTTGTTGTAATGAACATGATACCATGAATCACCAACATAAGATGAATGCTCCTGCTGAATAGTAATGATGGGAGCCTCAACCAATGACTTTACATAATGAATCAATGAAGGTGAAGGTACATAATTTGATGGAGAAGATGGAGCATAGAAAGAAACCTTATCATCCTCATTTGAAGATCCAAAGCAATCCAAAAAATTAAACTCCTGAATAGTATCATCATCCTAGGGTAGCCTATCAAAAGAATGAAGGGGAACATGAAATTTTGAAATTGGATCATCTGGGAATGGTGGAGTATCAGGAGCACCATATATCTCCCAAATATTATCCCAAAGAGTATGAGGACAATAAAATGGATCAATAGCTTTCAAAATATCATCAACATGCATTACAATAACCCTTGAATCATTATATCTGTTGCAACTCCAAGAAAAAAATTTAATACCTTGACTAGGATGGGGGAACAATACCATACAAATGTGGCCACAATTGATGAAATTGGAGATGATTTATGATTTCATCTCTCCATTTTTTATAGTTTCCCTTTTGTAACATAATCGAAGAAGGATACTATGTAAAACCCATAATGAGCTATTATATATCTCCATCATTACATAGACAATAGCCTCTAGTATTAGTTAGAAAATACCAAATATGATATATACTCCATATAAAGTCTCCCCAAACTGATAGAACCTCTCTAGGAGTTAGGATGTCCAAGTAATAAGTCAAAATACCAAATGTGCAAAAAATTGAATAAATAATACTTGGGGCTAAATGTAGAAAAATTACATGAAGATAATGATAGATCCCCTTAATTCCTTCCAAATTCAACTTGAATCACCAAATTAGTAGCAATTTATGAGCTCCAAGGCCCAAATGGGAAATCTAACTTTATATGCCAATAATTTATAACTATAGCAAAAATTGGAAAAAATGGTCTACACCACTGTGAAGTATGCAAATCTAGCTTTCTATTGATATCTTGTTTGCAGGGTTTTGATAATCTAGTGAAAAGTTATGGAAAAATGAAAAAAAAATAGTTATTTTGGAAAAATTCAAGTCTATTGAAGGATAAATAGTGATAAAAATGAAGGCTAAGCCAATGCAAAAAATTATCTCCTCCAGGCTAGCTCTTGGTCTTGCATGTGACCATATGATTCTCAGGGAAAAAAATAAAAAGGTTTGTAAAAAAAACTACCACTGGCAGTGGTGAGGCTGGGCATAGGTGGCACCGCTCCACATGGCACCACCTACAAGTGATAGCTCTTATGACTAGGTGCTTAAAAAAAACTTGATAAAATGTTCATAATAAAATGTTTATTGCCCAAGTTATATTAAAAAAACCTACAAAGAATGTGAAGAAGATGACAAAGGATTTAACATGGTCGGCGTGGAAGAGCCCTAACCAGAGGAGAATCAATAAGTGCTAGAAATATGATGGATGAGAGTGTACTGAAGTATATAGTATAGGATGGAAAGAGTGGCAGAATACCTTTAGATTTAAAATTTGACCAAGACTACAATAAAGGCTGGTGGTGGATGGAAAATTTGAACTCGATGGTCGGTCAACATACAAGGGCCAACAACAGTGCAAGTCAGTAGTACAACTTAGGCATGAATGCAACAACCAATGGGGGTAAATGTCAATTGTCAAAAGGTTGACATAACCCTAATGAATACAGGGCTTTGAGTATGGGTGGTTGGCAAGGTAGATGGAAAAAAGGTACAAACAAGTTGTACAAAGGATCGATAAAAACTATAGGGAGGTCAATGATGGCAAAATACAGACCCTACTAGGAAATAAATGGTTTGCTAAAAAACTACAAAATCTCCAAAAAATATATTTTCACCTCATAAATATATAAGTCGAAATAATAGAAATTCTTGATCACTTTTTGATAGCCCATAAAATAATTTTATAGCCAAATAAAATAAATCACTACGAAACATTGAAAACAATTTTTTTATTTATTTTGCAAATATTGTACCATCTGTACCTGGGGGCATATAGCCTTATGGGTAAATTTTTTTCCTTAGAAACAACTATCATTTAACATAGGCATATTTTATATTGATCTTCATATCTTGGGCCTTTTGAAGATAATGGGAAGGTCTAATAGGGGTGAAAATGCACCAGAAGCTCTGCAACCTCCAGATCTTGGAAAGAGTCAAACCCTCATAACTTTGGCAAAATATGTCATATTTAGGAAAAAAAAGTAGATCTCAACTTTTTTAGTTGCCCCGAAATCAAATATGAGCTCATATTTCCTCCCAAATGAGCCAAAAGTGACTTTCCATGAAATCCCACATATAGAGACAACCTCAAATCTAGTATTTTTCCAAGTTTTTCTAATTCCTAGGTTCACCATATGGTACAAGGGAAGAGCATACTTAACTCTACTAAAAAACACCAAGATCTCTCACTAGCAATAACTCAACCCTTAGATATGAGAAGGGTTTCTCAAGGCTTGGATCTGATACATGTAAGAGCTAAATATTAGCTCAACACCTAAGACCACCTATAAAAACAATGAAAACCTTTTACAAGAGAGTATGCAAGAATACAAGCTTTCTTGATACAATGACCTTATTTATATAGGAAAGGTGGGATGTAGAATGTAACAGGGTTGTGACATGTGTCTTAATCCTATGACATTTGACAAGTAAGTCATAACCAACTACATACCTAGGATAATATGAAGTCTAGATAAGACTTCTATAAGGAATCTACTATCCTAAGAGGGATGGCCCATTATAATTTATAGATGTCTAAGTAATTCATAGAAATGTGAAATCACAAAAAAATGAATAAAATGTACCTAGGGAAAGTTCTAGAAATAGTGTGTGAATTAATTTGAAGAGCTCTAAAATACCTTTCTAGTGCTACAAGAATCACATACATTGGAGATATAGGTGAAAAGTTATGAGCTCTAAAGAAGAAAATGTTGATCTAGCTTTGAATAAGAATAAAAAGTATCAACAACAAAATATGTTGATAATACCTATACCACAATAAAATACACATAACCAGTGTTTTGATGATATCTTGTTTTCCTTATTTTTACATAGTATGTCCAAGTTATTCCAATTTTTTTAAAACATAGATCCTTTAGGGAAAATATAGACTAGGAGGGGGATTGAGTGGTTGATCATACAACTAACATAATCATGACATCATGCTAATAACAACAAAATATGTTAAGAATATCCACCCTACAGTAGAAAAAAATTGATCATAAAAAAAAGCATGCTTAATGGAATATTCGTTAATTCTTCACCAAAATATTTTTTGTCTACTAGAATATTTTGAAATTTGAATTAAGTCATCATATACTATTAAAGGCACAAGAATATGCATTGATCACCAATGAATATTTTGAGGGTCATTGGTTGTTTGATGGGTGTCACTAATGGAGAGAACAAATGAAATATTTTGTTGATTATCTCCATCACTAACCAACTACATGTGGTGCTCACTAGGTTATTAGCATCCCTATTGTTGGGTATGGATTCTCCTAACACAAAGATGAAAAAATACTTTTTTATTTGATTTTTATTTTTCCCTCTTTTTTAAAGAATTTTCTAAAAAAACCTTACAAATAAAACCAATAAAATTTCTTTTTAAACTTTAATCATACCTAATGGAGAAGAAGAATGGTGGCTTTGGATCCATACAACCATACAAAATTTCATACAAAAATATTAGGCATCTAGTTTTTTCCATTTTTTTCATTTTCTTGAAATTTGACAAGAAGGGAGGTGATGATTAGGATTTTTATTGTTTTGGACTCAATTTTGATGTTTGTTTCTCTCCAAGATGAGTTGAATTTTCCCTCAAGGTTGGATCTCTCCAAATTTAGATATGAACATGGATCTTGAGCTATGGTACCATATTGGAGATGATATTGAAATCTAAAACTCCTAGAAAACACCTATAACCAAAATGCCTATCACATGAGAGAGATCAAATAAATAATTATGCTCATGCAATCTTGAGAGGAGAGTTGATTAGCACAAGAATATGATATTTAGAATAACATGAGATTGTATTGAATATAATAATTAGATGAATATGAAGTACAATAATTAATTTTTATAAAAGAAAATGCCCAAATCCTAGATGATGTTTTGATTAGATTATGGCAAGTGTCCTAATAATATGCAATGAGAAAAATTGACCAATAAATAGCCCAATATAATAATTAAAAAGCACCCCTAATTTTATATTGAGTAATCAAAGTAATAAGGGACCTAATAATTACTTAATGGTTAATTAATCATTAGGTGATTGTCCTAATTACTCCAACATAAACTTTACAAATAAAACCAATATAATTTATTTTTAAACCCTAATCGTAACTAATGGAGAAGAAGAAGAATTGTGGCTTGGCTCAATACGACTATACAAAATTTCATACAAAATCTTAGGCCCCTATTTTTTTTTCATTTTTTTCAATTTCTCCAAATTTGATAAAAAGATAGGTGATGATTAGGTTTTTTGTTGTTTTGGATGCAACGTTGATGTTTGTTTCCCTCCAAGATGAGTTGAATTTTCCCTCAAGATCAGATCTCTCCAAATCTAGATATGAGGTCATAGATATTGAGCTATGATATTGTGTTGGAGATGATAGTGAAACCCACAACTCCTAGAAAACACCTACAACCAAAATACCTATCAAATGAGAGACATCAAAGAAATAATTATGCTCATGTAATATTGAGAGGAGAATTGATTAACATAGGAATCTGATATTTAGAATAACATAAGATTGTATTGAATACAATAATTAGATGACTACAAAGTACTGTAATTAATTTTCATAAAATAAAAAGTGCAAACCCTAGATGATGATTTGATTATATTGTGACAAGTGTCCTAATACTATGCAATGAGACAACTTAACCTATAAATAACCCAATATAATAATAAAAAAGCACCCCTAATTTTAGCTCGAGTAATGAAAGTAATAAGGGACCTAATAATTATTTAATGGTTAATTAGTCATTAGGTGATTGCCCTAATTACTCAAGCATAAACTTGTTTATCCATTTTATTTACCTTCTCATGAATAGTTTTACCTAAATGTCAAAATTACTTTTCTAACCATATTTCACCTTGTAGATGATTTTTTTTTAATTTGAGTAATTACCCACTTCTCTGGAAGTGAAATAATACAATTAACCCAACGTATTGATTGTTATAATTTTACATTTTCTCATTGCAACTATTTGGGCATTTTGACCAAAAAATTACTTGCAACAATTTATTGATGATTTTTCTTGCAATAAAATTTTCCTGCACACATTTCCTACTTTAGAATCTTATCTTCTTAGTCTTTTCTCATTATTTGGCATACATTGTGCATGTTTCAATATTGTTAAATTTTAATAGTGGAAGGATTTACAAAAAACCCTAATGCCAATTTCTAATATTTATCCTCCATCACTAAAATATTTGATGTCTATAAGGTATTCTACAGTTTATAGGGCATTTCAAAATTTTATGAGGATTTAGAAATCATAACAGATCATTTCAAGAAGTGTGAATTATTTTCTTTAATTCTAGTAGTGAGAGACCATTAGAATGAGCTCCAAAATAACTCCAAACAATTCTTTTTCATATTGTTGGGTCATTCTCCATGCTATCAAACATAATAATGTTCAAAACACCATTAGAAGTGATGCCCAAAAATTAGAATGCCTTTTTGGGTGACTTCTACCAATGGGGGGAAGTAAAAAATGATTGAAGAAACATTAAAATAGTTTGCATGGTGTGGGAAATGGCTTCTAGAAATATTTGGGTGTAAAAAGCCTTCATTTTCTATTGTTTATATGGTGAAAACACTTATTGTATTCCCCTACATGTGGAAAATACTTATTGAATTATGCTAATTGTGTACATCACAAATTTGGATGGGAGAGGAGGCTTAGAAAGTTGATACATTAAGCTATGTGATGGGAAAGATAGAAAAAATTAATAATTTTAAAACACACATGAAGCAATGTATTTGGTGCATCTTTCTCATCAAAAGATAGTGCTAAAGTGGACAAAAATGTCATCATTGATCTCCTACCCATTCTAACTTTGAATCACTTCAGTAACCTAAAAATTGTGATTGTGTGATGGGATTTTAAGTCCACTCAAAACAACTTTTCATTTCTAAATTTTCACTTTATAGAATTACACCTAATGCATCACTTTATGTGATTGTATTAATGAGGGTGATATTTAATATTTCAAACCATTAATTATTCATGCATAAACTTTTATAAAATTTATAAATATTTTAAATATTCATAAAATTATTATCATGAGAAATCAACAACTTAATTACTAAGGGGGCCAAATGATAGTATTGATGTCACAAGTGCATACATCCTCTGGTAGCCACAAACAATTACAAAGGGTTGTGATTAATTATGTATATCCTTGTCATCTCACCAAAAATTGTACATAAAATGGAATTTTAGGGTCTCCTTTGTGAACAAAAGTTTTCTAGTTTTGACCCCATAACCTTTCCAATTACCACTAAATGAAGTGATAATATATTAATAATAAAAAAAAACCGAGATGTTTTTAGAATGGAGAAAATCAAACTTTTCTATGGGACCTTACAAATGTGCTCAAAAGCATCAACATATTAAAATTATAATCAAACCTTGTCCAGGAGCCAGGAAAATGAGTTTTCAAACTCATGATGATTTATAGAAACCTTCTACCAACCATAAATTCATGATGATCCTTATATTTATAAATTTTAATGCTAGAATATTTAGGCCAACTATATGCGATGAAGCTTAAAAACAAGATTTTGGAACCAACAAAAAAATTGAGTTGTACCAGGAACATGACAACTATATATGTACTAAAAATGGATCATGTTTGGTGATGCATGCTTCAATGAAGCACATATATATTCCATATGTATCTGGGGTCTAGACCATGTGCCAAATCAATTTAATGCTTTGTAACTATCCAATATGCATTGCATTGAAACCCATACTTTCAAACCTCATTTGGTGGCCTTGGACCACCAAGAATGAAGGACCAATACCTTCACCTATAAACACATTATTATTTTATGCTTTCTCAAACTATGCTTTAAAATAATGGCCATAAACTTCATGTTCTCAAACGCTCTCATTTACATTTCTAATCATACCTCTATGTTTATCATTGTCAATGGTGTCCCTATACATTTGAAACTTGCAATTGGGTATTAACTGAAACACATCACCATCTAGAACATGCATGTCACACATATCAATTGTGTGATACCCACAACCATTGTGACATTTTACTTCATCAAATTTATTTTCATGTTCCATTAAATGGCTACTTAATTAAGCTAAATTTTTAAAACATTAATTTTCTATCAAATAGCTATCATTATAAAATTCGACCTCATATTTTCTTCCACATAAAATTTGAAACTATCATCAATACTCTTTTTAATAATCTTGTCATCTAGGTGATAGATTAAAATTTACTCCATAAATTGCAAGCAACTCTCAACCTTTCATTGGAGTTTGATCATATTGATATTCATCTTTACATAAGAATTGTAACTTTTAAATTGTATGGATACATGTTTTAGTGTTTTGTAAAAAATATTTACATCAATAATATCTTTGTCATTATTTAAATCATGACCTTCATAGATAACATTAACTTCATTAGTATCTCAATTTCCATGACACAATTTGATTTATCTTGCTAATCATTATTTAATTCCATCCACAATACATAGAGATAAGGCTTAGATAATTCATAGTATATACCATTACTAAGATCTTTATAGTGAATATTTGGAACATAGGAACCTTTCTAATCAATAACAAAATAAAAATTACCTTTGGAATTGTCAACATAAATATTTGAATCCCTTTCCATATAAATACCTTCAAAATAACCCTCATTAATATGATAAGTTACCTATGAATTTTCATTTTGATATGTACTATGAAAAATAAATATATTTTATCCATATTGAAGAGATTCATCAGAATATAGTTGTTGTTTACAAATGATTGAAAATTTGTATCCATTATCCTTTATGTTTTAATGCATTCCTCATTTAAGAAAAATAGTTCCATTTCTATTTCATAACAATGATTATGAGCAGTCAAAACGTAACTAAGTGCAATGCTATCACAATTGAAACTATCATAAATCTTATCATCACTAATAATGTGCTTAGGATCCTCATATTGAATGCATAAAATTCTATCTTCACGGGCATCATCACTTATAGAGTCAACATGATCAATTGATGAAAATTTAGGATCATATACCAAATTCTCACAATATAATGTTTTTTCACTCATACTTGAACATGTTATTCCATAAACATTCTAAATGTTGCATTCCTTAAATATGTGGTAATGGTCCTTGGTTCATTTGCATGAGAGAAAGCATAATCATGATTATTATCAAAAGTGAATTTATCATTACTCAAACCATGCTTATGATCCTCATAGTGAATGTTTGAATAGTTTTCTACTATATCATTATCATCAATCTAAAAGTTCATGTTTGTTACACTATACTCATTAGCATAATTATTGATCTCATAAGCTAATCCATTGTATTGGATGTATGTGCATTCTTGCACCTCTTTATGGAAAGGGAATTTATAAATTTTTAGTTCATATGTATCCATCTCTTCATCATAACTTAAATTTGTAATCTCATGAGTGCATTATTTATCTATACATACTTCATTGTGGGCTAATCACAAACATCATCCTCATTAATACAAAATTCATTTTCAAACTCTATCATGCTTTCTTCATCTGTTGTAATGTGTTATTAATTTCTCACATTTGACAATGGGAAAACTATTATAAAAAAATGAGGATATGAAATTATTTGCATGGTCACATTTAATTATGTCAATTATCCTAATCTGCTCATATACCTAATCAAAGTTATGCGGCTTCAACCTTTCAATCACGAAACTCAAAATTGGCTCATAAATTTCACAAAAAAGAGTCAACATAGATAATATTCAAGTCTAAAACATTTTGGGATCTCAACAAGGTATCTAGAAAATTTGCATAGAAAGCATATGATGATTCTCCTTCATGTTTCTTCATATCAAATAGTTCTTGGGAAAACAACATATAATCAACATTACTTTCATTATTTTTATACTATTCTTGGGACTCATTATGAATGAGAAGATGCATTGATGGACTAATTGTATCAACTAATTTCCATTTATCTTGACTTTCATAACTGTATTTACTAATCTATATTATGGATATACATAAGATATTTAGGGATGAGAAATGATTGTAGACACATATCCTATGGGAATTAAATAATTTATGTTATTCTCAATATCTATAGCAATTTCATTTGCTTCACAAAGTATTTTATGCTCTTTCTCCCTCAAAAGGAAACTCATTTCTTTATAAAATTCACCAAGGTAAATAACTAGGGACATTGCATCATTTGGATTGATTCTCTCTCGAATATATCTTATTGCCTTTCCAAATCTCAAATTCAAAGTTGGAACCAACTCTTTATCATCATTCTGAATGTTAATGAGCATGCTAATAAAAAAATATGTTGCAAGGTGTGTCCCCTTAGTCTCCTTGTGATGTATAGTGTAGCACTTGGGTTTGTGACATGGTTTAGATGCTTCCCATGGACTCATTAAATTTGACAATTTTATCAAGAATCAATAGGTCAATATTTTGGTGCAATGACAACCATCTATGTAAAAATTGGTATTAGAGTTTGGGTTACAAGTTCAAACCCTTCTCTTTCCTTGGGTGGATTCTTGCAAGTTGTGTGCCCTTAGTTTCCTTGTATTGTGCAGTGTATCACTCAGGTTTGTGACATGGCTTAACCAGCTCACTTGGATTCATTAACTCTAGCGGTTTATCAAGCATTGGTAGGTTGATCTTTTAGTGCAACAATAACTATCTATGCAATAAAATATACATCAATTATCTCACCAAACTTGTCATTAACCACTTCTATGAACTCAAGCCGCAAATAAATGGAACATGTTGGTAATTCTAAAAACTAATCTCTAGAATGCTTCTTCAAAAATTAAACTTGAATATTTTCATGACTACATCCTTAGTATGAATATTGTAATTTCCAATTTGATCACTAAATGGTCGTGAATGTTTTCTTGTTGATTTAGAACTATCACCATTGAACTTTGGAAAATTATCTTTAATTTCACTAGGAACAAGATTTGGGAAACAATTAATAGTACTTAAATTTAATGGACTAAATATTCCCATATAGAGAATCCTTCTCTAAAGACATGCATGAAGTTGTGAGCTTTACACCATGACATTTGAGCAAACATAGAAACTAGATTGACAATTCATATGAAAATATCCTTTCAATGAAATCCTAATCCCCTCTTAACCATTGTCTCATAGTTTGATCAACTCAATATGACATTAATCTTATCAAAGTAACCCTTATCTCTCCAATGTTTGATCATCATTCATAATTAGAATTTAACATTAAATTCCTATACCTTTTGGCTAGACAAGTCTCATGTATTTGTAAAGGTCAAACACATCCTTATGATATATGTAATTTCATATATGAATGAATCTTTTCATTATCCACTAACATGCATATTTTACTAAACAAATACATAACATGGAAGTATTACTAACTATTCACATTAGTTTTATTTCATCCACTAGAACTCATATGCATTCTAGGAATATCATACTTCACAAATAAATTTATGATTGAATTACATATAACAATATTTCACCTCTTGAAGATGAAAAGATGAAATTCATAGAATTATATTATAGGCTTAATGAATCTTCCTCCTATGATTACATACCTTACAGATATGTGCAATACATACATGTACAAATATGATAAATTCTTCATAGAACTTAATTATTTTCACTTATAGAGTTGTCACCTATGTAAAGAGGATAAAATTTAAAACAATTAAAGATCTTAAATATTTATTTCATTCGACATTCATTACATTAGTAAAATTAACTTATGAACTCTTCAAATATGTTGCAATACTTTAAACAAGAATATGAATATCTTTAGTCAACAAGTCTTCACATTCTTGACTCTTTACCAAAAAAACAACCTAATTTTTTCCTAGCAAAGTTTCCAATCTATTGGCTATTTTTCTTGCATCTATCGGTTCTAAGATAAAATGCAATTCCTAAACCTAGGGATCAAAGGATTAAGATAGAGATATGTTGTATACTCTAACTAAAGACAAGAAAAATCCAATTAACAAGGTTGGGTGCAACCTTCTATGCTTTGAACTCCACATGGATTAGGAGGGTAATCTTATCATTGGTTTGAAATAATGATAAAATATCCATAAAAAAATGTTATAAAAATGAAACTATGTCCCATTGTCACAATTTAATAAAAAGAAAATACTTTTATGAATTCATCAGTGTGCTAGTTTCATGTCACACTACAAATATATACCCCTTAAAAGTGGGCAATGAAAATGTTCACAAACACATGGATAGAGATGGATTTCAACAAAATCAAGTATGATCCCTTATATTCTAGATAAGTAATTTCCTTTTTTATTAATGCAAGTAGCTCTTAAAATAATAAAAAAATGTTATTACACTAAGCAACTATATAATACCTAACACTCAGGTGAACCTTTCAAAAATACAATAAAACTTTAGAAACAAAAAAATCACACTTTTACCTTAGCAAAATAATTTTTAGACGAAGATACAAATAATATAGTTTAGCATAATAACATAGCTTTTGAATCTTGATTCAATAATGATTATGGTGTTATTTTTTAAGTTATACTTATCTCAAGATTAAAACCTATTAATTTTTTGTATTTTTGAGCTATAATATAATTAATATTTTTTTGATGAATAAGTGTCCATAGCTATATTAAAATAAGATAAAATTACACGTATTGACACAAAAATTTTGGGTGGTGAAAAGGCACAACCAAGAGTCACATGGGAAGATCCTAGAAAGCGTAAAGTCACTTGGTCCATGCCAAAAAAGCATAAAAACTTTAGAAAATAATAAAAAAGTCACTAAGCAGTTATGACAGTGTGAGTAGAGGGAGGTGTTTCCTTGTCATCTAGCCTACCCCATACAATAGTGGGGTCTTAAGTTATTTCATGAGTATCCCAAACATCATCACCCTTTTCTTTATCTTCTTGTTAAGGAGAGATAGTCAAATCCAAACATGCGAGCTATTTATTAGTATCCATTGGCCAACCAAAAATGTTGCTAGGAGCTCCCTAGAATGCCACCCAGAAGCACCACCTCTACCTATAGATGCTCCTCCTAAAGGCCACCTCAATTCATCCTAAAGAGGAGGAGAGGGTGACCACTTATGATGATGAGATTCATGACAAGGAGTAGCCTAAAAAAAAGGACAAACTTGAAATTCTCTAACAAAACCACTCCTCCATTGACCATGTGAAGGAAACTAGCCTCAAAAGGAAGTGGGAGAGGGAGGTACATGAGTTGCGGTCTAGGGGGAATTCCTCTAGTGGTCCAAAAGAACCTTAAGGTGATCCACCTCAAGCACAACTTTAGTGGTTTGCACTTGAATCTGTAATAGCACATTAGAACAAATAATGGCTTTAGAATAAAGAGAAACATGTTTATAAATTTGGTTGTGAGAAATAATGTAATAATTTCTATCTTTCCAAATAATGAAGAGGATTTCTACCTTTAAAGTGTGCAAAATTTTGGTATACATAGTGGTGAGCCAAGGAGAGTCTCCCAACAACAACATATGCCAAGAAAAAGGCTTTGGCTAAAAGGCAAAAAAATCATGAATCCAATTTCATAACTACTAAGCTCTAGTACAGAACCAAAAGAGACGCTAAAAGGACTTGACATGCCCACAAAAGGGCAATGAGGGTCTAAAACCCCATATGAGAAAGCTGAGACCCCACTAGTAAGCCTTGGAAAATAATACACCAAGTGAAATGAGTGAGCTTCGGCTCAATAATAGTAGACCACACAAAAAAAAAACCTCTGGAGTGAAATAAACAGCAAAGAGAAGATTCCACCTCTAGTTCAAACTATTGATCATCAGATAATGAGGCCAAAACATTGATAGAAAATTTGAGGCTTATAGTTCCTAAACAGGGTGTTAAGAAACCACTTCCAATCTTTCCACCAAGGCTTCATGGAGTAGATACCAACTTTGTGAAGCATATCAGTTGGAATGGCATTCACCATACCTTCAAAATATTTTAGGTCATGGTTATGTAAGATAAAATTGGCTCTAAAATATCTCCATTTCATAATGCTCATTGTGGGTCTAGAAAAAAAAGTCTTGAGGAGATTGGATACCCTTTTTGTGGAACCTAAGAGCCCTAAGAAAATTAATCTTGGCTAGAAGCCAACCCATATTAGCAAAAAGAGGAGACCACCAAATATTCTACTGATTGAAAGAAATCCCATCTCTAAAACTAGTGCCAATCCATCACAGCTAGGGCTTGATAGCCTCCCAAGAACACCAAATGCTTTTGGCAACAAAAGTTCCCATAATATGAACAAATTCCTTCATAATAAGAAGGGAAAAAAATCCAATACTTTTCTAGGAAGGTCTATGAGTGGTAAAGCCCACTTAAATGCAATGTCCAAGAAGAATTTTCCAGGCCTCATTATAGTTGAGAATATGAATTATCCATTTAGTGTAGTGGTTTGACTTTGAAACTGATTAAAGAAAAAATGTTGTAAAAAACTATGTAACCAATTGGAAGCACTAGATATCAGAGTTACAAATCTAAATTCAAAAGAATTAAATTTTATCCTTCTGGAAAAAATTTATGCATTATCACGATGAGCATCACTCCTTAAAATGTTGTTTTCTAAAAATCTAGTTTTTGAAGGAGATGGAAAAAAGTGCATTAGATTTTTGAAAAAATATATTTAGAATCTCTGGAAAAAATTTCACAAATCACTGGATTCGCATCATCTTCAAATTCCTCATGGTTTAGCAATTATAAGTGCCCGAAAGTGAAGATTTAGTTAGAAAAAAATATTTCAATGTCTAGTTTGGCCAAAAATTGTAAACCAGTATTGTGGGATCACCCAGATAGTATCAGTGCTCAGTTAGCAATAACAATATTGAAATCACCTTCCTTGAATGTTGGTTCCACATTTTGTGTTGCAAGAAGTTGGATTCTATGGATATCAAGTCTCAAAATTCTGCTCTCAAACTATGCCTTGTGACATTGAACATGCTACATCACATTACGCATTCAAGCAAAGAAGATGATAATTTAGTCCATTAGAAAATGAGGGGAGCCTTCTCATCAGTGGAAAAGCTATTGTAAAGATCCCACAAATATTGATAGGAGCTCTTGAGGAGTGACCTAGGAAGAATGAGATAAAGGTTTCTAGGCTTTCAAGGTTCTTGTTGTGTGAATATTATCATAAATATGTATTTTGAAACTATGGCAAAAGATGCTATGTATATAATCATAAAGATGTGAATGTGCATTTTGAAGCAACTTATGGTATTTTTCATAGATGTAAACATTCTTTGTAAGGCCTAGTTTTGGGTGGGAACAAACATTTCATGACATACCTTCTTCCTAATTGTGGAAAACCATTAGAAAGACATATTTGAGCTGCAAAATATAGGGCACATATACTCTCAATCATTGCTTCTCTGGGTGATATGGAATTGGGTGGATACCATGGAATAGAGTACATTATACGCTATCTTATGTATTGAGGAAGCTTGTGTCAAGATCTAAGTAGATAAATGATTCTCTTACTACCAAAACATTATAACTTCCATTCTGAGTGTATCTATTGTCATACCTCTCACTAACACTGCCTCTACAAAAGAGCTCCATTTAAAGGCATCTTGACTACATGTTATACACAACAAAACTCTAAAAGTGCAACAAGATTTTTGCAAGACAAAATATGAATTCACTAAAACATTACTATCTAAGCAACATAATATCTTCAAATGAAGGAGCATTGTAATAGTGACTGAGAAAACACTATGTAGGCATTGTTAGCACTAATAAATGAAGAAGGTAACAAATTGAATTAGGTGACTGAGATCGCTAAAAGGAATATGATTGTTAGAGAGTTACAAATTGTGAATTGTCCTCTATCCTATAAGACTAAGAAATGAAGAACACTATCAAAAAGTGATTGAATCATAACAAACAGTCAAAAATCAATGGAAGTTACTGTCAAATGGTGACAAAGATCTGTCCTCTAAGTCATTACACATGGTGATTGAGAAAATAGTGAGTAAGAAGTAAAAGAGCACTAGATCATAGTAGTACAAAATGGTCATGAGTTATGCAATGAACTTCACTGTTCTTTTGATCACAAAGGAGATCAAGATAATAACCAACATATTGATGTGTACATATAATGTTCATGGAGTGCAAGCTTCCTTACAAAGCAATTACCAAAATAGAGTTTGAGGTGAATTGAACCTACTATTTTATGTTGATATGGATATGTTCTAACCCGTAGTTAATTATTGTAGCATAATAGATAGGCCAAATAATTATTCATATACCATTGTTTAAAATTAAAATTGCTATACCTTATTCTAGGAGAAAATCATAGGGGGAGTCTATACATAAGGTACCATTATTTCAAATTCAAAATTGTTGGCTCTTTCACAATAGTTTACTTCATTTATTTGATCTAAGATAGCCTGATGTATAGAAGATGCTCTCAAAATCACAGTAAAATTCTTTATTCCAGGAAGAATGTTCAAAATCTTCCCATTATAACAATGAACAAAAGCATCAGTCATTAACCTAAACTTTGCAAGAGTTTCATCAGATTCTACTTTTCCACTCTCTTTTCAATTCTGAATTTTATTCCTAAATTCATCCATGAAGAACTTCCTCAACCTGCAAATCTTGTTGTTAGCCATCACTATACCAAGTGTCCAGGATAACTTTGAGATTTTACCCAAGAAGCAATTGAAAAAGTTTGGCCTTACCAGATACAATGTGTTGAAAATCTCTTTGAAATTATTCTAGAAAAGTGTTCTTGAGAGTATAATGCGTAGTTTTTAATTAACCTTTTTGAATGAATTCCATATCTTTTATTGGCTATTTCGAGCTTGATGACCTTCATCAAGAATGAGCAGACCTGTTCTCTCTAAAATTATTTTTCCAACATGCTTAGGCTCTTCATGAAGGCTCACATTTGTCTCACAAGTTGGTGGAATATAAGAAAAATTGTGCTTGTTATTGGCTCTGATCTTTATGGTATGCCTAACTTGCAGAAAATGTGAGGCATTGAGGCTAAGCAGCTTCTTTAGAGAGTCGAGTCTACTAAAACTAACAATGTGAAGGGTCATCAGCGATGATCCAAGATAGCGGAATTCATTCAAGGTAATTCAAAACTTGCATTATACTCTCCGGAAACTTTGAGAATAGCTGAAATCTTTCAGCACATTGTATTACTAAGGCAAATTTTTTTCAAGTATTTTGAGTGTTAAAGAAAATTGGCTTATCCTCTGCACCTATTAAAGTGTATGGCTATGAGTCTGAATGAAGTTCTGCATGGATGAAATTGAGCAAAATTGAGAATGAAAAATGGAAAGGTAAATTTAATGAACTCTTGCAAGATTCAGTTGACTAATGCTTTGTTCACCATGATAAAGGAGCTGGCTGAGCGATCTGAGAATAAAAGGTTTTACTATGATTTGGTATACTCTATACGGCAAGTTTGTCTTTACATCCAAATAAATGAGCAAACAATGAAATAACAATTTTAATTCGCGATAATTTCTTATGTATGGAGCCTCCCCAAATATGATTTTCTCTAGAATGGAAATATAATAATTTTAATGGCTTTGATGGTATATACGAACAATTAACTATCTATTATGCTGCAACAATTAATTATAGAATGGACTACTTTGTTACGAGGTATGTGATAGTACCTGAGCTTCTAGAGATTCTAGATGGAACCTATAGCAGAAAAGTGTAGTCTCCATTTGAAGGAACCATCTTCAGAGCTCTTCCCTAAAATGAGAGTTGAAAACATTAGAAGAAAAGCAATACCATAATTCTAAAGTAACAATTTGTATCAAGCCAAATGTTAGAAAGTATAATTAAAAGGAAAAATCCTAACAATTGAACCTCAAATTGGACCAAGCATATATATGATTTTATCTTTAGAATGTAGGAACTTTCTCTTTCAGAGCTTCATGACCTCAACTTGGATCTCCAATTGGACTAGTAGATTTATGATTTTATCTTTATAATGTAGGAACTTCCTCTATTAGAGCTTCACGACCTCAAATTGGATATGAAATTGAACCAACGGATTTATGACTTTATCTTTATATTGTACGAAATTTCTCTATTTGATATTCATGACCTTAAATTGGACCGATGGATTTATGATTTTCTCTATCCACTGACGTTTGTATTCCTACACTCAAGTCCTACCTCGAAGCAAAAACATTTGAAAGTGTTTTAGACTGGCTAAAAGTGCTCTCCAACTTGGTTATTTCACTGATAGCAATCCAAGTTTTCCTAAGCCATCCATACCCGAATGTTGCATCACAATTTATTCTTCCTCCACATAAAAAATCCACATATTAACCCCTTCTAAATAAAAAATTTAATCATCATAAAACCATAATTAATAAATCATTTTAGTTTCATAAAGAATCTGATGTCATTTACTATAAAAAAAAAAGCTATGTAAATCACAAAAAATCCATGAAACCTCCTAAATGTAGCTTAAAGCAAGTTTATAGGATAGGTTTCAGCATAAGAAGCTTTCTACTATAACTCTTAATGTTCAAATATATTATAAGAAGAAAAAAAAATTATTCACACTTGAAGTAATGTATTCAAACATCTATTCCAAAAGTATGTTAATAGGAGTTAACTAAAAACAAAATGATTTTTTACCCGATTTCTTCTAACAATATGCGACGTAGAAATGGAATAATCACTAAGAAACCCTAACAATAAAAAATGAAGTAACGGTTCAAGAAAGGAAATTCTAATGTTGAAGGAACTTATATGAGCATGATTTGCATACAAATACCTACCATTGAATTTCCATCCATCTAAAGAGAAAATTTAAGCAATATAAAGATTTGAGCAATATAAGTCCAAAGGGTTATGCTGTAATGGTAATGGAATCACCATAAGAGCACACCCGAGGAACAAATTCTTGTGACTGTAAATATGTGATCCATAACTCTATTGGTCATGTGGCATAGTTGTGCTATAACAAATATAGGATGCATTCATGTGTGACCTAGGTTTAATGTGGCTATGTTGTGATATAAATGGAGGCATTCATATGAGCAAAATTCATGTACAAATTAATCATTGTCATTACAATTACGTGTTAATCCTCATTGGGTGCATTCAAGTTGACTCAAGTTTAATAGGTTACAATGTAATGATAGCATGATCCAAGAGTTATTACCTCTTGTTGTAATAAAGAGCCTATAACTCTGGTTGCTATGCAAAGTGCTTTTTTTTATATCAATCATGTAGTGCATTGATGCATAACCCATATTTAATGGGCTATTCTAGAGAGTGGTCAATTTTTTTTAAATATTATGAATGTTACTTAAAAGGATTGTGCAAGGGCAGTGATCATACAGAAATGATAAGGTTTTTTTTATGCCAAAAGACAACGAATACTTACAATGAGTCTAGTGATGAATGAGGACAAGAATTTTGCATATGATTCATCATCATGACAATGTCAAGTGCAAGCTATAGGGAAAACTCTTAGCTATACCTTGGATTATGAGAAGTTCATGAAGACATGAAAGAAGAGTTTTGAAGAGGCTGGTGCTTTATTAAATGTAGTCATGTTACAAATGCTAAAGGCTTTCACCATGAAGGTATCCTTGAGCATTCAATAGTGGTAGACCTATTAACCAAGGGAAATGATTTGTGTATAAACATTTATAAAAAGGTAGATTGCAGATAATAAAAGATGGTTATAAGACATAAAAGATGATAGTCATTTTCAATGGATATAAGGGCAATCCATATACAAAAGATACTCTCTATGACTGTAATAAATATGGCAAGTACCATAAAGCTAAGGGAAAATCAAGAAGTGGGGATAGTTACTATAACCAATGGATAGTGACAAAATTTTATGAGGATAGTTAGCTCATACATGATAGTAAATATGACCTTAGTCATAATTGAAAATAGCATAAGTGGATATCAAGTAATTTCAATGAGATTGACCTCATTGAAATAGGATAGTCATGGTTATCAATATTTATAAGACATGAAATGACAGAGCACAATTATGTTGAAGAATTTTAGACTACCATCTTCAAATATGAATGATAGTCATGAAAGATCAATCATGGAGGATTCATGGGAAATTTATAGCCACATTAAAATGGGTGATAAGGGAGATCTAATACACTTGTTTATTTAGGTAGAAAAGGATTGATAAAAAGAAAGAGAAGCTATAGTCATTATCACAATTTAGATAAAGAAAACATGCAATGGTAGGTTACTTTTGAGCACCCACATCAAACCCTAATGATATTTTTCTTGAGAATTTGTTTTCAAACAAATATATTTGAGGAAAAAACCTCACAAATTGTTAGTAACCAGAGGACAAAACCCTTACTAGTTTGTAAATGGTGAAGGATGAAAACCTATTGGCCAAAAAAGTGGTTCTCACCCATAGGTCATGGTTGAATTTTAATGTTGTTTGACATTGGTGATATCAAGATAGTAAAACATACATATTTCCATTTATTCATCATTATTTTCCTTAGAAAGACATAGATATTTCCATTAATAACCAAAAAAACTCCTCATAACCAATAAAACCCATTAACGCTTCAACAATAAGAATACTATCATGTCTTAAACATATCATGGCCAATGATATTCTCAAAATATTTAAATTATGATATGAAATTATCACCTACATGAAGGTGGTTCTTTTCCTAATAAGAGCTTTGACTTCCTAGTTTGGGCTTATGACAGGGACAAAACCTTCATGAGGAGATAAGCAATCTCTTCCTTAAAACTTCAAACAAAACTAAAAACCATAACAACATAGAGTATACTTGGCAAGATGTGAGGATGAAGGCTTCTAGGAAAACCTCAAATATTACTGAATGTGGACATGATTTGTCCTCAAAACCTTGGATAATCTCCTCATGCATTTGCAACATGTCTTCAAACCCTTGTGAATCTCTACAGTGTGGATGAATTCAAAGCCAACAAAGAAATGTTTCTTCAAATCAAACTCAACATGCCTGTATCCTAGGTCTTCTCAACAATATGGATAGATGTTGGTGTAACCAACTACTGGTTCTACACCATGCCCTCAAAAAATCTTTAGACTTCTTCCAACCAACAAACTAAAAAACCCTAACCTTCCTCTATTAGGTGGCTCAATAGACACAAGGAATGGAAATTCTCTTTTTCATTGTTTGGTACCTAAAAAACCTTAGTTTTTCACTAATATCTCCCTTTTTTTACCCGATGATCAAATTAGTCATTTATTTAACTTCATTTATAGCTGTGTTGCAAAAACTGACTAGAATTTAATCATTTTTAGTTGTTATGATTAAACTTTTTAGTCATGTAGTCATTTATTTTCTAAATTCTACTAGTGTGATGTGGGGTGTGAATGTTTGAGTTGTGTTTGGAATTTAGAACTTGGTGTGAATGTTTGAGTGGGAATTGGAATTTGGATTTGCAGTGCAATGTATGAGGTGTTGGTATTAGATTTCATTTGGAGAGGATTGGAAATGTTTGGACCTTGTGTATATTGGCTATTGACTTGAAATGAACCTTGTGTATTTACTTGTTGGGGAACCTTTATGGTAGGACCTTGTGGCACATTGGTGTTTGTGTTAGTTCCATGAATATGAACTCTAGTCCCTTTATTTGTGCCAAAAATATTTGATAACATGGCGTTCAAGCCCCTAGATGTTCCAAATAGATTTGACAATGTGGTGTTCATGGCACTTGATGCTCCAAATGGATTTGAAGATATGTTCATGGCACTAAATGGATTAGGTGTAGAACCAAGAGGTTGTGACATGGAATGTTTCAAGGATTGTGTCATTGGTTGCATTCCAAATAAGGGTGCAACAATCAAAGTGGAAGTTTGAGTTGGAGCCCCTTGTGGCATAAAAGCATTTGTTTGTGGGGTCTTGGAACCACTAGATGTGATTCCTTGGTCTTGTTGGTTTTGGGTGGGCACAACTTGAAGTGTGTTCATGATAAAGCCATGAGGTAGTTTGGCCAAGAACCTTTGGGAGTCTAGTAGCACTATGCCATCTACAAGTGATGCAATGTATGGGTCTTGGGTAGCTAGTTTGACTTCCTCTATAACTACTTCTCCATGTTGGTATTTTGTGGGAATTTTTCAAGAGGATTGGTAGATTCCTTGGGTGGTTCACTAGAAGAGGTGACAAAGTTTAAGTTGCTTGTGTGGTTATAAAGGTCATTCAACTCAAATAATTCATTGTTGTAGAGATCCATTTCTTTCCTTTCCTTTATGATCTTGTTTCTACCATAAAATGACTTGTAAAGGGATGGTGGATGATATGATGAACTATGAAGCCTAAGGTAATGACAATGCAAGGGTATGACTTAAGCCTAAGGTATGCAACTTGATATTTTTTTTGTGTTTTTGAATATATAGGGATGCCTAATAATGAAACCTAGATAAAGATTCAAGGTGATGATAGTCTATGACTAAGGTATGCAAAGTGTGGAATGAAGGGATGGAATAGTATGACCTAGTATGAAGACTAAACCCTCTAGAAAACCTGAGATACAATTGCTAATCAAAATAAGATAGGTATAGCAATTAATTTGATTATTAATAACCTTGGGTAAAGTAAAGACTGTTAAGATGTGTTGAAAAGGTGGTCTCAAACTGGACCAATGAGTTGAGGAACCAGCCTAAATGATGAGCACTAGGATGACTATTGTCCAAAAGATAAGGTCAAGAGAATACAGATTTGAAGCTATGGTCTAGTCTAAGTTTGAATGACTTCCTAATCAAGAGTTTTATGCAAGAGGTTTATGCAAGTCAAAAGGATGACCTAAAGCTTTTACCTATGGGGAATGCCTAATGCAATAAAATGAGGTAATGGATGAATGGATAATGGTAGAGATGAGGTAAGCAAGTCCTTGATCTAAAAAAAATTGAAGGTTAAGCTCATTTTGGATATATAGGCCTAGTTTATTTCAAGGTTGAAATGTTGTAAGTCTTGGGTGTGGTGTTTGTTTGCTTGTTTGCTTTGAATACACACACATAAAACACTATGTCTTGAGTTTGATCTTAATGTGAAATGGAAAAAACTACGAAAAAACTTTGCACAACCTAGGAT
>VDFB02252616.1:177131043-177201146 GCA_007258455.2 Sequoia sempervirens | reverse complement strand
ATATGTATCGATACATATATACATATGGATATGTGTATATACTATACATATATATATATATATTTTTTCACATTCTATTCTCACAAACTAAATCAACTCAATTATTCTACTATGGTGTGTGTATATGCTCAAATAGTTTTGTTATCAATTACCCAATCAAGATCTTCTCTTGAGTGATATTTCTCCCCCACCTGGAGGAATGGAACATATAACTGCAACCACTAACACATGCATACGACAAGCAATTGTTCATAACATATGTAGTATACGTAAAACATCTCCAAAGTTAGAATATTAATTCAATAACCATCCATTCACATACATGTAGTACTTTTCCTTGAGATAACATCAAGTGAGATAACATTCACATAGAATGCATTGATAACAAAGTACAAGCACAATTTATTCATCTCCAAAATCCACATTACATTCATATTTACCCTACATAGTAATAGTAAATAGTAATTACTCAATTGAGGTGTAACACATATGATTTATGCTATAGTTTTAAACATTTAAAAAAAAAACTTCAAATAAATAATTGTAACAAAAAAATGATGAGACAAACAAGATCTACCATCAAATTTAGATCTTGATGATATCATACATATTTTTTTTTTAAATACAACTATTATATTACTTTTTGAAAAATAGTATTACTTTATCTTCAAGAAAATAACAAATAAATAGGATCACATCTTAAATTCATGTAAATAAAAGAGTTAAGTTCATGAGTTAAAGAAAAATAATAGATACACATTTAAGTAAAATTGATACCTTTTTAACCAAAAAAAACTATTGAAGATATTTAAGCTAGTTTAATTTTCTATTAAATTGAAAAGGAAAATAAAGATTCTTTTCTAATATTAAGATTAATTTATTTAATAAACCAATTAAATGAAAAAATTAACTTGTATTGAAAAATTGGGATAAAAAATTATACTATACTAAATGCATGTAATTTAAAAAATTACAAGTAAATTTACTTACGATTTGGTATTAATATGCCTATGAATTGATGTTAGAATGTTTCTTCAATGTTTCATAGTCCTAAATTGTGTTAGGTGACTAATTTTAGCTTGATGAAGTTGGTTGTTTAATGCTCTAGGTCAAATTTGTGGCATAATATTGATCTAGTTTTAGTATACAATATGAAATCCATTAGTGTGAATAATTAGTCTATTCACTATACCTAAGTGTACTTAGGTTTATGGGTGATCCCACAATACTGGTTTACATTTTTGGCCAAACTGAACATTGAACTAATTTTTTTAAACTAAATCTTCACTTTTAGGCACTTATAGCTACTAAACCATGAGGAATTTGAAGATGATGCAAACTAGTGACTTGTGACATTTTATTTATCGATTCTAAATATATATATATATATATATATATATATATATATAGAATTATATTGCATTTATTTTTCCATCACCTTCGAAAACTAGTTTTTATTAGTAAACGCCATTTTTAAAGAATGATGCTCACTATAAACAACATAATTTTTTTTCTATGAAGGATAAAATTCTTTTTTTTTTTAATTTAGCTTTGTAACTATGATATCTAGCATGGGTATTTGGTTTCATAGTGTTTTATTGAATATTTTTTTCTTAATCAAGTTTTTAAGTCAAACCAATTACGATTTAGACATAGGTGGACCATAAACAACATAACTTTTTTTGTGTGTATTAAATTCCAATTTTTTCTTTTTTAATCAGTAAAATACATCAATACCTACTCAAAACATATTTTATATATATATTTTTTTGATAATCTACTATTTTTCCACATGTGCAGAACAAAATCTTCACTTTCGGTGAAAAACCTACATTCACAAAAACTAAAAAAAATACATAATAATAAAATTAAATATATTTAAAATTATACTTTTTGAGAAGCTTATAATGAGGACTACATACTTATGAAAATGAATTTTAAATGAATTCATTTGATCCCCCAAAAGGTAAATCAAAAGTGGTTTTTTATCAACATTTTGATAGGTGTAAAGGAGACTCTGTTATAGGGGTTTGATCTAAGGTTGTTTGATAAAAAAAATCTTCAATTAGAATCCTTTGAATGAAAATTTTCAAGGGCTTAAATGGTATATTTTCTAAAATATGCGATTTCAGCAAAATGCGGATGTCCCAAAAGGGTGTAAACCACTATTGTGGGATCCTGCGATGAGGGTTGAACAACATTTTCCTAGCGGAATGCACAACCTTTTAGATCTTTATAGGTTACCAAGTTATTTTATAAACCCTCATGCACACACCTTTTGAGGTTGGAAGAATTTTCATCTCACCTCAAATATCACTCAACATTTGGCACACAAGGTTGATGACTTGGTCATAAAGGTTGTTGGTTTGCACACTCTAAGTGTTCCTAAGGTTGACACCTATAGGACACTTCTCTACTAATACATGCCACTTCATGGGGAACTTTTCAATTCACCTCATAGGTGGATTACTTACCTCATCCTGCATATATATATGAAGGCTTTGTACTCAATGTAATTTGGGTCAAATAAGTACAATATTGCATTGTTCACTTGTGGTTGTCATTTTATCTCTTAGATCTTGCTAATTCTTATATGAACTCATAAAGCATTGGTCACACCTAGAGACATGCACAAACAATCCTCTACCCATGTTTTCCTCTTGCTTGGTGCTTGGAGTGAGATGATTGGGCCCTTATGTAGTATATATAACTTATGGAATTATTTTATGCAATTGTAATTTGGTCTTCTAGATCAGAATTTGACCAGACATATCGAGCCTTGTAAGAAGTTGTGTGATCTCTACAACTCGATCCTCCTCCTTCTAGGAACAATTTGATTTGTGTTAGGTGCCATGTATGGATTATCTGTTATATTATGAAGGTTGTGGGAGTCTTACTCATCATTTCTTCTATAAACACCTTCATAAGCCTTGGTGCTATAGAAACAACTTCAAGATCTATGTCAAACACAAATAAATTATGGTCATCAATCAGGTAGTGAATCCATTTTTCCCCATTTGCATTTAATTTTTGCCACATCTCTAAATCTACAACCACTCTACAACTCCTCCTCCACACCCCTACAGCATGAAAATTTCTTTTTTGGTACTACAACCTTCCATATTGACTTCGTTGAGCAAGTCAAAAGGTCAAATTCCTACACTTTTTTCTTTCTTTTGTAAAGAAGACAAAATTTTGTACTAACCAATAGCTTTTACTCTTAGCCATTTGTGGTTATTTAATTTTCATAGTTTAGATAAAATTTCCACATTATCATAGTGGCTTTTATCAACCACAATTTTTTGTAAAAGGGGGAATTTTATGTTTAAAGGGGGCTTCTATTCATTTTTTTCCATAGTTAAAAATTTTCAAAAGAGGAAGTTAATTATCCATAGTTAAAAATTTGTAAAAGTGAAAGTCAATTATTTTTGCAATGAATTTGGAAAAGGGAAACCATATGGGGGGAGGTGCAATTTTTTCCATAGTTAAAAAATTGCAAAAGAGGAAGTAAATTCTTTTTACAATGAATTTAGCAAAGGGGGTCATTCCTTGAATATGGGGGCTTTATTTTTTTGTTTTTTGTCTTTTATTGAGGTTTTCAAGACATAGACTAATCTATTCCATCCTCATTCAACAATAAACTTTGAAAAACTTGTAACAACAATAATGTTGTAAACGCACTCATATAAAGTGCCACAAATACTAAATGTGTGTTCTTTAGAGAGGGAATTTGGGAAATTATTGTACATACACTACATTATAAAGTGTAATGGTGGGATATGCCATCACAACATGGATCCTTGTGATTCTCACCTCATGTGAGTGTGCTTTGGAGCACACCCTTTCTTAGTTTTTTGTACATCTCTACATTCCTTACACACTCTCAATATCAGTTTGACTACTTAGTTTCTCAATTTTTGAGGTTTGTATGGCATATTATTTTTTGATCCACAGGTCATGACATTAACTTTAAAGAAATTGTAATAGCAAATATGATTGTAAATGCACTCACAAAAAGTGCCACAAAATTGAATTTGTGAAGGGAATTTGGGAAATTATTGTACATACATTAAATTATAAAGTGTAATGGGGGATATGCTAGCACAACATGGATCCTTGTGATTCTCACACTTCATGTGAGTATGTCTTGGAGCACACCTTGTACATATCTGTATTCCTTACACACTCTTGATCTTAGTTAGTCTACTTATATTCTCTTAACATTAAGTGGGGACTATGCTAGTGTTATGCTAATTCTTCTTTCAATGAAGAAGTGGAAGAATCTTCTTTTTGGAAGGCCTCATGAACCTTCTATATTGATCTCTTGAATGGGAAATTATTCCAGTGGATGACATATTGAGATTCTAGTACTCCTTATCACAATACTAATTGTATTATCAACTTCACAGAGTTTGATAAAATTTGTGTACATTGGTTGAGTAGTGTTCATATGTTCACTCATGTAGTGTTTTGTATCTCTCATCTTGATCCACATTACATGGAGATTCATTGATTTCAACATAAACTAGTTCATCATCAACATAGTTTACAACTTCTACATGCTTTAGGAATTAATCATCATGTTCCTATCATCAAGGGACATATTTTCAGAAGGTCTTAAATCCTTCTATTTTTCTCTATTGGAGAGAAGTTTCTTTCCCACATGGTTTTTTCCTTTACTCCATTTTTATGAGAAACTTTGTGCATGGGTACCTAACATGGCCTTTAGTTAGGACCCATTTATATCTAATTACACTTTTCGATCTCCCCAAATATCACTTAAGGGGAGGTGTTAGTGTGAATAATTAATCTATTCACTATACTTAAGTGTACTTAGGTTGAGGAGGTTAGACAACATCTTGTATAACTGAATATGCAACGTTTTAGACCTCTAGAGGTTACCAAGTTATTTGGTAAACCTCGTGCGTGCACAAATTTTGAGGTCGAAACAACTTTTGAGGTCGAAAGACTTTCCATCTCACATCAAATGTCACTCAACACTTGGCACACAAGGTTGATGACTTGGTCATAGAGGTTGTTGGTTTGAATATTCTAAGTGTTCCTAAGGTTGACACCTATAGGAAACTTGTCTACTCTCTTATAGGTGGATTGCCTCATCCTTTCCTATATATGCAAGGCTTTGCATTCAATGTAATTTGGATTGACTAAATACAATATTGCATTTTTCAGTTGTGCTTGTCATTTTATCTCCTAGATCTTCCTATTTCTTATAAAATCAAACTATGTGTGTGAAATCAACATGTGTTATATGAAATTGATTTGACACTTTTGTGACTTGGAAACTAGTTGACTCACCTTCAAATATCTATTTCGTATTAAGGAAATGGGTGGTACAATGTTTACAAACACCTCTAGAGAACTTGTTAAGCAAGAGTTTTGTTGTCCCCAATCCAAATAGATGGACAAATTTAACATGTGAAAAAATATTGAAGACACACCAAGCAATAATTCAATATGTCTAGTAATGCTAATATAGATGCTAACGTAATGTCGATGTTGTGCACTTGTAATAATGCAATGTGAATTAGAGTACTCTAATAACCTGTATACTTGTTGAATAAAATTTTAACTTTAAAAAGTTGAGTCCAAAATGAAGAAAAAGTGCAAGTTGAACATTTTTTACAATTAAAAAATGTATACATGTTGAATATTATTTATTGTGGTTATTTTATGTAACATTTTTCCATTACTCTCATCCTAAAACCTTACACATATCTTATTATGTGGAAGGTGTAACAAACAAGACATACGTTTAGTATGACTTTGTTTTCTTCGATTAGTTCAAATTTTAAAATGCAAGATAATTATTTTCATAGAAAATAAACAAAATAAAAATAATTTGTTTCACTACTATTTACATAAATGTAATTTACATTGTAAAAAAAAAATATTGTGATGTTAATTTTTTTGAAACTCATCAAATTATCTATACTTCTAAATTTAATAGGTAATTCAAATTTATAATATCTATATTTATAAATTTAGATTCATTTCTAAAACTATTTGTATATATCATTTTTTCCTTACAATTTTAAATCATATATATATAATTAAATAAACATTTTAAAATATTTATTTAACACATTTAAAATAAATATATTTAAAATGTTTATATTAATTAAATAATAAATTATTACTATTTTTTTTATTAATTATTACAATAAAAATTTACCAAATTTTAGTAAAATATTGTCATATTATTTTAAAATACTTATTTATACACAATAAATAAATTACAATAATAATATAAATATATCTACAAACCACTTAATCACCCATATTGTTCCTATATCATTGTAGTCTTAGTCTTTGTAGTATTAGTATTTATTTTTGGGTAATATTATTGTAATTAGTGACACTTAATTAGTTATTAATAATTGTGATTTACAATAAATTAGAAGGCATTTGTTTTCTATTCAAGAAATAGTTTGTCTTTTCTAAAATAGAGATAGAAATTTTATGACTAAAAATATTTTAACATAATTGTCAATTTTATTGACTAAAAATTACACCTCTTTAAGACCATTAAATAAGAATTATAAAAAATAATTAAAATTATTACTAATAAAACAAACAAAACAAAACAACTTTTAATAAAACAATAAAAATAGTTTTTTGTTTAAAATATAAATCTATCTATTTATATATCTATTTGTGTATGTATAATATTAATAGTTCTAATATATATGTATAATATTAATGGTTTAAAACTTTAATGTTATTCAAAATATAATATTTTAATGTTGATCAACAGAAATATCTTATCAACATTTACTTATATAATATTTTTAAAATAATGTTAGTTGGCATTTGGCTGTTATTATAAAATGGATTCTTAATTTGTTTGCTTCCTTGGATTCTATTTCTTCTTGTCAATATTCCTGGAGAATGGAATGGCTTTGGGGATTGTTTGGCTAAATGACTTGTAAGGAAAGAGGTCAATTATCTCCAGATTTGTTTCAATTCAAACAATTAGTGAAGATTGATAGGATATGTAATACCCTTACTTTGTATTGCTTTTTTGGTTTGAATAAATTTTTACCCCTTCAAAATTAAAAAAATATATATATTTACTTATTTTAAATAATAAATTCAATATACCTCAAAATTAATTTATACAAATATATTTTATTTATTTAAAATATTAAGAAACAGAATTTTGTTGGAAGAAAAGCAGAAATTCAAACTTAGGACCTCTAATTAATTTCTTAATAATAAGATCTTATTACAAACATTTGCTACCTTGTTCATAGGACTTACTATGCCTATATCAACATTTCTTCTTCGAAGATTCATTAACTCCACCGAACTTTTAAAGAGTAATGGACGATGTTATATATTTCGAACTTGAATTGGAAACCTGCAAATCTGTGCGTAACAGTAACCAGAAACTTCTTGTTGGTTGTGAATAGCCATTATATCAGGGCCCCACCACCTAGATATTTGTTTTTTTTTTTCACAAAACTTAAAAATTCTGATGAATTCATCCAATTAGATACTGGAACAATCTTTCAGCTGCATACTTGTTCTGATGCAGAATTTAGGCAGAGACTGGTGTTAGAATATACATCTTGCAAGCATGTGAATCAACACTTGATGTCAGGTTGCCCTGTAAACTCGATGAAAACTCTGAATGCTGCAATATAAAAATGAGCATGAAATCATCATGAAACTGTAGAAGAACTCTCAATGGAAAACTTAAGAGAAACTCATAGTAATATCTCAGCATTTTGAAAACCCATTACAGTAATAATTGTTCTTTCAGAAAAAACTGTGGAAGATTTTAAGTGATCTTTTTGGATCATATTTTTTATGGATCAATAAAAGTGTAATCTGAGATATTGATACAAAATCATCAAGGAGTGTGATCAGAGATATTAATGCAAATTCTACAATACAATTTTCAGTAAAAGCTTTTCATATAATTTCATAAGCCTTCTGTCCATTAGTGGTCTTTGTTGTTATTGTAAAGAACAATATAACATATGGGAAAAAGCAGGACTTACAGCCCACAAGTCTCTAGCTTGAACAACAGTACTGCTGGGAAGACCAATGTCTTCCCATTTTGCAGTGATAGAAGACGTCGATCCACTTCTGTTCCATAATACTATGGCCACTCTTTTGGTGGATAGTGGCCCAGCCCAAACCTAATTTTTGCCAAATATAAGTACATTGTACATATAAAAACTGAGGTTATTTCCAAGAAAAGAATCAGATTACAGATAATGAGCTGGTCTCATATTGAATTAGATCATCAACTCCTACAAAAATTCATACCTCAAGATCCCCTTGTTTGCTGACTTTTTTCCCCTGAACTCCCAATGGATCTGGATACAGCTAAAAGGGTTGCAGATTCAGATAAAATCAATCCGAAACATGACTACTGAATAACTTAATCTGATTTGATCAAATTCCTCCAACTGACCTTGATTGACAGCAATGACTTCTTTATTACCCAGAATCCCGAAAGTCTCACTGCTAGCAGACCTTAGGTCACAACCAATCAACAATGGTGCCTGCAGGAGATAAAATCAAATATAATCAAGCGCAGAAGATATTAGAGTTATGGTGCCAGACTTTCTAGGCATGGCTGTTGATGCTTTACATACACACCAAACTGGGTCAAAAAGGCATCCATTTCCAGTAGTCCAGTGTTTTGAGTATATGAAAGTATGCTTAAGACTAAAATCCCATAGGTTTGCAGGTGTACAGGCCAAAAAAATGGACTATGAGAACTCCTTATTCATGGATATGGGTTTTCAAACTAAAACCCAAGCAGGGGTTTTTGACAAAGTATGCATGTCCTGGCCCAATCATGCCAAAATTTTCATAGAACCCTAAAACTCCATAATCATGAATCCTTAACAAGAAGACTAATGCCCTGTAATTATTTTTAGGCCTATGTTACCCACTTTTATTAAAGCCCATATGCTGAAATGTGACCTGTATTCATCCGTCGTCATCCCCCCATTTCCAACCTCCAACATGTCAGGATCTGGTTTGGCCAATACAGAGACAACATTCATCTGACATACAGTTTGAATTTGAAACAGAAATTAACAGAAGCTTAATAGTTAATAAATGGAGCGAGAAACTAACCATTCCATTCTCCAGGACCTGCATAAGATGCCCACTGATCATTTTGATCAGCTCTAGAAGTGATGCTGCAAGAAAAAAAAATTGTATATAGATTTTTTTTTTTCTCAGTTCAATATTTTTTAATTTGAAAAGAATACATATTCCCATGAATCTATCCTATTATCCTATGTATTACCTGTCCCATTTGTCTTCTATGTCTCCTATAGTTCTCCAGCTATTTCCAATGGCAGGTGCCCATGCGGCAGGATTTTGATCACCCCTGCTCATCAAATAGAAACAACTAGTATCATTTTTTTAAAGTTATACTAATCTGGGATCGTGAGGGTTCTTGATTATCCCACAGTTATAGAGATTCCTGTTTGCAAAGATTTCTTACCATTCACATAATGAATAGAATATGGAACTGCCAGATTTCATCAGCGCTGCACTCATTGCTGGGTACCTGTAGATTTGTATACAAATTCAATTCAATTACCCAAAGAAAGAGTAAACCCACATATATTGCAATTGTTGTCCAACTATGGAGCAAATATTATCTACCTTTGTTGAGGTTTTGTTCCACCATTGTAGCAGTTATCATACTTCAAGTAGTCCACCTCCTGCTCATTCATCAAATTACTATTCAAACTTTAATACTAGTAATTAGTAAATATAGTAGAATTTGATTACTAGAGCAAGAATCGTATTAAAAACAGGTTACCCATGAAGCAAATGTTTTGGCATCCTGTTCCTCATGTCCAAGGGAGCCTGGCATGGTTTTACTGCATGTGTAAGATCTGGTGAAACAAGCAAAACAGAAAAATCATGTTAGGAGAAAGGGTATATATATATATAGTTTCACTGAGACCTATCAAAGGCTAGATTCTTTGGTTGATAACTGTATACTCACCCAGTATCAGAATATATTCCAAGTTTGAGACCCTTCGAGTGAACATAGTCTGCCAAAGCCTTGATGCCTGAAGGAAATGTTGAAGCTCGAGCAACCAGATTGCCCTGCCAACATATAAGAACATTCTGAGTTCCTCAGAAAGCTTGCTTTCATTATCAAAACTATTCAAACATCTTCAGCAAAAGCTCCTAACTGACTAAACTACTTATAGGATAGATATGACTAAATCACAGATATGAAAATTGTTCTGAGTACAGTTATTCAACAAATCTTGGTATTGCTATATTATATAACAAGTGAAAAATATATGTGGACCCGATTCTCATATTATTTATTGATTATTTATAGCATACCTGAGCATCTCTGTTTTACTCACCCCAACAATCATCTGGTATTTCATTGACAAAACGGGTTAACATTAATATAAGGCTTAAGCTATTGAATTACCAGGGGATATTTTTAAAGGAACGCTATATTTACATATTCATATCCGACCTTGGATAATCCAGTGGAAATCAGTGCATCAGCTGCATTATGCAAAATAAAAAAGGGGTCAATTTTGAAGTTCCATTTCAAATCATCACTAAAATTTGAAAACCATAAACTTGGATGAAACAATCTGACTACTCAACAGACCCATAGTTTCTGCAATTTAAAATCATTGTACAGTAGTCTTAGTAACTACGAGCACAAAATCATGCTAATCCTTCAGAGATCATCAATACCTCTGCCTTGAGTGCTGCAAATTAACTAGACATATAACTACACCTCTTAGACAGGAGCGATTGACAAGAAGAACAAATTGTAAGTTACCTGTTCCACGAATGATACTTTCATCAATTGAACAAGCAAAATGATTCCAGCTGTTCCATCTGAATGCAAGAAAGAATCAAATAAATGAATGGATGAGCATGGATACTGTTCAATTAGTTTTTCTTTTAATCTCATTTGAGAAAAAAAAACTAAAACCACTTGTTTCCCAAGTATGATACTGATCTAGAGTAAGCCAATTTCAAATAACTTCAGAGTAGCTTATAATCGTATCCATAGAATGAGGAAAAGTTTGTAGAGTTGACATGAACCACACAATTTTCCATCACTTGAACCAACAGTGGAGTTCTAACCATTGGTGAATTTCAAAACAATTAAACAGAACACCCATTTTTTTTTTCGATTTGCTTTGGTATTGGCAATGCAGAAACATAACCCATTGGAGGGGTCTTCCCGATCCCATTGGGGGCTCCATTGGTCTGATCCCACAGTCCAATAGTCAGAAGTGCTGTAAGTAGAACAGGCATTACTTCCATGTTTTTCCAATCTCTAAAACAGAGACCTAAAAAAGCACAAAGAAACGAAATACTGCATAGGGGCCTAACTAGCCTTCCTATATATAGGATATCCAAGACCTAAAAAAGTTGAACCATTCTGTTTTGGAATAACGTTTTTCTTAATTTTATGATTAAAAACTCCCAAGGGCCAATGAAAAAGATATTCAACGGAAGGTCCAATCCCAATGTGAATTCATCTGGTGCTTATTGTGATAATCATTGTCTAACGAATAAAGACACTAGAAGTCATTTCTAAGATCTATGATAGGTGGGTATTGCACTAACTTTCCACACAAGTTTTAAGCCAACACATTGAGCTGAACACTAATACTTTTTTAAGAGGAAACACCTAGGAAATTACATATGAGATAGGAAAATAGACTTTTATTTATCCATTTCCCAATAAACATATCAGGATAGAGATCTGATATTTTTACTACCGTGTGAAAAAAAACCCATGACAGCTGAGGTAGTGCATGAATTCCTGCTATCAACTGTGACAATAAATCATGGGTGATCCTTTTACACAACCAATTTATTTGAAGTGGCAAGGCTTATGTCACAGAAACAGCCAAAAGAACAGATGCAAATATAGCATGTTCTCATGAATGAACTGTTTGAATTGAGTGGCGAGCAGATTCCTCCTATTGTTTTTGGCGTTGACTAATATAGGAAACACTGATGTGCAAGTATGGACACAATGACTAAAACCAGAACAGCCTACAATATCAGATTCATATGTACTCTTCATTCACTTACTCCAAATGAATATTATGAAATGGTTTAACACTTTTAGCTTGGATTGCAGCAATTACCATAAAATTCAGTCATTCAATCTTATCATTCAAGCCTTGGTATAATAGACTAATGTGGAACACTTTTTCCTGATTCATTAATAAGTCAATGCATTCCAGAGTATAAAGCACTGTTGTCAGGAGACTTCTTCTCTCCTGTTCCCTGAGACGCATCTCATTGGCTGGGACACATCTCCGGTATTGGAGACGTCTCCGGAAATGCCTCCAAGCTGCTGAGATGCGGGCGGAGGTTTCCTGAAGTCTCCAGGATGTCTCCCAGTATATTATTGTCATGCAATATATTGTATCCTTTATTTATTTGTGTCGGAGTTTTTTTATAAATTATTAATTTATTAATTTTTATTTATATTAAAAAAATTGGCATTTCCTATTTTCAAGAAAAGTCTCCGAACAATCTTAGTATGAAGGTGTTGACAACTCTTTAAAGTATACATAATAATTATGAGACCATTTACTGAAATTTAATAGAATAATTTTCAGTTAATTTTTACTGAGGCCTAAATGATTTATTAAAATTTAATTAAATAGTTTTTAGTTAATTTATATTATGAAGTATTTATAATAAGTATTAATTAAATTATTCATAATTATCAGAAGTTATTTTTTCTAAATTCAAAGTTATACAATTAAATTTTGATAAATTCAGAAAAATTAAACAGAGGTGATATTAAATTAATATAAATAACTTAGAATGGACCTAGATTAGGTGTCCCTTTTCTTTTGGTTTTCTATAAGAAATGAATATCCAAGAAGAAAAAACTACTCTATATTGACTTAGAAGACCATCCATTATGACATGATTCAACTCATGCTTAAATTAACATAGTTGTCAACTTAAATATAATGTTTGGTTGAGTAGGAGTTGGCTTCTGTAGTGGTCAATGAATGCAGCCACACCCACCACACTTGAAGAAGGTTTAGATAAGTTACAACATGATGTTTAATGTGGGCAGTTAATGCTACCATATCCACCTGTGACAAATTTTAGATAGATTAGAAACCCTATACAAGTTTTGGGTGGAATGCAATATTACTTAGTACTAGTTTGAGAATGATGTATACTAAATGGCTTGGTTTGGATGTGATTTAGGGTTTATTGTTTAGGATTTTAGACTGTTTAATGGAATAATCTATAGGTTTTTATTTAGTTTTAGAATGATGTATACTAAAAGTAGTTTGGTTTGGATGTGATTTAAGGTTTATTGTTTAGGTTTTTTAGATTGTTTAATGGAATATTGTATAGGTTTTTTTATTGATTTTATTCTTAATTTTTTTTTTAGGGTGTACTAAGGTTATAATTATAGTTTTTGTTTTGTTTTTTAATAATTCGTATTGTGGAAAAAGAAAAATGATGGTGTTAAAGAGGGTATGAAAATTTATATCCAAGGCATATGACAAGGTAATGATATTGAATTTCCCTCATATGCTTGTCTTTTTGTAGATGTAGATTTCATTTTCTAGTGGTGAGAATTTTATCTTAATTGCTTGTTATGTAAGTCATTTCCTTATAGTAGTCTTTGACTACCTAGGTTGAGGATATTTGGGAATGCCATAGCACCAAGTTTATTGGGTTTGGAACCTTAGTAGGGAATTTTTTTAATTTTCTTTCCAAGACACCCAACAAGTTCACATATTTTTTAATTGCTCTAGTAGCTAGTTCATGTGAAAAAACTTGTTATACTTGCAATTTAAGGTCTTAGAGCAAGCCTCACTTAAGGTCTCCATATGGGTCAAACTTTGGAGGTCTCCCAACTCATTTTTGGGATTTCTTAGAGTATATTATCCATTCACAAGTATTTCATTTTTCACGATCTAAAAAGAATATGTTCTACTTTTCCCCACTAAGGGGTTTGTGTTGAAGTGGAGCTCATCAATAACCCTAAGGAGCTTGTGGAGATTTAGGTTGGGTCCCTTCTTTTACAAAAGGTGAATCAATAATATTATTAATGCTTTCTTTAGGTGTCAATCCCCTAATTGCACAAGTAGGAACTATTGTAATTCCATGTTTGACCTATAAGGATGAGGATCAAAATACTCTAGGAGGGAAGAATCTCTCACCCTAAATAACCATCAAATATAGCAAGCCATGTCCTTCAACCAAAACCAAACACTATACCCATAATTCTAAATCATTTCTTATTTCTAAATGGTCCACTCTTAACCCGAACACTCAATTATTGCTTGCCAAAGGTTAGTGCTTTTTCATTGTGACCCTTCAATTGATCACTTATCCCATTTCTTAGAGACAATGATTCACAAGGGGAGATTTGAGGAGCAAATGTTGCTCAATTTCACATGGTACATATCTCTTCCTAGACTATCATATAATTTTGTAATACATTTACAAAAAGAAATGGTAGCCAACCTAACCTCTCCATAGAGGATACTTTCACATGAGAGTGACTTGTGATTTCATGGAATGTTCATGGCCTTATATAAACTTATTAAAAGCTTACTATTAGTTCAACATATTAGAAACCTAACATTTTTTATGTTATCTACATTTAGGATGTGATTGTTCATTATTTTCTTAATACATTTGAGGATGATATGGACTCATTTATTTTGGTTTACCACTTTCCTTGAGAATGGTCGCAATTATGTGCATACATTTTTCTTTCCCTATATTGTAATTATTTTATTTTTGCTTCAAGGGAAGATCCAAATCACCATGTTATGTGGATTACACTCAACATTAATGGTTGATCTATCAATATTATCAAATTTAAAGTTCTTATCAATGGCTTGAAAATAATGATATTATGGAGATGATTGGATGAAAACTTAACCTTTTTTAATTGATTTTTTTGCAACAACTTTAATATGGTGGAGTCGTTGGAGGACAAATAGGTTGTTGTCACACCTAGATTTATCAATGTGTGTATTTTATGTTGGATCTTTGGTTTATATGATATAACCTATAGATAGATCCTAAAAATGTCCTCAAACAATTATATCATGTCATAATTTCTAAGAAATACATGTTTTAATTTATATCTTATGGTGGTTGATTAATCAAAATACATTTAAAGATCATCATTTCTATTAATATCCCATCACATTGCATCATGTTTAGGATAATGAACCTCAAAAATTCCTAACACAATGTTGTATCTTAATATGTCACTCATATCTCTTAGGGGAACCATCTACCTCTTCATGTGGATGTGGAGCCTTTAGCAGCATTTGTGACTTATTTTCAATCAGATCAAGTTTTGGAATGTTATAATAGTTAAAATATATAATTAGACTGATGAACCATTGCCAAAAAGTTCACACTTGGGTTTCTCCATACTTAGAAGATGACCCCTTTAACATCTATTTTAAAACTTTGGCTACTCAACTCAAGCATACACTTAAATTTAATGCATACCACTATGCTAAGGGAACTCACATTAAATCTCACCAAGTGAATGTCCCAAATTCAAGGACAATGCCACTAGGGAATTCTTCAAATAAATTCACATTAAGTAGGCCACAAGTTAACTAAAGGTTATCTAGTATACTATTTGATATATTATGTCCCTTTTAGAGATGTCCAAATCATTTTTGGACCATTATAGGTTGATCTTTCTATAAGGTCAAAAATTCCTTAATTTACAATATTCACCTTATGTTTCCACCCTCACTTTAGTAACTGTGTGAACCAAGATATTAATACCTGAAAAACACAACAAACAAACATATTAGAAGATTGAAATGCAAGTTAGAATCTAAGTTCCTCAAGAAATCCATTTATCAATGCTCTAAATAGGAAAATGAAAGCAATACAATGAGAAATCAACAAAAGAGATTAAATCCTATGAAAGCAATGTAAATTCTTGATCTCTTGAGGGAATTGGTGCCAATTTGATGTGGAAATTGGCCATTTCCCAACTCCTATGCAAGCTTTGTTGATTGATGATGAAGAGTGATCCACTTTGATGAAGATTGATGAAAGCTCCAAGCCAAAAATCTACATAACCTAGCTAAGAACTCAATGGTGATGGATAGAATTTGCTAATGATTTGAGCATAGTAAGTTTACTCAAATTGTGGATGATAAAATGAGGATATGAACTCTTTATTTATATAATGCCAAGATGGATGAATGTCCAAATTTGAGCAATGTGGGACTAACATTCATCCAATGACATGATGCCAGTTGTCAATCTATGAATGGATGGAGGATGTGCAATATTTGAGAAATGTTCCAATAAATGCATGAATTTGAAATTCAAATTTGTTGAAATGACTTGCAAGAGGGAAGGGAAATTGCAATAAATTCCACTTGGCTCAAGACAAAGGACATGTAAGATGAATTTATTGCCTTGTTGGATGTACATGTTGACTTGGAATTTTTTGAATTCAAATTTGGAGAATATTCCAAAAGATGCCTTGTGAGGAAAATAGGGATTTAATAAATGAATTAAATCTATTTTCAAGTGCAACTTACAAAATGTAGAGGATGGGACATGATAAGAGATTAAATTAATCAAGATTCAATTAATTTAATAGGAGATTAGATGATGTGATCTATTTGACTCAAATTCATGGATTTATTTAAATCAAATAAGAGAGGAATATGATAAGAGAATAATTAAATAAGGGTTTTGATTTATTTAATTAAAAGAAATGGTGTTAGATTAAATCAAATAATGTTTTAATTTATTTAATTTAATGGATAGACTTTAGAGATTTAATCAAATAAAATCAATTATTTAATTAAATAGGGATAATTAGATCAGATGTGATTGATTTAATTAACAAAAGAGAGAGAGAGAGACTTAATTAAATAACCAATTCATTTAATTTAGGGAGGAATATTGATGAATTTAATCAGATAAGGAGATTTGATTAAATGGTTAGACCGAGGGATGATTCAGGATGAAACAATGTTAGTAGTCAGGATTAGAGTGTATGTACATTTTACGTGTCTACATGAACTATCCGTCAAATTATGTTCTAGGATTCATTTACCACTTTTAATTTTTTCCCTATTACTGGATTGATTTCCCACTAGACTTGATTATTTTTCAACCTCCAAAACCTATCTAGAATTTTTTGATAAAAAATAAAAAATGACATTTGTGTGCCAAAACATTAGTTTCTTGGGCATGTGTGCAATTCACATGCTTTTATCAAAGTTTAATTTGAAATATAGATATTTTAACTATATATTATAACCTAAACCTAGAACCTTTCTAGCCTATTTCATAGGGGTAACCTAACCCTAAAATATAAATAAAGCATGTTAGCTAATTTCAAAGAATATCAAGCATATCATTCTACACTCTCAATATTGCATGTGTTACATTTTCTTAAATATAATACACTTTATATAAAATTTATAGCCACCATATTGAATAATCTATAGAAAGAGCCTTGTAGATCTTCCTCAAGTATTCCATGATTGAATCCTCCATCTCCTAGGTACATTCTTTCATTCTCCTTTGTGATTCTCTCCATACCCATCATTAATCCTTCCCAGTGGCCTTTAAGAATTCTAATTCCTTTATAAATATGAAAAAAAACCCTTATATCCTTCAAAAATTGGGTAAGTACATGGAAATGGGGGACCAAAATGGTGTCTTAAATGGATAATCTTTTAAAAAAATTAGGAAAGGTAACCTTGGATGAGAAATTGAAGATAGTTACACTCAAAATTTGAACATGTAACAAGAAAAAGAGTCTTAGTGTTCCAAATCTACTTTCTGAACTAAGTTAATTCATTTTGAAAATAGTGGAGATTAAGGAGTTCAAATAGGGGGATCACACAAAGTGCTTCTATTATTTGAAAAAAACATAACATAGCAGCTAGTGTGCTCCCCCTAAAATATTAACCTTTTTTTAGTATTTCAAAAATCACTTTGGTGAAAAATTAGCTAACACCATGTAGTTTATGCTTGGTTTTTCTATTATTTTTACTAATTTTCAAACCAAAAGCATCTTGAAAACCAAAAGTTGAGCATGCTACCCCCTAATTTTTTTGAATGTGTATAGAATAGAGTCTATAATGTAAAAATGTTTGTTTCAAATTTTAATGAATGGACAAAAAAATGAAACCAAAAGTACTATGCATAAGTTTCCAACAAAGAAGGAAGTAACTAGCAAAAAAATTAAAAATAAAAACCTTAACATATTCAAAATATAGAAAAAATTATATGGTTAGAAAGGTTTAAGAGAGATCTTTCAATATTATTGTGGTATTTTTTGACTCAATATTGAAATACATGCAAACCTAATGGAGAGCATGCTCGAGATTTAGTTACTTTTTTATAATTTACAAAAAACATGCCTTTGGGTATTGACATGTAAGTCCAACCCTTTAGGTTGGATTCCGAAGAAAAATCTAACCTTAAGATTTGACAATAGCCAAAGCATATACAAATAATAGTGCATTATAGTGTGTTGATATTTGTGTGATGCAAAAATGAAACCAATTTAAGAAAGAGAGCTAAGAAGACAAAGAAGGGAAGAGTGAGATATCTAGATCTATATAAAGATATGGAGAGAGGAAGAGATAGAAATAGAGATAGAGGGATATATCTCTCCATCATCTCTCTATCTCTATTTCCCTATCTCTCCCTATCCATCTCTATCTATATCTAATTATCCATACCTCTCTCTCTCTACCTCTACCTCCCTATCCCTCTATATCTATTTATATCTCCCTCTTTATATACTAATCTCTCTCTCCTTATATCTCCATCTATATATCTCCCTATCCCTCTATATTTATTTATATGTTCCTTTCTATTTCTCCCTCTCTTTATTCCTACCTCCCTATCTCTATCTATATTTATCTCTCCATCTACATCTCTTTATCTCTCAATCTATTTATATCCCTTCCTCTCCCTTTTTATTCTTCTCTCCCTTTATCCCTCTCTATCTCTAGATACCTCTCCCTCTCTTCCTTTTTGTAGACCTCTACATCTCTCCCTCTCTTTATATATATCACTTCTTATCTCCATATTTATCTTTCTATCTCTCCCTCTCTTTATCTCTCCCACTTTCTATTTATCTCTCTTTCTCTTTGTATTCATATATTGACCTACCTCTATCTCCCCATCTCTCTATCTCTCTCTATTGCTCTCTATATCTCCCTCTCCCTCTCCTTCTCCCTCCTCTCTCTATCCATATATTTATCTACCACTAAATCTTTATCTCTTTATGCATCCCTATATCTCTCTATATCTACCTCTATTTATGTATCTCCCTCCCTCCCTCTCCCTCTATATATTGATCTATCTTTTCCTCTCTACTCCTCTCCTCTCCCTCTCTCTCTAAATAAATCTCTCTACCTATATCTCCCCCTGTCCCCTTCCCTCCCACTCTCTATCTCTCCCAATGTATCTCTACATCTCTCTCTCTCTCTCTCTATATATATATATATATATCTTCCCACATTTCCCCATCTCTCCCTCTTTTTCTCTCCCTCTCTCTATCTTTCTGACTCTCCATCTCTATTTTTCTATTTATACTTCTCTCTATCTCACATCTATCTCTATCTCTCTCTCTCTCTCCATATCCCTCTATATATCTCTCATTCTCTCCCTTTTCCTCTCCCCTCTCCCTCTCTTTATATTGATCTATATCTCTCTCCCCACCCTCTCTCTCCATCCCACTCAATCTCCCCCCATAGTTTCCTCTCTCCATCCCAATAATTGTGCTCTCTCTATCTACCTCTATTTCCCATGTCTCTATCCCTCTCTCTCTCTCCCTCTTTGTCTTTGAATATCACCCTATATATATACATATACATATCCCTCACTCATCTCCCTCTCCCTCCCTCATTTATCTTTAGCTCTTTCTCTGTCTCTTCCTATATTTCCTTATCTCTTCATCTCTCCATATTTATTTTTCTTTCTCTACTCTCTATCTCACATCTCTCCCTATACCTCTAGATATATATCTATATCTCTCCCTTTATCCTTCTCTCTCTCCCTCTCTAGGGCTATCTCTCCCCCATATCTCTCCAAATCCATCTCCCCCTCTCTATCTCTACTCTTTATTTCTTCCCATATTTCCCTATCCCCCTATTTATCTCTTCCTCTCTCCATCTCTATATCCCTCTCTATCTCTCTAGCTCTCTCCCTCTCCATTTATATTCTCTCTCTCTCTCTCTATCCATATATTTTTCCACCTCTATATATATTTATATGTCTCCATCTATCCTTATCCCTTTCTATCTATCAATAACTTCCCCTATCTAAATCTCTCCCTCTCCCATTTTCCTCTCTATATATTAAGCTATCTGTCCCTCCTCATATATCTCTATCTCCTTATCTAGAAATATCTCTCTATTTTTCCCTCCCTCCCTCTCTCTACCCCCCTCTCTATATCTACCTATCTCTCTTTCTCTTCCCATATTTCCGTATATCTTCCTCTCTCTATCTCTTCCTCTCTCAATATCTATTTTTCTATATGTGCTTCTCTCTATCTCATCTCTCTCTATCCCTCTAAATATCTATCTATATCTGTCACTCTCTATATATTGAGGTATTTATCCCCTCTCCTTCTTTCTCCCTCTCTAGACCTATCTCTCTACCTATCTCTCCCCCTCTCTCCATCCCTCTCTCTCTATCTCCCCTCCTCTCTCTCCCCCCAATATTTTACTATCTCTTCTCTCTCTCCCCCCAATATTTTACTATCTCTCCTCTCTCTCACCCTATCTATTTCTCCCTCTATCCATGTCTATTTTTCCATCTCTACTTCTCTCATCTCACCCTTTCTCTCCCCAACCCTCTTTATCTCTAATATCTCTTCATATCTCCCCCTCCCCTCTCCATCTCTATGTATTGAGCTATATATCCCTCTCTCTACCCTATCATCACTCTCACTCTACCTATCTCTCTCTCCCTTTCTCTACCTCTTTCTCTCTATATCCCCCACATCTATATCTCTCCCTCTCCCTCTCTCTTCCCATCTCTCTATCACTCTATCTTCCCCTCTATATATCTGTCTATCTCTCCATCTCCATATTCCTTTATATCTCTTTGTCTCTCTATATATCTTTCTCTCCCTTTACCTTTCTATCTATATCTCTCACTTTAACTACCTCTATATCTCTATCCCTGCCTTTCTACCCCCTTCTTTATCTCTACCTATCTCTCTATTTATCTAATCATCTCTCTATCACTCTATCACTCTATCTCATCCTTTATATCTCTCTCTCTATCTTTCCCTCTCCCTTTTCCTCTATATATCTCTATCCATTCCTCTCTATCTCTACCTATACATGTCCTCTCCCTATTCCTACCTCCCTTATTTCTCTATCTTTATCTCTTCCTATACCTCTATACATATCTCTATATCTATTTCTCTTCCTCTATATTCATTTATACCTCTCTATCTCCATATTTATCCTTCTCTCCCCCTCACTCTCCACCTCTATATCCCCCCCATTCTATCTCTCTCTCCCTATTAGAATACTCAAAGAAGGTATAAACATGAGCAAATTCTATTGCACTTGTGCTTGTTGGAATTCTAAAAAATGGTAAAAAGGTATGTGGATCCCATGATTCTAGACCCACATGCTCTATTTTACTATAAATAATGTGCTTTATTTGACATATAAACACACTTTTCATGGATTTGACGAAATATCAATAATTATTTAACAATTCCACCACCTTAGATTCTTATTTTTTTACATAAAAGAATCAAATTGTAGGTTTTTAGGTATGAACTAATATTTTCATGTTTTAAATATTTGGAGTGATAATTATCATGTTATTTGTTTTATTTTAATAACATACAATAATTGTTTTCATATTTTGTACTAATTAACTAGATTTATCTAGAATTGTATGATATACCAATGAAGTTGGAAAAAAACTCAAATTTTGGAGTGTGAAGACAAAAATGAACTAGACAACATTGTGCAATTCAGAAATCAAATCCTAGATTTTAAGGTGTGTTCTACCTAATAGTTCATTTTCTACATATCCTAGTTCTAATTCGCTTCATTGAAACCCAATTGTTAACCCTTTCATTGTTGAAATCCCTTCTCTTTCCAATAATTTTGATGTTCTTACTAACCTCTTTAATTCTTATGTATTTTTTATCATTACACTCACTTATCTAAGCTAATATCAGTCCAAATAATAAAATAGTATCTTAAATATAATATACAAAGTGTGTTATCAACCCTAAAAGCATACCTATATCCTTAATTTTTTATTAATACACTAGGTAGTAATTTAACTACACTCACCTATATTATTATCCCTCATCCTAAAATACTACGAGGAAAATAAGTGATGTATTGGTGGAATTTAAAAGGGATAATAAATGAAGCGATAAGATCCCTAGATGTTTGTGAAATGCTAACTTATTTAGTGTACCTAAATAGTCTATATTATTTAATCAAAATTTGTGTTTGCACCTTCCTACTATAGAAATTATAAAGAAAAAAGGCCTAGGGAATCTCAAGATATCTTTTCTCTTCTTTATGAATATATAAAAACTAAAATAAGGTATGATAATAAACCATTATAAGCATACAAATGATAGGATAAGAATGTAAGTATTATCTCCTCAAAGTATAACAAGTTAAGGGACATGAATGGGAAAACCTTAAGTGAAAAATATGTATTGTTAAGTTAATTTGTATATATGAATAGCTGAAATTATTTATAAGGTTTGGGAAAAATTATTAGAAACATATTGGAAATACTTTGTACTTTGTACCTTAGGAAATAAATCAATATTTTTAAATTATTTTAGTTGACTAAATGAGGTATTTTTAGTTCATTCCAATTTTTTCTTACAAAAATATTCCTATATAAGCACTAAGTGCTTCAAAAAATGCTAAGATGTTTATCTCTTGACTCATGTAATGCAAAAAAAAATGAACATGAGCTAACCAAATAAATTGGATAACCAAAAATATCCACAAAGAACAAGAGCTAATCAAACAAAATGGAATGACAAAAATAACAAGGAATAAGAGCTAAGATTTATGCATTATTGTGTGTTAGAATGATTACACCTTATTGAATAATATTCTTTAATATCAATTTATTTATAATACTGTCACATTGAGAAAATGAAGAGAATGAGGATGTACCTAATCATACTCATCACGATATATTTTTCAAATCTAAGTACTTTAGAGAATTCATTACATTATGGGTTTATAAAAAATATTGAAACATATTCTTATTACTTTACCTATAGTTAAACCAATGTATATATCTAAGATTGCATGACATAAAATTGGTACTTTTTTCCTATCATTTTATACATGGACATTCTACATATAGATGAATTATAGTCAAACATAAGTTTCAAGATATTGTAGATAAAGGGGAGATATTCACATGAACCAAAAGTCTATTTTCTTGAGCCTTTTATTTCCCACTTGGGTTGCCCATTTAACTTTATTTTTTATATTTTACCATTTTCCTCTTATTCCTTTATGTTTTTATCATATTTCTCTCTTATTTTCACTTTTCTACTTCCTAGTTTATGCTTATATCTATGTCCATTCCTTAGTCTTTGACCATTGTTTCTTACCAATTGATCTTCTATTGCTACATCATGCTTCTTGGAGCTTACAATTGGATGTATTATGTTGAAAGATAGTTTTCATTGATGTCAAAGAAGTAATATCAAAGGAGTTCATTGGTGTCAAAAGAGTGAGGAAGTGTAATGATATTTGAACAATGAATGTAATAGTACTTGTATTATCATTATCAATTGTATTTTGAGAAAAATGAATATGATTTCTTACTACTTACAATACATGTTTGTAATATCATGCATACATCTATTCATGATGATAGAGGTGATCCAAAAATCTGATTTAGAATGTTGGAGGTCAGTTACTCAAGGTAGAGAGAATTCTCTAGCAATATAGTCATGTTCACATGATGTGTGTGAGTAAGTGTGTATTGATACAAAATTTGTTCAAGTGTAGTTCGGGTTTGTAATGGAAGTCCATCTCTCAATCATTGTGTGACATAATAAAAAGATGAGGAGTGTAGGAGAGTGTCTGAATCAAGTTTAGATTGTGTGGAAGTTTTATAATTAGCATTGAAGTTCCATAAACATTATCTTTGTAATTCGGTAGGATTTATGTTCTGCTTTTTGAATTGATGCTCACATATTTGTATTATGGATTGGTGTCTCCAGTGGGTTGGTTCCTACTTCATATTGTAAATTCCCTTGTTATATTTGTGCTATATGTGGTTGGATTTGGATAGTAGATCCAAGAAGCTATTCTCACCATGGTTTTTCCCATATTGGGTTTCCATGTATATTTGGTGTTCTCATGTGTGAATGTGAGCTTATGTGGTTGCTTTATTATTAGTATATATTTTGGTTCAAGTTTTCATGATTGGATATACATGTTGAGGTAAAGAGTTTTAAATAGATTTGATCTATTGATTCATCCCCATCCTCAATAGATTTTGTGTCATTCAATTGGTATCAAAGCCAAGTTCCTTTGAAGAAGCCTAACATCTTGAGGTAGATTAAGGATGGAACACTCAGTGGATCAAGAAGGATTGTTTGAAAATAAGTCACAACTCTTTGATGGATCTAATTATGCATTTTGGGAAGTAATAATGGAAGCATTCTTGATTGTCCTAGGATTTGAAGTTTGGAAATCAATTATAGATGGTTATGAGATTCTTGAAAATTCTTGAAGAGATTATGATAGGAAGAAGGCTTGTGAAAATAATTCTAAGGGAAGGAATGCTATTTTATGTGTTTTATCTAACTCTAAGTTTTTGAAGATCATGCATTGTAAGATAGTGAAGGAACTATGGGATAAACTGTATAAAATATATAAAGGTGATGAAAAAGTAAAGAAGAAAATATTCAAACTCATAGAGCTCAATTTGAAATTCTAAAAATGAAGGAAGAAGAAAACATTTCCACATTCCTACTCTGAATTGATGAGGTTGTCAACTCTATTAGAGGTCTTGGAGAGGAACTAAAAGAAGTTATGGTTGTGCAAAAGGTATTCAGATCTCTTCCTAGAAAGTTTGATCCCAAATTTTCTATTATTGAAGAGGATAAATATTTGAATTTTCTAAAAATAGATGAGCTACATGGAATATTGATTTCATATGAAATGAGAATGAATAGTGATAAAACTACAAGGAAATAAGAAAAATTTTAAGTATCTAAGTCTAAGAAAGTTGATCTAGATTCTTATGTTGGATCAAATCTAGAGGAAGCAAACTTTTTCAGAAAGATATAGAGAGGTTCCAAAAAGCATAAAGGTAAGTTACCTTAAAAAAAATTTAACTGTGGTGATGTATGAAATTTTATGGCTAAGTGTCCTTACAAGGACTCTAACAATGTTTAGAAAAAGCATGGAAAGAAATCATCTTTGAAAGGTAATAAAGTTTAGAGGCAACAAAAGAGTTTCTTCATTAATGGGGAAGGTTACACAAATGATATTGGAAAGTCAAAGATCTTTGCACATCAAAACCAATATTGGTTTTATAGATGGACAATTAACAAAGTGGCAGAACACTTGGTGAAGACTACTAAGGAGAATTTAAACATGACTAGTTCCAAAAGTAAAAATTCTGAAAAAAGTATAAAATGAATGATGGCTTTATTCAAGTGCAAAGGAGGAATACAAAATATAAAAGACAAGTGTCAAGAGGATAATGATCCAATAGTAGGTTCAATCATTCCTTTTTTGGTTATTGTTTTAATTGCAATCATTTTGGTCATAAGGCTATGGATTCTAGGAGGGCTCCAGAAAGAAGAAATAAATTTGTTAGCAGTAATGCTTTTGCACCTTTGTACAATTTCAATATTATTTCTCATAGGTACAATAAATTTTGGCTCATTGCTAGAAATTATACAAGAAATTTTATGAGTCCTCCTCTACCAGAAACAAAAAGAAAAGGGTTAGAATGTTAGAATTTTAAATTAGATAAAGTTTGGAAGGTAAAATTAGAAGAGAAAAGGTTAAAGAAATCCATGATTTCTCATACTGCACTACATGCTCAAAAGGAGAAGAATCTATGGATCATTGATAGTGGATGTTCAAGTCACATGACTAGAGACAAAAGTAAGTTCATGAATTTCAAGAAATTTTATGGAGGATTTGTAACTCTTGGAAACAATTCTATTTCCAAGATTATTGGTAAAGGTACTTTGAGTCTTGATGGTGGTAGGACAAGAACTCATAATGTTCTATATGTTGAAGTATTAAATCACAATATTTTGAGTGTAAGTCAAATGTGTGATACATGTTACAAGCTCTCTTTTAGTGCTAAAGGTTGTGAAATATAGAAATCCAGTACTAGAGAGTTGATTGTAGAGGGGAGCAGGACTAACAATGATATATATCATCTTAGTGAGATGAATGGAAAAAACTTCTTTACTATTTAGAAAGAATAAAGTTGGATATGGAATAGAAGATTGGGAAACACCAATTTTGATGATATTGTGAAGATCAGATCAAGAGGAATGGTTAAAGATATTCTAAACATCAAGAAGCCTCAATCTACTAGTTGCAAACCATGTCATGAGGGAAAATAGAGAAAGACTGGATTTCTTGCCAAGGAATATTCTACAACAAAGCCATTAGATTTGATCCAATGGATCTATGTACATTAATGAGGTCAAAGAGTCTATAAGGTTACATGTATTTTATGATGCTTATTGATGACTATCCTAGAATGATCTGGATTACTTTTCTAAAAGGAAATCATAAGCATTTGAGAAATTTAAAGAATCCAAGGCACTAGTTGAGAATGAAACGAAAAGAATAATCAAGGTTTTGAGATTAGATAGAGGTGGGGAGTTCATTTCTAACTAGTATGATGAATATTGTGAAGATCATGGGATCTGGAAGTATTTTTCTTCTTCTTAGGACTCTACAACAAAATGGATTTACATAAAAGAAGAACTAGGCTATACAAGAGATGGAAAGAACAATGTTGATTCAAGCAAGTTTATCGGATATGTACTGGAGAGAAGCAGTTTAGACTGCAGAATATATTTTGAAAAAATCTCAAATTATACCTAGGTCTTATAGAACACCATATGAGTTATGGAGAGGAAGAACAAATTCAATTAGACATCTCATTGTATTTGGAAGCAAATGCTACATAAAAAGGGATGAAGAATATTTGGGCAAGTTTGACTCTAAATCTAATGAAGTTATTTTTCTTGGTTATTCTATGATAAGCAAATATTATAGATATTACAATAAAAGACTAAAGAAGATTGTGGAAAGTGCCAATGTAAGAGTTGATGAAACAATTCAATCTACTGATGTTGTGGAAGTGGAAGATAATGAAGATCTAATATTCAACAATAATGAAGACTCAAAAGTTGATTACAAGATTAATATTACAAAGACTTTGGTAAGGTATGTTTAGAAAATATTTTGAAGATCAGATTATAGGAGATAAGAACAGTGGGGTTCAAATTCAAAGAAGAACTAAAAGAGAAAATGAATAGATACATTGTTCTTTATTATCAAAGATTGAACCAAGTTCTTATATAGAATCAAGCAAAGAGAAAGGATGGATGTATGCTATGGAATAAGAGTTGTCTCAGATAAGGAAAAATGAAACTTGGAAATTGGTTCCAAGACCTAATGTCAAGAATGTTAATGGTACCAAGTGGGTCTTTATAAATAAGCTAAATGAAGATGGATAAGTGATCCAAAACAAGGCCAAACTTGTTTGTAAAGGATATGCTCAGGTTGAAGGAATTGAATTTGAGGAGACATTTGCTCTGGTAGAAAGACTAGAAGCAACCATAATGTTTTTGGTTCTTTGAGCATTCGAGAATTTCAAAGTATATCAGATGAATGTGAAGTATGAATGGTTAGTTAGAAGAACTTTATATTGACCAACTAGAAGGATTTCAATGCTTAGATAATATAGATTTTGTGTGTAGACTAAAGAAGGATTTTTGTGGAATCAAACAAGCTCTTAGAGCATGGTATTCTAGGTTGAATAGGTAATTGCAATAGCCAGGATTCTAGAGAGGCATTGTAGATAGAAACTTATACATAAAAAATAGAAGGTGATAAATTATTGATTGTTGTTGTCTACATTGATGACATTAGTTTTGGTATAAGAAATGATGATATATGTAGGGAGTTCTAGAATGCAATGTAGAGTGAGTTTGAGATGTCAATGCTTGGTGAACTATCTTTCTTTCTTGGTTTGCTGATTTCTCAATCAAACAAAGGCATATTCATTTCTTAGAACAAGTACATAAAGAAAATTTTAAGTTCAAAATGGAAGAATACAAACTGGTAAGTACACCTATGGTTACCATATGTAAGTTGAGTAAAGATGATGAATCCACTTTGGAAAACTAGACCTTATATAGATCTATGATTGGTAGTTTCTTATATGTGACTAAATCTAGACCTAATATAATGTAAGAAAATAGGATGGTGGCTAGATTTTAGGAAACACCTAAGGAAACACATATCAAAGTAGTAAAAAGGATATTCAATTATCTGAAGGATATAATGGATTTTGGTTTGTGGTATCCCAAGAGTAAAAATTTTACTCTAACTACATACACAGATGCAAATTGGGTCAAAAGAATAGATGACTAGAAGAGTACAAGTGGTGGAGCTTTCTTTCTTGGTGATAGTCTTGTATCATGGTTAAGAAAGAAATAGGATTTAGTTTCTGTATCTACACCAGAAATGGAATACATTGTGATAGGTTCATGTTCCACTCAGATACTATGGATGAAGTAGAACTTGAAGGAGAGGAAGATTAATTTTGATGAACCCATTTCCACTCTTTGTGATAATAAAAATGCTATAAACATATTAAAGAATCTAGTAATTCATTCTAGGACAAAGAATATTGCAATCAAGTATCATTTTCTAACGGTGAAGGTTGCAAAAAAAGAAGTGAAGTTAGAGTATGTTAAAACTAAGGAGCGAGTAGAATTTTTTTTCACAATACTTCTTCCTAAGGAGAGTTTTGAGTTTCCATGCAGAAGCTAGGAGTTGTTACTACCTCCTCTTGAATCAAGAGGAAGCACAAGTTGAGGGGGAGCATTGCATCCCCACCATAAGAAGGCTTGCTGGTCTTATAGAGTGTCTTTCAATAGTAGTGCAGTATGGACTCAGGGTGAGTCTATCTAGGAAACATCTTTCTAGATTTTGTAGAGTATCAAAAATATAATTGACCTTTACCATTAATGTTAAGGGTATGTGTAGGATCATGATGGGCCAAAAAGTGATGATATGATGGGTATGTGGCTGACGACTTTTTTTTACCCAAAATTGATGAAACAAAAAGAGTTTTTTAAGGAGATTCTCAACTTTCCATCAATATAAATTATGCTTTACTTTGAATTTAATAAATAATTATTATTCATTTTCTATTTGAATTATGACCAAAGTCCTAATTGATAGGCTAATTCAAAAACATCTACAGCTTTCAAACGGTATCACATTTTTTGAATCTAAAACATGTGTCACATTCTATGGTTTGCATACTATAGGATTAAAAAAAATGAATTTCATGAAGTTTTGACCAAGTTAAGGTGGTCAGACATACATTTTTTTTTAAAAAGTTGTAATAAAAATTCATAATTAATTATTTACTTGGAAAAAATTACAAAAAAATGCATCACATCAAGACATGAGTCCTCTACTTATATCTAAAATCTTATAAAAAATTGTTATCATTTTATTGTGGTTAGGGTGGTTAGACAGACACCTACTTATTTTTTCCCTAAAATTTGAGTACTACTGCATTGAAATTTTAAATTTTCACCAAATAGATTTATTTATTTTTTAAATAAACCTAGTAGTTTAGAAACTAAACTCAAATTTCTATAGATTCTATTCTTACATATTTTTGAAATAATATAGATAACTTATTCAAATTTTTATGTCAAGTTGCCTAACTCTAATTTTTCCAAATTTTTTGCCACTTAAGGGCTTGTTTTTTCCATGATGATCCTACACAAACCCTTAAGGGGGAGAATTAGATCTCAAAATTCTAAAACTTTTAAAGGGAGAGAAATAGGTTTGAAGGAAAGAAAGTGGAAATCAATGTGAGGTGGTTTCCTTATTTGGACAACATTAGATTTGTCTTCGTACGTGGCCAAATTTTTTTTTTCCATCAATGACAAAGGGGGAGATTGTTGAACAATGGGTTTCATTGAATTCAAAGAAGTACTATCAAAGGTGTTCATTGATGTCAAAAGAGTAAGGAAGTGTAATGCTAGCTAAACAGTGAATGTAATAGTACTTGAATCATCACTATTAGTTGCATTTTAAGAACAAAAATATAACTACTTACTACTTACACTATGTTTGCAATATGATGCATACAACTATTTATGATGACATAAGTGATTTGAAAGTTTGATCCAAAATATATGAGGTTAGCTACTTAGGACAAAGATATTTCTCTAGCAATACAATCATATTTTGCATTCTCTTTTGAATGCATGTTTTACTCTATAGTTTGAATGGAGATTATGTCTACACATGTTCTATCATATTTCAGAGTTTCCAAAAGTTATGTTTAGCATGAAAAATGTTTGAAGAAATAGAAGGTTCACTATGTTTATTAGTTAACCAGTCAGTGTTCTAGAACTATGCAACAACATCTAGTAGTGTGTAGAATTTGGAGATAACATGAGATGTTAAAATAGTTCCAAGTTAAGGTTCTTGTGGAAGTGCATGATATCATGTTTAGGTGGAAAAAAATTTGACTTAGGACTGACCTCTTACGTATTTCATGTAATTTGAATTTAGGCCCACCTTATCATCTTGGTTAATTACAAATCCCTAGCTGACATGAAGTGTTGTTAATGTGGTGTATTTATAATCACGATCTCACTTCACATGATGTGTGCAAGAAAGTGTGTATTGATGTGAATTTGTTCAAGTAAGTGTAGTTTTGGTTTGTAATGCGAGTTCCATATCTCAATCATTACGTGTCATAATCAAAAGATCATAAGGAGTGTAGGAGAATGTCTAAAAAAGGTTCATATTGTGTGTAAGCTATATAATCAACATTAAATTTTCAAAAGCTTTATCTCTGTAATTCAATAAGACTAGTGTTTTACTTATTGAATTCATGCTCAAATATTTGTGTTGTGGATTGGTGTCTCTAGTAGATTGACACCTACAAATTCATTTGGGGATTGGTGTCTCCAGTAGGTTGGTTCCTACTTCATATTGTAAATTCCCTTGTTATATTTCTGCTATGTGAGACTAGATTTGGATAGTAGATCCAAGTAGCTATTCTTGTCATGTTTTTTCTCATCTTGGGTTTCTACATATATTTATGTTCTCATGTGTGAATGTGTTATTATATGGTTTCTTGATTATTAGTAGATGTTTTGGTTCAATTTTTCATGATTGGATATGATGAGAAAAAAAAAAAATTCATCTATTAGCCAAATAAAAGCATGTATTTTGCTTAATTATGAAGTTTATCAAGATTGAGCATGATGAAGAAAGTAAGAGATTTTCAGTTGGAGTAGTTAATATTTAATCATATCTTGAAAATTACAATATGGGTTCTTGACATTTTTGGAAAAATATTCAAAGACAAGAAGGTGAAAAAACCCATTAAATTTCACGAAAACCTAGTTCGTGGTTTGAGAGAAAACTTCACCAATTTGATGCTCTAGAACTGTGCTTTCATGCTTTAAAATTTTTAGAGTTAAGAAGGATCTAAGTGAAGGATCATTTATGAAGAGGTTGAGAAATTTGGGCATCTATGTACAGTTAAGGGATAACAGTTGAGAGCATCTAAGGGGTAGTTCCAAGCATTAAAGCAGGTTGTTGGGTTGTGCAAACAAATAGAGCATATCTAAGAGACAATTTAGGGAAATTTGAACCTTTTTGCAAGCATCTATGAATTTTTTAATGATATTTAATGATACACAAGGGAAATAAATGACCTTTTCAACATTCAAATGTCTTTTTGGAGCTTGTTTAGGGTTGAAAAATAGGCATATTTATTTTGGATGACCAAAGAAGATTGACTCAACAAGTTGAAGGAAAGACTTATCTTTTTCCCTCAACACATATTCCTATCTTCTAGCAAGCTATTGCACAACAATTAATGCTCAACTTTTAGATTAGTTGAAGATAAGAATTCTATAAATTCAGTGTAATCAAGAAATCAAATGGGGGGGAAGAGTTTTATAAAATAATAGAGTTCAGTTTTTAGCAACAATAGTGTAGTTGTTTGTAGTTTTCATTTCATATTTTATTTTCCAACAATCTTTCCATTCCTTGCTATTTACATTTTTATAATTTCCCTTTGAATGCTTCTTAAGATAGATTTCATTCCAACATTTTCATTTATTAGCTCTTAGATTATATTTTCTTCCAACGATTTATTTCATGTATTTCCTTTTAATTCTATTTGTAGAAAAAGAATGTCATCCAAATGATTTCTTCTCCCTCTTACATATTTCTACGGACACCACCTTGGATTGACATTTATAATTAAATGATGAGGATTGCAACAACCTTCATCATTTTCGGTGTCGTTTTCAGGGAAAGGTGTCATTAGGGAGTTGTTGTTGCTTTGGTGACATCTGCTTAAAATAAAAATTAGTTTGAAATTTTTTTTAGGTTTATTTTAGAACCCCCCCTCCCTGCCCCACAAAACAAATAACAAATCCAAAGGAAGAGGTTCTTGCATGCAAAGGTGATAACTCTTATGCAATATCCTCAACTAAAGGACCATGTCTTCAAGCCCCAACAAGCAAAATATTATTGTTTGGACACCTTCAAAGTCCAAGGAGGGCTGCTCGATTAGATATTTGAAGGACAAAGAGTTGCATCCAATCATGCATGCAACAAAATGTGAGGAAGGATTGTAAGATATTTTCAATCAGCCCATACATCTACTAGAATCATAAATTATGGATAAGGCTGCCATTTCAAATGAAGGAGGAGCATTAGAGTTCAAATATTTAGCCATCTTCTTCTCATGGTTTTCCTCTTCTTTCAAAAATTTGAATGCATGGATCTATCCTTTGAGAAAAGGATGTTATTTTCATCATCTAGTTAATGGTTTTGTGTAACCTATCTCTACATCAATAAGTAGAGTAGGATAGAGTAGTTTTATTTTCTATAAATAAGTGATTTACACATGTTATGTCTTCTTCTCTAAAGTGGTAACCAACCATGAAGAAAATACAACAAGCTCTAGATAGCTCCGGAGTAACTTAGAATATCTTTAGAAGCATCTCTAGTGCACCTCTCAAAAAATCTTCAAAGCAATTGCAATAAAAATTAAAAAATTGGCTCTCAAAGCTCACTATAAGTTGCATGAGGACCTACAACATTTTAGGTATGGAGGAGATGATGAGACAAAAAATTTCTCATCTATTAACCAAATAAAAGCATGTATTTTGCTTAATTATAAAGTTTATCAAGACTGAGCATGATGAAGAAAGTAAGATATTTTCAGTTAGAGCAGTCAAGATTTAATCATATCTTGAAAATTACTATTTAGGTTCTTGAGATTTTTGGACAAAAATTTGAAGACAAGAAGGAAAAAAACTCATTAAATTTTATGAAAACCTAGTTCATGGTTTGAGAAAACTTCACCAGTCCAATGCTCCAAAACTTTTCTTTCATGCTCTAGAATGTCTGGAGCTAAGAAGGATCTAAGTGAAGGATCATTTATGAAGAGGTTGAGAAATTTGGGCTTCTATGAGAAGTCAAGAGACAATAGTTGAGAGAATCAAGGGGCAGTTCCAAACACTAAGGCAAGTTGTTGGGTTGTGCAAACAAATGAAGCATATATAGGAGACAATTATGGGCAATTTGAACCTTTTTGCAAACATCTAGGAGATGTTTTATGAGATTTAATGATACACAAGGAAAAGACACGGATTTTTCAACATTCAAATGTCTTTTGGAGCTTGTTTAGGGGCTACAAAATAGGCATATTTATTTTGGATGACCAAAGAAGATTGACTGAGCAAGATGAAGGAAAGACTTATCTTTTTCCTTCAACACATGTTCCTATCTTCTAGCAAGCTGTTGCATAGCAATTAAGGCCCATCTTTTAGATTAGTTGAAGATAAGAATTATATAAATTCATTGTAATCAAGGAATCAAATGGGGGGAAGAGTTTTATAAAATAATAGAGTACAATTTTTGTAGTAGTAGTAGTGTAGTTGTTTGTAGTTTTCATTTCATAGTTTATTTTCCAACAATCATTCCATTCCTGGCTATTTACTTTTTTAGAATTTCCCTTTGAATGCTTCTTAAGATAGATTTAATTCCATTATTTTCATTTACCAGCTCTTAGATTAGATTTTTTTCTAGTAATTTCTTTCATGTATTGCCTTTCTTCTCCCTCTTGTATATTGCCATGGACATCGCCCTAGATTGACATTTATAATTAAATGATGATGATTGCAACAACCTTCATCAGGATATATATTTTGAAGTAAAGAGTTTTAAATATATGTTATCTATTTATTCACCCACCTCCCAATAGATTGTGCTCCCTTCACCTTATTCTTAGAGTTTCTTAGTGAGCTTACATTTCCCTATTACACTCCTAAAGCTCAATTTTTGATCCTACATTGCTATATTATAATTTTAGAGTTTTATTGAGCTTACAATTCTATATTATTCTTCTAGAGCATACCTTTTATGTATTTCACACTCCTCTTGTCACATCATTAGAACTTATCCTTACATTTGGGGTATCATGTCTTTCAACTTACATATTGGGTGATCCCACAATACTGGTTTACAATTTTTGGCCAAACTAGACACTAAATTGATTTTTTCTAACTAAATCTTCAATTTCGGGCACTTTAGAGGCTAAATCATGAGAAATTTGAAGATGATGCAAACTAGTGATTTGTGAAATTTTGTATGTAGATTCTAAATATATTTTTTTCAAAATTTTTGGAATAAGATTGCAGTTTTTTTCTATCTCCTTCAAAAACTAGTTTTTTCAGTAAACATTATTTTTAAGGAGTGATACTCACCATATACAACATAACCTTTTTTCTATGAAGGATAAAATTCTATTTTTTTGAATTTAGATTTGTAACTATGATATCTAGTGCATGGAATTGGTTTCATAGCATTTCATTGAATATTTTTTTATTAATCAAGTTTTGAAGTCAAGCCAATTATAATTTAGACATAGGTGGACCATATACAACATAACTTTTTTTGCATATATCAAAATTCATTTTTTTTTTTGTTGGATCAAGGACATCAATATCTAGTGCACTAATATTTTTCAATTTTTTTTTTATAATCTATTATTTTTCCACATGTGTAGAATAGAGATCTTGATTTTTGATGAAAAAGATATGTTTAATCAAACTAGAAAAACAAATGCAAAATGAAATCAAAATATATTAAAATTATATCCATTGGATAGCTCGTTTCGAGGACTACCATCATCTAGTTGGGCCTGTGAAGTCTCCTCCATTTTCATCTTCAACTCAAGCTTTGAAGGAAAAAATTCTAGATATTTTTGGTGCCAAAGGGGGAGAAGGAGGGAAAAGGGGGGTTCAAATGAACCCCCCTTGGAGGTTTGCTCGAACCAAGGTTCGAGCAAACCTTCTTTCCACAAGGGTTTCATTTTTTTTTTCCCCAAGAAAGGTGGGACCCAACATTTAATGGGATTGCTCGAAGGTGGGTTCTAGTGAACCCCCTTTGGGTTTGCTTGAACCAAATTTTCATTCAAACCCTCAAAAACAAAATATTTTTCCATGGGGGCATTTTTTGCAATTTTCCTTCATCATTGGAATTGTGAACTAGTTTTGTGGGTTTACCCTATTGATCTTAAGTCAAATGATTTATCTTTACATTAAGGGTATCATGTATTTTAATTCATTATATTTAACTCTTTCACTTACATCCTTACATTGGGGGAATCATGCCTTCCTTCACACATTACCTATTTCTTACCTATATTTATTATGTAATTATTATCTTACCTACACCACTATCATAAATATTACAAAGATTCATTTAGTGATCAAATAGAGAATTGTCAAATGACATGACTTGTAGTTCTTGCATTTTTTAATCCCATATTCCATTCCAAACACATTTTATTATCATTTTATAAACATGTAAAAACTTATAACTCAAGGCTCATTTCCTATTGTTCTTATTTCTTAAACAATGAGTAGGTTCTTATTTTTGTACTTGATCTATAGTTGTGTAGTGCACGAAATTGTCATCTTTAACAAATTTTCATTATTTTTTGTCCCCCTTAATTTATTGCACCTAATTAAGCTCCCAATTTCCTAAATTATGCTTTTCAAGGCCTATTTTTATTGTTTTATGAAGGATTACAAGAATTGAATAAATGAAGGTAATTACTGTTATGATCTCGACACTAAATTTATTGGAGAATAGGGCCAAGGCCTATATGCCCATGGGTGTAATGGGTTCCCCTATCTTTCAAAGGACCAATTTTTAATATGTTGTTGGTAATATTTTAAAATTCAAAATTCAAAATTCAAATGGCAGCTTTTGGGATCTAATTTTCAAGAAATTAGAACAAGTGCATATAAATACCTAGTTATTGCATCATTTGAAATAATAACAAGATATATCTAGAAAAATATATTGGAAAAATTATGATCAAGAGAATTATTGAGAAATTCAAGAGAAACATTTTAGAGCTTCATTGCAACAATTCAAGATCCTAACATCATGTCAAATTCTATGTAAGTTATGTGTTCATATTATCATTGTTTTGTAAAGGTTAACACTTTTGTAGGTCTCCAAATTATTCAAGAAAATCAAGGAAGAAAGATCAAGACCTTAAGGTGATGTGTATGACTTATGTCCTTCAAGCAAGTCATTTAAGGGTGGTGAGTTGCAACACTTTTTGATTTCATCATTCCTTCCCATCAATTTATCCATTTATCATTGGCATTGCCATTGTGGAAGTAGAAACACTTACATAGGGTTTGACTAAGGCAAGCCCCTAAATGGCACAACATTTCTTCTCTTTATGAATGTGAAGATCTCAATTTTTGAAGAAATATTGAAGGAAAATTATCCATTGTTACATTAGATTCCCTACATCTTGTCAAGACACAAAAAATTACCTATAAAATTATTTGATAAATCTACAACTAAGAAATAGAAGGTCAAATCTAACATCAGAGGACTACAAGATTAGCTTTAAGAACCCCTATTAGGGACCCATATTCCCATAGGCATTTGTTTCCTCCTTTGTATGATAGATCCAACTTTTTATGGTAGGTGCACAATCTCTAATACTTCTTAGATCTACCTATAGTTTACTATTTTAGTCCATGTGTTTGTGGAATATTGTATTTATCATATTAGGTCATATATCTCAATTATTTTAATCATTCCAAATCATTTTCTATTCATTTTCAAGGCCCTAAGAATTCAAATCTAGGATTTATTGGCTCACCTTTATGGTTACAAGTCAATCTATTGGCCTTGTTGACTTGCATTCTATTGTAATTTTGAAAAAGGAGTTAATTAACCCTAGGTTTTACACATTAAACTTAAAGACATCCTTTTCTTACATTGGTGTACCCAACATCCTAAAATTATAAACCTTCTAAATTGGGAGGCTTTCAAACCCTAGATCTAGGTTTTGCATTGAATTGCTTTGCACATCTCATTTAGGGTTTCATTTTTGCATCATAAAAAATCATAAAAATAAAAAATAAAATTACATTAATATTGCATCATAGCTTGCATTATGTTGTGTTTCATTAATTTTGATTAGGTTTTTAATTCAAAATTGCATTCATAACTATTCATTTTTGTGCACACATTATCATACACTTGTATTTGAATTATATTGAGAAATTCTAGAAAAATATTCACTATCAAATTTTATTGTAGATAGAAACATAAACCTTAAGCAACAACTTAAACATTTAGTTTTCCAATTTTCAAACCTCCTATCAAGGAATCAAACACCCCTAGGAAACCCTATCCTTGTATGGGAGCATCAAAAATATTTTTCATAGTTGTCTATCTTTGTTTGTTGGGTAAGTGCAAAAAGATGGGGGGCCAAAAGGGGGGCTTAAATGACCACTTTTTTTTTGAAATCAGGAAATACTGACCTTGGATGTGAAATTGAGGATAGTTACACTCAAAATTTTGAGATGCAACAAAAAAAAGGATCATAGTGCTTCAAGTCTACTGTCTAAACTACTAATTTATTTTGAAAATGGTTGAGATTAAGGGGTTAAAAAGAGGGACCCAAAAAAATTGGTGATGTTTTTGTTAGAAAAACATAACATAGCAACTTTTGTGGGAATGTAGCAGGGTGATTTTTTTTCTAGTATTTTTAAAATCGCTTCGGTGAGAAATTAGCTAATATTATATAGTTGATGCATGATTTTTTAGATAGTTTTTAAATGAATATTTGAATTTTTACTAATTTTCAAATTGGATACTTCCTAAAAAATATAATTTTGGTCATGCTACCCCTAAAATTTTTGGAAACTAATTGATTTTTTTTAAAATATTTATAGAATGGAGTCTAGTTTCTAAAAATGCAATTTATTTGAAATTTCAATGAATTCTTAATTTATAACGAAAAAAAACCAAACACTACTTTTTGCCAAAAAAGAGACACACAAACAAAATAAATTATAGATCAAAGGCTTAACATTGTCAAAAAGAGAAAAAAATTACATTGTTGGATAGCTAAGAGAGAGTCTAACATTACCCAAGTGTTTGATTTGTTCGACATTGAAACACATGCAATCTTGAAGGTGAGCTCAAACCCGATTATGTGAAATATTGTAGAATTTACAAAAACATGTCTCTAGTAATTCAAAAGGCCCTCCAAGCCTTTGGGTTGGTATTCCAAGGCAAATACCAATCCTAAGGCTTAGGGATTCCTAAAGCAAGACATAACATGAGTGTTTTATAATGTGCTCACATTATATCTTAGTTTTGACATGTTTTTTTTGTGTTTTTATAATGTGAGTGTGTTATAATGCACTCATGTTATATCTTGCTTTATGTTAAATGCTAATCTATTGAATGTATATTTATATATTTGTATGTTTTTATGTACATGTATGCTTGTATGTCATGTATGTATGTATGTATGCATGGTTGTATGTATGTATGTATGCCTGTATGTAGGTATCAATTCACATATATATTTATGCCTATATGTATGTAAGATTGTATCTACATATGTGCATGTATGCTTGTACGTATGTAGGATTGTATGTACATATGTATTATGCTTGTATGTATGTAAGTATGCATGTATTTATGTATGTATTTAGAGGGAGGGAGAATTCTAAGAGAGAGAGAGATTTATATAGGTAGGGTGGGGGAGAGAGGGAGGGAGGGACTTGAGAGAGAGAGAGGTAGAGTGGTAGTGAGAGAGATTCCTGAAAGAGGGAGAGGGGGTGGAAGGGAGAGACTAAGAGAGAGGGAGTGGGAGAGAAGAGGTTGGAGTGGGAGGGGCTTAGCTAGGTAGGGTGGGATGGATAGAGGGAGAGAGAGAAAGAGAGGGGGGTGGGAGAGAGATAATTGAGAGAGAGGGAGAGAGAGAGGGGGGAGAGAGAGATAGAGAGGGGAAGAAAGGAAGAGTTATGTAGGTAGGGTGCTAGAGGGAGAGACTTGACAGTGTGAGGGGGGGTGAAAGGGAGTGGGAGACCTAAGAGATGGAGAGGTTGTGGGAGGGAGTGACCTGAGAGAGAGGGGGTGGAGTGAGAGGGACATGTCTAGGTAGGGTGGGAGGGATAGATAGAGGGGGAGAGAAAGAGAGTTACCTAGGTAGGGTGCTAGAGGGAGAAACCTAAGAGAGATAGGCGGTGGGAGGGAGAGTCCTGAGAGATAGGGAGAGAGAGAGGAAGTGATGGAGAGGTAGTGGGAGGGAGATAGAGAGAGATAGATAGAGGAAGCGAGAGAGTGGTAGAGATTTATTGATAAAGAGGTACATAGAAAGAGGGAGAGGGTAGGAGAGAGGGAGGGAGAGATAGGTGAGATGTATAGATAGAGAGAAATGGATAGGGGTTGAGGGTATAGGGTTGAGGGATTAGGGTAGAGATTTTACTTGGGTTTAAGTTTTTAAGGCTTAAGGGATTAGGGTAGAGGCTAGAAGGTATTAGGTTGAGGGTAGAGGGTAGAGGGTTTAAGGGTTGATGGTTGAGGTTTAGGGTTTAGGGTTGAGTGTTTAGGGTTTTAAAGTTTAAGGGTTTAAGGGTTAAGGGTTTAGGGTTGATGGATTGAGGTAGAGAGGGAGGGATGGATGGAGGGAGAGATTAATGGATAAGTGACATAGAGATAAGGAGAGAAGAGGAGGGAGGGACAAAGATATATGAGAGTTGAGGATCCAATGCATAGGGTAGAGGGTTGAGAATTGAGGGTATAGGGTTGAGGATCTATAGGGTTTATGGTTTAGGGTATTGGGTTGAGGGTATATGGTTGAGGGATTAAGGTTGAGGGTACATATGGTTGAAGGATTAGAGTTGATGGTCCAATTTATAGGGTAAAAGGTATAGGGGTTGAGGGTATAGGGTTTGAGGGTTGAATATTGATGGATTAAGGATTGAGGGTTGATAATTGAGTGTTGAGGGTTTAATGTATAAGGTAGAGGGTAGAGGGTAGAGGATTTAAAGGTTGAGGGTTGAGGGTTTAAGGTCAAGGGTAGAGGATTGAGGGTATAGGGTTGGGGGATTAGGGTTGAGGGTCCAATGTATAGGGTAGAGGGTATAGGGGTTAAGTGTTGAGGGTTGAGGGATTAGGGTAGAGAGTTTACCTGGATTTAAGGGTTTAAGGGTTGAGGGATTAGGGTTGAGGGTAGAAGTTAGAGGGTTTAAGGGTTTAATGGTTGAGGGTATATGGTTGAGGGATTAGGGTAGAGAGGGATGGATGTATGGAGGGAGAGATGGAGGGATAAGTGAGATAGAGAGAAGTAGAGAAGAGGAGGGAGGACAGAGATATATGAGGGTTGAGGATCCAATGTATAGGGTAGAGGGTTGAGAATTGAGGGTATAGATTTGAGGATGTATAGGGTTGATATTTTTATGGTATTGGGTTGATGGTATAGAGGGATTAGGGTTGAGGGTAGAGGGTAGAAGGTTTGAGGGATTAGGGTTCAGAATATAGGGTAGAAGGTTTAAGGGTTTAGGGTTGAGGGTAGAGGGTTTAGGATTTAAGGTATAGGTTTGAGGGTCCAATGTATAGGGTAGAGGGTATATCAGTTGAGGGTTTAGGGTTCAAGGGTTGAGGGTTGAGGGATTAAGGTTTGAGGGTTGAGGTTTGAGGTTTGAGAGTTTAATGTATAGGGTAGAGGGTTTAAAGGTTTAGGGTTTAAGGGTTGAGGGTTGAGGGATTAAGGGTTAAGGGTTCAAAACTGAGGTTTGAGGGTTTAACATATAGGGTAGATGGTAGAGGGTAGATATTTTAAGGGTTTAGGGTTTAAAGGTTGAGGGTTTAGGGTTTAGGGTAGAGGGTTGAGAGTATAGGGTTCAAGGATTAGGTTTGATGGTTCATTGTATAGGTTAGAGGGTTTAAGAGTTGAGGGATTAGGTTTTAAGGGTTGAGGGTAGAGGGTAGAGAATAGAGGGTTTAAGGGTAGAGGGATTAAGGATTGAGGCTTGTAGGATTAGGGTAGAGAGTTTACTTGGGGTTTTAAGGGTTTAAGGGTTGAGTGATTAGGGTTGAGGGTTGAGGTTTTTTGGTTTAGGGTTAAGTGTTTAAGGGTTGAGGGTATATGTTTGATGGATTAGGGTAGAGATGGAGGGATGGATGGAGGGAGAGATGGAGGGATATGTGAGATAGAGAGAAGGGGAGAATAGGAGGGAGGGATAGAGATATAAGATAGTTGAGGGTCCAATCTATAGCATAGAGAGTTGAGAATTGAGTGTGTAGGGTTGAGGACCTATAGAGTTGATGTTTTAGGGTATTGGGTTGAGGGTATAGGGTTGATGGATTAGGGTTGAGGGTAGAGGGTAGAAGATTTAAGGGTTTAGGGTTTAGGGTAGAGGGTTTAAGATTTAGGGTATAGGTTTGAGGGTATATGGTTGAAGGATCAGGGTTGATGGTCCAATGTATAGGGTAGAGGGTATAGGGGTTGAGGGTTTAGGGTTTAGGGTTTAAGGGTGAAGTTATTAAGGGTTGAGGGTTGAGTATTGAGGGTTGAGGGTTTAATATATAGGGTAGAGGGTATAGGGTATAGGGTATATGGTTTAAGGTTTTAAGGTAGAGGGTTGAGGGATTAGGGTGATGGTCCATTGTATAGAGTAGAGGGTATAGAAGTTGAGGGATTAGGGTTTAATAGTTGATGGTAGAGGGTTTAGGGTTTAAGGGTTGAGGGACTAAGGATTGAGGGTTGAGGGATTAGGGTAGAGATTTTAATTGGGTTTAATGTTTTAGGGTTGAGGGTAGATAGTTTGGGGTTTAGGGTATAGGTTTGAGGGTCCAATGTATAGGGTAGAGGGTATAAATGTGGGGGGTTGAGGGATTAATGGTTGAGGGTTGGGAATTTAGAGTTGAGGGTTTAATGTATAGGGTAGAGGGTAGATGGTTTAAGGGTTTAGGGTTGAAGGGTTGAGGGTTGAGGGTTTAGGATTGAGGGTATAGGGTTGAGGGATTAGGGTTTAAGTGATGAGGGTAGAGGGTAGAGGGTAGAGGATTGATTGTTTAAGGGTATATAGATTAAGGGTTGAGGGTTGAGGAATTAGGGTAGAGAGTTTACTTGGGTTTAATGGTCTAAGGGTTGAGGGATTTAGGTTGAGGTTAGAGGGTAGAGGGTTTAAGGGTTGAGGATTGAGGGTTGGGGGTTTAGGGTTTAGGGTTGAGTGTTTAAGGGTTTAAGGGTTGAGGGTATACAATTTAGGGAATAGGGTAGAGAGGGAGGGATGAATGGAATGAGAGATGGAGGGATAAATGAGATAGAGAGAAATAGAGAAGAAGAGGGAGGGATAGAGATATATGAGGGTTGAGGATTGCATGAATAGGATAGAGGGTTGAGAATTGAGGGTATAGTGTTGAGGACCTATAGGTTTCATGGTTTAGGGAATTGGGTTGAGGGTATAGGATTGAGGGATTAGGGTTGAGGGTAGAGGTTAGAAGGCTTAAGGGTTGAGGGATGAGGGATGAGGGTAGAGGGTTTAGGGTTTATGGTACAGGTTTGAGGATATATGGTTGAGGGTCCAATGTATAGGGTAGAGGGTATAGTGGATGAGGATTTAGGGTTTAAGGGTTGAAGTTTGAGGGATTAAGGGTTGAGGGTTGAGAATTGAGGGTTGACTATTTAATGTATAGGGTAGAGGGTTGAGGGTATATGGTTGAGGGATTAGGGTTAAGGGGTCCATTGTATAGGGTAGAGGGTATATGGGTAGAGGAGGGAGAGAGAGAGTAGATGGTTACGAGTCAAGGGCAGAGGGTTTAAATTTTTAGGGTTTAAGGGTTGAGGGTTGAGGGTAGAGAGTAGAGGGTAGAGGGATTAAGGGTAGAGGGTAGAGGGTAGAGGGTAGAGGGTTTAAGGGCTGAGGGTTGAGGGTTTATGGTTTAGGGTTGAGTGTTTAATGGTTTAAGGGTTGAGGGATTAGGGTAGATAGGGAGGGATGGATTGAGGGAGAGATGGAGGGATAATTATTGGGTTGAGGGTAGAGTGTAGAGGGTTTACGTGTAGAGGATAGAGGGTTTAGGGTAGAGAGAGAGAGTAGATGGTTAAGAGTAGAGGGTAGAGGGTTTAAGGGTTTAGGGTTAAGGATAGAGGGGAGAGATATAGAGGGAGTGAGTGAGTGAGAGAGACCTAAGAGAGGGAGAGGGGGTGGGATGGAGATACTAGAGAGAGAGAGAGAGGGTTTAGGGTTAAGGATAGAGGGGAGAGTGAGTGAGAGAGTGAGAGAGGGAGGGAGTGGGAGAGAGATAGATGGTAGAGGGTTAAGGGTTAAGGGTAGAGGGGGGAGAGAGAGAGACCCCACTAGCTTACCAATTCAAAGAAAATGGCAACCTAACTTGGCCTATTTCAAAAAATGGATCCAAGAAATGGGGTCTCCCAATGATGGCCCACTAGCTTGCCAATTCGGTGAAATTGACAACCTAACTTGACCTATTTGAAAAAATGGGTCTAAGAATTGGGGTCTCCCAGTGATGTAAATCACTGGGAGACTCTATTTCTTGGACCCATTTTTTTAACTACATTTCCAATTTCACCAAATTGGCAAGCTAGTGGGCCCACTATCTTGCCAATTTGATGAAATTGGCAACCTAACTTGGCCTGTTTGAAAAAATGGGTCCAAGAAATAGTGTCTCCTAGTGATTTCTTGGACCCATTTTTTCAAACAGGCCACTACATTGTCAATTTCATTGAATTGGAAAGCTAGTGGGCCCACTAGCTTGCCAATTCAATGAAATTGGCAACCTAACTTGGCCTGTTTGAAAAAGATGGATCCAAGAAATGGGGTCTCCAACTCTTGTTCTACAACTCGTGTGACCAACTGAACTATTCCACTGTGTTTGTATAGGAACATTTATTCTATGAATGGTCATCTTTTTCACCCAAACACGTCATATCACTCTGAGCTACGTTCAATTGGCCCAATCCATTATGGTGGCATGCAAAACAATCAAAAAGAGAAACATTCACATGATAGTTGAGAATTTTGAGTTTTCCACCCCAAAATAATATGATCATCTTGAAGTCTAGCAAGGGAAAGACATTTTTTAATTATCCTCCTTTCCCTTAGGACATACATTTCTCAAGGATATAAATAATCCTTCTTACCAAATTTGAAAAAGCATGATAAGCCTATGGTTGACAATTTTGTAGTCATGAAAGCGGGTACCAATTCTATATTAAATAGATCATATCCATTCTTTATCTTCAAGATATTCTAAGTTTGGAAATGGTTTCACCAAGCTGTGAAGGGTGAATTATTCTTTATTTAATTATTCCTATGTGGGTTCATTTTCTTTATCTCTCATTGCAATTTTGGGTGGATTATTGCTTTCAAAGTATTGGGAATGCTTTGGTTAGATTTATATCCATTGATTCGATGGAAATAGAAATATATCAAAGGGTTTTCTTGAAAAAGTTTGGTTGACAGTTGGGGAGCAAGCATGGAAACAAGCCATTGATTATGAAAATGTTAGTGTAGAATATTTTTCCTAAAATATTCCTTTAGATAAGTTTTCTAGTTAGATTTTTATGATAATGATTGTTTACTTGTGCAACCTTCATGGAGTTGCATGCCTATTTTCTAGTTGGAAATTTTCATTATAGAAGGCTCATCTCTTGATATATATATTATACCCATTCTTAATCAATTATCAAGTTAATAATCAGTGCATTTATTTATAGTTAATCTTTTCTTTTCAATTTATGCAATTTTGTAATTTGTAACTCTACTAGTATTTCTAGAAATATTGAAGTTGTTTAGCATCAACTAATAAAGTTGTTTAGCATCAATCAATAAATATTCAAGACAAACCATGAAGGACAATAATGATCAATGCTAGGGCTAACCAATTAATAAGTATACATGAGAATATAAGTCAAACATACATGTGAATAAGGGAAGCATAAGCACAAGTACTCAAAAAGATGTAAGCCTTTAAGTATACACAAATTAATACAAAGTATATGCATGAATACAATGTATACACATGAAAACACATAAGTCACAAAGTATACACATAAGTTGTATAGTATACACTTGAATACACGTAACTCATATCTATTGAACTGTGGATTTATAATGAAAATATGGACACCATTGATAAAAAATATTTTTATTAACCAAATAGCCGTGTAGACATACGCCAATATATGTTGATATAAGCATAAAATATATACAAAATAGCCATATAGGCTTATGATAATTCCATATAGGAATAAAATGCCAAATATATCCAATACAAAATATGTGCAAGAATGTCATATAGGCATACAACAAAGGGATCTAGAATCAAAAGTCATTGCTCTCTGTGCTCTTGAAACAAATTATTTCCCTTTGTTAGTTGGCCAGATGGAAATAAGTCTATCACTCATTTACTCTAAGGTCGAGGAGTGCTCCAACTATTCCTCCTAAGGTTTAGTTCTCGATCAAGCCTTATTTTTTACAATAACAAGTAAATACACCAATATATAGAAATTACAGTATAAAAAATAATATATTTAACAAAATAATCACTTATTGCCTCTAAATGATCACTCTCCTTGAGGTGAATATTTGCATGCCCATGTTGTGGCATGCTGAAGCCCTATAGAAACCATCCAAAGAGAAATCAAAATATGAATAAATAATGGTTTGATTTTTCACTAACTAACAACTATAACAATGAATGCAAATTGAAATTTAGTAATCTAGCACATACCTCCATGAGAGGCATCAAGGAGTCTATAATAGATGAAACACCAAGCTAAATTGCCCTATGAACATTTGGAGGTGTATCTACTTCCAACATATAAAAATAAAACAACAATTTATTCAATCATGAAAACTACAATAGTGATGCACGTCATGGCTTATAATGTATGAGATAATGAACAAAATTTTGAGTACTTATTAAACTATATATTTCTGAAAATCATGCTTACTATTTCCCTATCCATAGCTTGTTTGAAAGCACCTATTTTAGGCTTTTATTCATAGCAGAAAGGTGGTGAACATTTTGATAAAATGCTTTGGTATACATGTACGAAAACTATAGTAGCATAGAGAAGGTAGTGAACTGTTTGAAAAAATGCCTCAAAGAAATGCAGTCTCATGGTTATTGAATGCCATTAAAAAAAAATGTGTCATGAAATTCCATCACCATGAGACTATATTTCTTTGAGGATTTTTTTCAGATAGTTCATTTCCTTCTCTATGGTATTATGTTGGGATGGGGTGGATGGTGCAGTGTGGTCTTCGTTATGAGATGGAGGGTGATCATGACATAAAGAGGGATGGGTGGGGATATGAACAAGTGGAATAAAAGGTGGAAGGTTCTATGGATTGGTAAATTGAGGATGATGATGATATTGCTTACTATTATGCTTTGATAGATATTTTCCAAGCATCTATAGTTTTTTGGAAAGCACCTTTTTAGGCTTTTAGCCATAGCAACAAGGAAGTGAGTAGTTCGATGAAATTCTTTAGTAGACATGTATGGAAAATTTGGTAGCATAGAAAAGGTGGTGAGCTATTTGAAAAAATGCCTCAAGGAAATGTGGTCTCATGGTGATGCAATGGCATTCCATCACCATGATACCACATTTCTTTGAGGCATTTTTTCAAACTACTCACTGCTTTGTCTATGCTATTTCTTACTATTATGATTTGATAGATTTTTTCCAAGCATCCATAGTTTGTTGGAAAGCACCTTTTTTAAGGATTTTAGCCATAGCAACAAGTAAATGAATTGTTTGATAAAATACTTTGTTAGACATGTATGGAAAATGTGGTAGCATATAAAAAGTGGTGATCTATTTGAAAAAATGACTCTAATAAATGCGGTCTCATGGTGATGGAATGGAATTCCGTCACCATGAGACCACATTTCTTCGAGGCATTTTTTCAAACTACTCATTTCCTTGTCTATGCTATTGCTTACTATTATTCTTTGGTAGATTTTTTTCCAAGAACCCATAGTTTGTTAGAAAGCACCTTTTTTTAGGCTTTTAGCCACAATAGCAAGGAAGTGAACTATTTGATAAAATTCTTTGGTAGACATGTATGGAAAATGTGGTAGCATAGAAAAGGTGGTGATATTTTTGAAAAAAATGCCTCTAAGAAATGTGGTCTCATGGTGATGGAATGGAATTCCATCACCATGAGACTACATTTCTTTGAGGCATTTTTTCAAACTACTCACTGCCTTGTCTATGATATTGCTTACTATTATTCTTTGGTATATTTTTTCCAAGAACCCATAGTTTGATGGAAAGCACCTTTTTTAGGCTTTTAGCCATAGCAGCAAGGAAGTGAACTATTTGATAGAATGCTTTGGTAGACATGTATGGAAAATGTGGTAATAGAAAAGAAGAGTTTTAAAAAATGCCTCAAAGAAATGTGGTCTCATGGTGATGTCCATCACCATGAGACCACATTTCTTTGAGGAATTTTTTCAAAAAAATCATTGCCTTGTCTATGCTACTACTTACTATTATTCTTTCATATATATTTCTTCCAAGCATCCAGAGCATAGACAAGGCAATGAACTATTTGAATATATTCCTCAATAAAAAAGTGGTCTCATGGAATGCCATGACAAGCATATGCAATTGATAGCTGCTCCTAGTTATCACTTATGCTATGCGAAGTAATTGTATCATTGCTTATGTCGACTTTCGAAAGAACTGTATTGTAGTTGAAATTTTTTCATCTATCAACATCTAGTTATTAGTTATGGAATGTGAAGTAATGCTTTGATTTTGAAAGATGTGCGATGCAATGTAATCAACGATATGAATATAAAATACACAAATCTATTAAGTACAATTCACTAGTTAAACTATTTATTCTATTACCTACATAAGTTTTTCTGACTCCACTGGCATTGGGAGGTGTTCCCATGAAACCTCCAATATTATCCTATTCAACATCCAAAATCAAATATCAGAATACCATTCATATAACAATGCTATTAACATGTAATAAATTTATAATTATTTACTAGTTACATACCTCAATGGTAGATGTAGGGGAGTAATAAGTAGGTGTAGGGCCGGTGTATCTAGTATCAACAGTATGACCTTGGAATTTTATTATAATCATAAAACTAAATTAGTTAATCTTGCATTTCAAAAATGAAATTTAATAAATTAAATTCAACAAGCATGCTAACATTTACCTGAGTATTGATGCCATAAGCCTCATTCAAAATGATAACTTACCTCGCCATCTCATAGTTGTAGATATATCCTATGTAGTAACCTCCTAAGTTTCAATGGGGTCATATGTAAAAGTTTCCTTGCAAACCTAACACGAATGGGGTGGAAGCCTACCACTTGAAGAATCCCCTAGATGGTGTTGTACTATAGGATTGGCATGTTGGATGGCACTCTAGGTCAAAGAGCTGATAGCTTGAAAAGTGTCTACCTTGACAATCTCCTTCATGATGGAAGGGATAATGATGTGGTCATGAGCCGCCCTAGCGAGAGGTTGTCTCGCTTGCTATCGAGGATCTTGTCATGCACCAAGTCTATCTTGAGCCGATCCACCACCTCTCCCCTAGAAGTCCCTCATCAAAATAATTGGGTATTCTGTTTAGGATGAACTCATAGTAGATTTTTCTCAGGAAATATTGTGGGACTTTGCAATTGTTGCATGGTGGGTAATCAAAAACCATGTACCACCTATCCCCAAAAAAGTTCCTAATCCCTTGGTGGTGGCACCAATGGATAAGAAACCTCTTTGCATTGAGGTAAATATTTTAATTTTTGCATGGGTTGGTCAATAATGAGCACAAATCATATTTTGTAATTTTTTCATCATTTACTTCTTTATATGATAATTTATCTGCGTAAAAATTCCTAGCCGCTTGCCTCCTATCTTTCCAACCACTTAATTTTTTGTTGATTACATCTACATGTTTTAACATTTCTTGAAGTGAATTTTCAAGTGTTCTTCTTTCCATGGTTGAACCTAAAGGATCATTCAACCTCGTGATTAACTCCTTAATATGCTTTTTTTTTTTCAATTACCCCCATTAGATTCTGCTAAGTGCTAGGAGGATATTGAGGGAATGGTGGAGGAGATTATTGTTCTGATTGTTGAGGATTTTGTTCATGTTGTTGTTTCCATGGTTGTTGAGGGTTTTTAGGAGGGTTTTCAAGATCATTATAATTTCCTACAAATTAAACAAATGAATATAAAAAACAACCTAAAACTAAAAAAATCACAATAAAAAAAAGAATCTTACTTATTTGACTTCCTCATCGATGTACTGGTATCCTAGTGATGAACTTGCAACAAATTGATGACAAAAAATGCAAAAAAAGATCCTTCCAAAATTTGAGCGCACAAGAAGAAGGGTTTTTGGTTGTAGGTAGCTAAAAAAATAGTGACAGTAAAAACGAATTTGGTTTGTTTTTTTTTTTGTTTTAATAACCTATAAAGTGCCCACATTATAATGAAAATGCATGATAGGATTGATGTGGTTGAGCCTTAGGCTTGAGCACACCAAGCCATAATACAAGCGCATTATAATGTGCTCATGTTATAGCCTATCAAAAGTTGTTAAAAAATTTGGCCATAGTTTGGCCCCCTGTCTTTTTGCACCCACCCTACTCAGTCTATAAGAACTTGCAGATATTCATTTTGGAATCAATAGTTGTATGCTTTTATGAATCTTACAAATATTTCATAAAGTGAAAGAAAGTACATTATTTTTGTTTCAAAATTGCATCAAAATCATCATTTCTAGGTATTTGCATTTTAGAATCAATCAAATTTTGCATTTCAGATCTAAAATTTGCATTCATAACTTGTACAAATATCTTCAACATTCTTGTATTTTTTATTTTGCATCAAATTAGCATAAAATAAGAAAAATATAGAAAATTACTTATTGTTACAACAATTTTCAAGTAGAAATCAAAATCCTTAAGCAGTACAAAATATAGTCAAACTTTGAATTTTTAGAACCCTTGCGGAAGAATCAGACTCCCTTAGGCGACTCTATCCTCTTACTTGGGCATAGGTAAATTTTTTGTGACATAATACTCTCAGGAGCCTTTATCCAAAGTTGTTGTTTGATTGTTCTTCATTTGTGGATTAGCACTATGAACCTTATTGCAAAATTTAATTATGGACATGTGTTTTGGTAAATTTTGGATGTCCTTGAAATCTTTGGTTGACGTTTCAAGTTGTGTGTTTGATGATCCAAATCCTGATAATGAAATTAATAATATTTCACCTCCCAAGGCATTTCCTCGTGATATAGATATCTTGAGCCAAGATGAAGAGAGCATGCATGAATTCATACAAAAATCCTTGTGTAACATTAAAAAATGTATCCTTTTATCCCTCAATGCAATGTCCTAGTAATCCATTTCAACAACCAACACCTCCTACATTTGCACCATTGAAAATTTCAACCTCTTATATCCTAAAATTGAAATACAAGGCATATCTCAACCACTAACCATGAAAGGACCTATTGATAGTAATAATAATGAAAAATTATCTATTGACACCCCTCCATCTTATGAGAAAAAAGTCTCCAACACACCCATCAACTTAGAACAGTGTTATGGCCAAGGTTTTAGGATATTGATGAAACAAAGATATGACATAAAGAGCGAACATGACATCCATCCCATCTTAGAAAAAAATACCATTATAAGAAACCAAAGGATTAGGTTACCAAGATCCTCCAATCTCACAACAAACATCTAAAAAAACAACCAATAAAATAGAAACTTAAGAAGTTATCTCTTCTACATCCTATAACCAAGATTAAAAAGACCATAGAAACACTTCTTAGCCTAGGAATCAATATATTTCCACCTATTTGAGAATAAGAAGATAAGAAAAGAAAGGTTACAAACATGTCTTATTGTGCATATCATAGAACACTTGGACATTTTACTGATGAATTTCATGATTTAAAGAACATATTGATAGAATTTAATCCCTACAGGGATCAATTTGAATGTATTGTAGATTAACATTCATTTACTATGCTCCTTTCCATGTTGTAGTTGTAGTATCATAACATGTTCACTACCATTCAGGTATAAATGTAGCTTTATCCTTTATCTTGCAATGAGAAGCATATTGGGCTCACATTTGTCCCTATACTTGGGGGCAAGGGGTTAGATATCCTTCTCTTGGGAGTATTCCTTCTAGCAAGGGATCCCTTTGTATCTACATAACACTTTAGTGTAGCAAGTATAGTAACATTTTAATGGGGAGCATATAGCCCACCACTCATTTTTTTCATAAGAAATGGTCCCTTCTTAGTGATGATAGCATACATCTCCTAGGGAGTGTGACCTTCTCAACCAAAGTTTGTCCTTCTTGATCTATGTGAATGCCTCTTTGATGGTGATATTGGAATCGATGTCCCATAAGAGTGTGATCATTCTTGGCATATTATGTTCCTCTTGGTTGTGATACTATGGTTGGTATTCCCTACGGTGGGGGTTTCTATTCTATGACTTTCCTCTCTTAGTGGTGTTGTCATGTGTGATACTCCCCAACATATGACCCTTCATGTATTGAGAAAAATATTGTTGACCATTCATGGTGGTGTTGTTACAACATCCCTTGAGGTTAAAACTTGACATACTCATCCCCCATGATGTTAAAATTTTTCATATTCATCCCTGTAATGTTAAACCTTTGAAAATTAATAGCATTAATACAATTAGAAGCCTGATGTTTTAGAGTAGAGAGATGAAAAAATATTGTGTTTCTGTCCCCACTTTTTAACCACATAATCTAAGATATTTTCTTTCAAAATTCCTCCTCCTTAGCAACAATATTATGCAAAAAATAAAGAACATTCTCCTTCAAGGCCAAAGCTTGATCATCAAAAGACACTTGGATAAACTACTACACACTGAGAAGCTCCCAGTTAACATCCTCTTTTTCCAAAAAGATGTGCCCAAATGAAGAATTGTTCCATTTCCTAACATGATTCTTCACATTGGAAAGCTTCTTAGCCACTCTATACATAGCCAAACCATCCAACTAAATGTTTTGCAAATCTTGAACTAGATTCTTACGATTAGGATGACAGGTCCACATATTTTCAAATCTAAACAGATTTTTTTTCCTTCCCAATAAATCCACCGATAAAGGTAGAGGAAAGTGATCAAACCACAACCTGGTCAGGGCCAAGAGTGAGCAGGAATAAGATACTAGCCAATTAGGGGTGATAAGGCTATATTCAATCTTAACCTAGATAAGAGCATCACCCACACACCGGTTAGACCAAGTGAAAGAAGATCCTTTAATATCCAAGTCAAGGAGAGAATTTTCATTAATAAGATTCATGAGATCATATCTACTATCATAAAAAGTCTATGATCCTCCCAGCTTATCAGCATCATGCAAGGGCATATTGAAATCCCCCATACCCAACTAGTTAACAATAGGCTACAACGATTTGAAGGAAACAAGATTTTCCCAAAACTTTTTTCTTGCACTCTTACTATTAGGAGCATATATATTAGAAAGGGTCCAAGAGAACTTATCTTGGATATTAAAAAACAAAGTGGCCACATGGTTATAGTCGTGAAAGACCTCAATCCCCTGAACCAACTTAAAATTACAAAATGTAACAATCCCTCTAGAGGCTCCAACCAATTCAGAGAAATGCATACCACAATCCTTAAAAATATTATGCTTAAGTTTAGATAATCTATCCATTCCAATTTTAGTTTCTTGAATTAATACAATATTGGGCCAATGATCCCTTACCAGGTTAGCAAGAAGATCATGCTTATGAGGATGATTTAACCCTCACAAATTCTAGGAGATGATTTTCATAAGAGCTTATGGGAGGTGCTCTTGGAGCACATCTCCAAAAAAGTTCTCTGAGTTCCATTAGAAATATCCATTCGACTCTCCTTATCCTTGGTAATATTTGGAGAATGACCTCTACCTCTCAAATCTGACTTGTAGTCTGACCTTTGCCTATTTCTTGTAACAACACCCTAAGAAGGAGAGTGTTTCTTTCTAATTCTTCCTTTTATCAAAATGTAAGGAGGATTATCAGGATCATCCAGATCCCTAGTATCCTTCATTTTAGATATTAAACAAACCTCCAACCCCTAAACCTTAGAACATTCATCATGTGCTGATTTCAAAACCCAACTACCATGAACCCCCAAAGGAGGGGAGCCTAAACCCTCATTTGCAGTCACCTTGTCTTCAACCAAAGCCTCAAACCTAATCTTTTCACAAGGATCCTTATTATTTAGAATGGGGGAGGGTACATCAACCTCACCACCCTACTCCTACACCACATTAAGCACTTCAGATTCAACTTGGTCCTCAAGAATCCTGATATTCTCAACCACTACCACATTCATTTCCATTGGTTTCTCACACACCATGAAAACCTCACCTCTAGGAGCAAACCCCCCTTCCTCCAAAGACTCTAAAGAAATCACCTCAGGATCCTTTTCCTTTTCTTTCAAGTGCTTAATAATTGGTTTCAACATTTTAAGAGGACATTTTTTTTCCCAATGGCCATCTTTCTTGCAATGGAAACAAGCAAAAGGAATTGACTCAAATTCCACCACTTGCTCCTATATCTTGAACTTAGATTTAATCTTCACCATAGAGGGTAGGTCCACATTTTGTTCCACATTCACACAAAATATAGCCTAAACAAGACACTTCGTAGATGTTGTCATTTGATCAATCAATAGAAAACACCCAAAAGTACTTGCTATCCCTTTGAACACTTCCTTATCCTAGAATTCAAGACGGAGGCCTAGAAGTCTCACCCACACTAGGGCCGCCAAAATGGAGCATAAGTTAGGATTGAAATCTAGTTCCCACCTTTTCAGCATCAAATAGGACTTCCCAATAAACCAGGGGCCACCCATCAAAGCCACCAATAAATCATCTTCACAATTGAATGTGAAGGAAAAAATCCTTTGGCTATTACATCCACATTCACCTATCCCATAGGTCTTTAGTGATTCAAAGTGAACTTATGAAACAACTCAATATGATGACATTGTCCAATAAATTTACCTAGCAAAGACATGTCCATATTTGAAACACTTTTTTCAGCAATACAATCCAAGACAAAGATAAAATATTCTCTAGTGTTCACATTTGAAACAAAAGCCATAGGAGGAGAAGAGCTTGTACCTTTGGGATATACACCAAACATATTCAACCATTTGAGAGAAGATTTTGAGAAGAAATCATCCCTTGTATTATCAACCCTAGGACCCAAACGTTGAGAAGTCACACCCAATCCGTTAGCTGACTAACTGGGCCCAAACTTTTCAGCTTCAAGATTCCCCTTTTCAAAGAAGGATGTCAAAAAATGCAAGGGGAAAAAAACCTTCAGGGCACCTTTCCCAATAGGGGACCCACTCTGCTTACCATCATCCAAAGACCCAACTAAAATTGCTTTCCCATCAACAAGTTGTCTACCATTAACAGCTACAACACCTCCAAAGTTTCCTGCCTTTTTGAATTTTGAAATTGCTCCACCGCCATCGCCACCACCTAAGGAGAGCTCCATTGATATTGTTTAGAATATCAATGTTATTTCAATTTTATTTTCATATTTACCTTGATGAGAATAAATTAATATTATAATAGATTAACTTGTGACTAACCTTGTGTTCTTAAGGTTGATAGTCCTTTTCACTTTACACTTAACCCCTATGGCTACTCCTCTATCAACATAAATTCCTAGATGTTTGTTCCTAGTTCCACCTATCTCAATATTTTTGATTTCCCATATTAAAATATTATTCCACATCTCTATATTAGCTCCATAGGGAATAGAATTGGCCCAAGTTAATCTCAAGCCACTCAAATATAACCCATTTAATTTGAACATTCAAATTCAAATTCTAGCTTTAGTGTCCCCTTTCACTCACCATTGAAAGCTAGTCTAATGAATGTTTGTGTCCACTTGATATTTTATTATATTAAAATAGATTCATTCAAATTAATTTCATATTAAAATAACTCATGTAACTCCATGTTTAATCATTCATACATAACTCAATTTAGAGAACCAAAATTAAAAATAATTTGCATTATCATTTTAGTCCACTTGTTATTCTCAATATTTATACATTATTGTTAACTTGATTTGTTAGAGTTTTTAACTCAAGGAATGTGGCCCATGTGATAAATAAATTCCCTAAGATATTTATGCACACCATTTTCCTTACTCAATTTAAAATAGAAAAGATATTAAATAATTATTGAATGCACAAGATAAAAAAGAGGGGGGGGGTGAATCAATTTTATATTAAAACATCAAAACCCTCATTAACATTCGAATCTACATTAATCCTTAAACCCTTAACAATATTTAAACCCTTATCATGCATTAGTAGAATATAAATATGAGAAATAGTAATGCAAAGAAATCAATATACACGAGAACACTAAAATTATGGTAAAAACCAAAGAAGGGGAAAACCACAATGAGGATTAACTAATTTTATAAAGTAATTGCAACACCAAATACAATAGGCTCATTGTCAGAGGGCTCACTGCCCAAAAGAAGGGCTCACTACCAATGGCTCAATCCAAAAAAAGAAAGAAGACAAAATAAGATTGTTTTAAAGATAAATCCATCTCAAAGAAGCAAAGAATATCCACCAAGTGCTACCACTTTGCACTATCAGTAACCTCAAGCTCACTACTATTAGAAACTTCAAATACTTTGAAAATGTAGACCCTTCTACTCACTACATTGAAGTCATAGTGGTTAAGCTCACAATTAAGATCTATGCACCTAATTAAATTCACATCTCAACACATCCTTACATCTACACACACTTCTCCAAGAATTCACCTTTCCTTTATACCATTCACAACAGTAAAAACATCTTTCAAGGTCAACTTTGTACCTCAAATGTGCAAATTCAAAATAGGTCAACACAAAAAAATTCTCATGGTGGAGAGGAATGAAGGTGGACTACATCACACCTTAACTTAGACCTAAATCCACATATACATGCCACACCACACTTCTACAAACATCGAAGAAAATCCATAATGAGTGTAAACACCCAATGTTGTTCAAACCTATGTTGAAACCATTAAAAAATTAAGTACATGCTTTCTCATATCCAAAGATGACTTGTGATCCATACACAACACTTAAATATAATATAGAATACTCCATCAACACCCTAAAATCTAAAAAACCCTTTGCCACATCATACACCTAAGGAACATAATCATTATGTACACCTAGTTAACCTTCCACACACTATAGTACATGAATCCAACCTTGCAGAGTACCAAAAATAAAATAAATTGGATCAAGGATAGATATGAGAAATATAAGCAGATTCCTAGATTTGTAAGACTAGAAAACAAAACATAGAGAAATTCAAAGCAAAACCATTTCTCCTAGACATCCCTACTACATAGTTCTCACACTGGTGAACAAAAATTATTTTGCCACACGATCTAGAACCTAAAACTCTAGATATAACACCATTGAAAACCTATGATCAATGTATCCAAACCACACAAGTAGATCTTCAACCATGAAGAAATTGAAAGGAAACTTGCAGCCATCTAATGACAATTTCCACGCAACCCAATAGAGGTATTAATGCAAACATGTACTTAGAATCCACATGTAATAGAATAGACAAGATACCCATGAAAATATGACACAAGATAGACCTTGGAAAAACCCTCAAGAGGGAAAAACCCAGCCTCCAAGAGAATCCATCACTTATGTATTATGCAGCAATAAAGATTACAATACATCTTCAAAGTCTCCATGAACAACCATGAAGAATTAATCCCTATCCAAGAAATCCATGTGAAAAAGCATGTAACCACACATCCCATGCCATTCTTCAAACCCTCACAAATTCTAACAAGAGCTAACTTGCAAAATGACCCCCCTTAAACAACTACCCTTGTGGTTGCTTTTATAGAAACAAGCTCCCACAAAACCACAAAGTGGTATTACATAATGTTGCAAGTATGTACATTATGAAGGTGTTGTAATTGATTCCAACTAGTTAACTAGTTTTCAACTTGTTTTTTTTGTCATTGATGTTCTAGAAATAGGTTTTTGGCTATATATGTCAAGAAAATTGAGAAAATTATAATAAAGAAAGTTTACTAGTTTTCTCTGGGTTTTTTCCATGATGTGTTCTTATGCTTGTATGGTTTAGATATGTTATTCATGACTATTTATGGTTTCTCTATCTAGATTTTGGGATTTTGGATTAGTGTACAATGCAAGATACATTCACTAGTCTATGAACTATGTTTTTCTGTGTATCTGACTGTGTCTGGAAGAAATGCATTTTCTCCGGAATTCTCTAAATTTTGGTTTTAGGACTTGAATTCTTGAAGATAAGCTTATATGATCATGTTCAAGTTAATTTTTCTATCTGAAGAGCTTGGATCATGTTGAGGTTGTGTGTGGATTGTTCTATTTTTTTTTACATAGGTATTGATCAACATTATGTTAAACACTACTCATGAAGTTTATGGAAATATGTTGACGCGTGATGGAATTTATTTAGGTCTTAAGTGTGTTTGGGTCACCATCATTCTAATTCCCCTGTAGAATTTTTTGGCATCGACCTAATTTGAATTTGTGAATACAAATGGTGTACATCCAACCTTGGATGAGTGTAAAGGTTGAAGAAGGTATAATTACAAGTTGAGATATTGATGAAAGCATGAATGCAAGAAAGATAGATGCAAAATAGATTGTGTGATGCAAATTTAAGAAGTTAAGTGTGAGATTCAAAGTGTCAAGTTTTCAGAAGCAGTGAATTGAAGGTGTACTCTATCATTCAAGAAAATCTACAAGTGTGTGATTGAATTATGGTGGAAATATTTGTTGCATTGAGATAGGTTTTTCTCTCTATAAAAACTATCTTGTATCTTCTTTGTATCTATGTGCAGCAGTGATCCCTCTGGGTGATTAACCCATATTGGAAAGTGAGTCCTATTTTGTATTTGTTTGGAAAATTCCTATGTTGGTAGTGAGTTTTTCTGATAGTGAGACTTTGTAATTAGTTTTGAAATTATTTACATTGTGAGCTAATACTCACTGTGGTTTCTCCCTCATTGGGTTTTCAACATAAATTTGGTGTTATTGTGTGTATGATTCTACTTGTTTTAGTTTTTGCTTCTACTCTTAATGTTAAATTACATTAGCCAAGTAAAGAACTTGTGAATGGTAATTGATCTAATCTCTAGTGAAAATTTTAAAGGTTAAAATTGCTACAACTGATTCACCCCCTCTTAGTTGTCTTGTTCAAAAATTGGTATTAGAGCTTGGTGTTGATGGGTGTTTTGCACACTTTGTCAACAAAGGTAGTACATAGCTATACTACCTCTCTTAAAAGGAAATATCCAACTGCAAGCTGCTAAAAATCTCCCCAAGGTCTCTCAGGTGTCAGGTCATGACTTTCATGGAACTCTGCAATTGATTTTGATGTGATTATGCTTGTAATCATGGGGTGAACTTACGTAGCTGGATGCGGGGTAGATCTTCAAATCTAAAGTTTCTGAGATGGAGGTCAAGTTTCAGTTTGTTGTAGGTTCAGATAGCGGTCCAAAACTTTGATGTTTCTTTGAGTTTGGCTTTACGATGTGCAATGAACCTTAGTATAGGCTATTTCTAAAACAAGAGCAAAAAAAGTAGGGAAGATGGAAGGTTCCTGGACCTGCAACTAACTGTTAATAGTAATTATGGAGTTCTTGGAATGGACAACTTCCTGGAAACAATATTTCACTTAACCAAAAATCTCATAGTCTCATGAAATTTGTGCTATCTTCTAAGGTTTGCAAGTATTTCACCTTTCATCCACCATATGCATGCATGAAAAAAGAAAAGTGTAGAGTAGCTTTGAATTTAATCCCAAACTAACTTTACACAGCTATGTACCAGCAGTAAACAACAAAAATTATGGACTAAGAAGGCATCTACATCCTAGGAATTTTCACAACTACGGAACAACATTTCTAAAATCTATCAAAGAAAAATACAGCTAACTAGAACAACAATATAAATCTAAGTAAAGCATCTAACAATGGATATTGAACCATGAAACATGTGAATAAATCAGAAAATGCACCAAGTCCATGTATTTTCATTAAAATTTCAGTAGCATGTCTTTACAACAACTCAAATCTCTTTGCAAATGAGAGAAGATCCCTATTTATAGTGCCCAAAAATTCAAATGAATGGCCAAGATTAATTCTCATTGAGTGGCCAAGATTCATTACAAAAAATGGTTTCACACACTCCCAATATATTACAATGTAAAATTACATTCCTATCTCCTTCCCTATTTTGTCCTTTAGTGATGGCACTATAGCATTTTTGTCTTTTGCTGATTGCTCTTTTATTGTAGCTACTCCTCTGGGGGCTCTTCATTGATAAAAAGGTTGTCATCTTGCTTCTTTGAAGCTGTATATTCCATAAATTTTAGAATGACTAGTTGGAGCTTGTCTACCTCAATGATATTGTACCACAACATTTGGTAGCTCCATTCTTTTGCATTATCTTCAAGCTTCTTCCAATATCTATGAATAGCTCTGATTGGTCGAAGGAATGGGTAGAAAAACTCATAAACTCCACTATTATTTCACTAGACATCCCATCCTCCATCGTCTTCTAAAAGTAAGGTTTTATTTTCTTTGGATCCATTTGCACCGCAAGCATGTCATACTCCATCATCAACTTGAGATAATGAGTGAATTCTACCCTAATTTCCTTGATCCATTCAATGTCTAGATCCACCTTACTCATTATTTTCTCCAAAATTTCCTTCATGATGTCAAAATCCCACATCTACACATCCATCAGCTAGTGATCATCCCTTTTGAATGCAAGCCCTTTTTCCCATGTGGCTTTTGGTAACTGGAGGATGGCCTCAATCTTTGGATAGGTGGAGTCGTACATTGCAGGGAAGTCAGTGTAGAGCTTCCGTGTGCTCTCGAGAGACTGTTATAGGTCCAAGAACTTCTTGGCTATTCGAACAACTTGGCTAATACCCATGTTCCCGACATACATGACTTGTTAGAACCAGCTCTATGTGGTCTTTTCCAAGTTCTTTCTTCTCTCCAACTTGTCAATTTTTTCTTTGGACATCAGTTGGGGTGGAGCCATGGATGTGGTAGGCAGGTCATCTACTATGCACCACTGCTGGATGTAATTTTTCAAGGCGGCTACTTGTGCCTTAAGATCATCTTTCAAAACCTTGTCATGTTCTATCAAGTGCACCACTGTAGCCACTGACTCCTCAAGATGCTCCAATTTTTTTATCTTTGGTAGTGATTCCTAGATCAAGGGTGGAGATGTTGTAGCTTACACCAACCTATCCTACCATAGGCATTGCTATCTACATAGCTCAAGACCCAGAAGCATCCATTGTTACCTTGGATCTGATCTTAGGGTTCTTCTCTTTTCTAGTTGTGATCTGTTCTTGGGCTAAGATAGTGTCAAGCATCACTCTCGGGTCCTTTGGGGTGGGAGTTTTCTTTTCAAGTTGTATCTCTAGCCATTTAGGCATAGCAGACTTTTCTTTAGGTGATTCACAATCACACTCGCCCTTCTTGGCCAAGACCTCTATTTTCTTATCCCTAGGGGCCCTTTCTTCCATTTTAGCAGCATCTCCTTCCTCTTCATCAGAGTCTTGGATGAACACAAGGCATTTGATGGGAGGCTTGGTAGTTAATTGCTGCCAGGGACTTTCTTCTTTCTCTATTTCCTTCCCCTTCTTTTCTCCAGTTTGCTCAACCTCGTGCATGTGCCCCTTGGGCTACTCAATTTTGAGGCTCTTGATAGCTTGAGCCTCACCCTTAGGATTATATTCTCCTATATTTTCTTCTTGTTGCTATCCCTCTTCTCTAAGAGGCAACCTTTCTGCCTCTTCTTCAATGCCCCTTAGCTATCAGGCCATCTCTTCTTCAAGATAATGGTCAAAGGTTTTCATGATGACCCTACCACCAAAATCCTCCTCCTCATCTCCTCTTTCTGAAGAGCCTGTTCCCTCCTCTTCGTAGGCCACACTGTACATTGTCCAATGTTCATACTCTGAGTGTTCATGGTATTCATTGGCCTCTTCTTCAAATGGCTTAGAGTCCTCTTTCTCTTGCCTCTCCCACTCCTTGGAAATCAACATGTTGGCCTCCATCACCGGTGGTCCTGTCAGAGGCTGCAAAGGTTTATTGGTAGTGAGGACCTGCACTAGGGATGCTTGAAGAGTGGGGTCCATAAGGATTTGGGAGAGCTCGAAAGGGAGATTCTGCATATGTTTCAAGAAGGTTGTAGGCAAGGTGGAAATGGGTATTGGTTTCGTCACCGTAGCTAATAGGAGTGATGTGGTAGGTGACATTATAGCAGAGGAAGGAGGAGTAGTCATAGTGAAGGAAGAGTCAATTACTATTACAGGCTCAGCCAGAGGTGAAGGGGCAAGATAGATAGAGATGTCCACTACTGGTGGGGATGTGGTGACCATGGCTAGGGAGGCAGATGATGGGGTAGTCAAAAAAGGGAGAGCCAAAAGAGGTTTTAACTAATCTGTACCTAGTGATTGGAGGAGACTTGGATGTCCCACCAATTGAAGTAGTGGCAACAACCTCCTCTGTGGCACTTGGATCACTTTTGAGCCCTTCATATGTCAGGACCACTCCTTGTTGTTTCAATCGGGCCACCTATCCATCTACCCATTCCTTGGTACAGGCCAAGATTGGCTTGGTTATAATGTTGAGATCATCAACCTCCTACTCGTCTAAGTATATTGTTGGTATTGGAAAGTTGGTGACTGTAGGGCACCTAGGGTCCATTATGGTGCTTTCATCCTCTTCAGCTTGATCGGGTATGGGAAATGGTTGCACCCTTATTATCAAGTACGCAATCATTTGCATGTAGTGCCTTGCATGTACTTCCTTGTCATCTTGACAACCTCCGCAAAAGTCCTCAATGTGGTGCAGATGAGTGAACCCCAACCCTAGTGATTTTCTTATATTCCCATATGGGTCCATTCATGGGTGAGCAGTGTGTAAGTGAAAATGATAATCATTTAATTCTTTCACAGAATTCCCAGCGCACTGGGAAGTTTGTAATTTATACATTCCTTGGCTGAAAGTTAAGGGATAGGAGACCCTTACCAAGTGTTTACAGCTGAAGACTAACTATATGTGTTGGAGCTACTAGGAAAGCTCCAATAGGATGATCTAGTCATTGGGGTATCAAGGCAGCTTGTTTGGCATTTCTGTGAAGTCTTGGGCATGAATGTACGTGAACTTTGGGTATTGAATTAAAAGGAAGGTGTACTACTTCAAAAAGGCCCAAGCACTACGAGAGATCCTTCTCTTGAAATCTCTTGCAATCATTTTGACGACATGGCCAATGAAGGTGTCATTGACCTTGCAATACTCCTTGAAATTTTGGTACTAGAGTTGGGGGTACCTTTCATAGACCTTCAGTTTTTGACCCTACTACACATTGGGTGCCACAAACAACCCATTGTACTGCCTTTGGTCTGCCAAGGAGTAGATCAGGTAGGAGGTCATATAGAACTTGGAGCTTCTCTTCACATTGATGAACTACTCATGAAAGCAGTCACTTATTATTCCTTCCCAATAGAATGAGGATTTTGTGGTGACGTCCTCATTCCCATAGATAATCTTCTCAATGAAGCATACCATCCACTCCTAAAAGAAGGCAGTAGTAGGGAGACCCATCACCCTACTCAACATAGTGACTAAGTCATGGTTATCTTCATGGAAATCACTGTGAAAGAGTTCCTAAGGAACCTTCGTAGCACTGCCTTGTTTCTCTTTGAGGTAGTGCTTGTTTATCAATTTCTTGCAGCTCACCAAGTTTTCATCCCATGCTACTTTGCATTCCTCTATGGTAGGCATCTCCATCTCGACGAAGGTGGGAATGTGGAATGTTCTTGTGATTCCCTCAGCTAACATGTCAGCAAGAATGTTACCATCTCTATCAATGATGGTCCTTGTATCGGGTTGATAGCCCTACGAACAAGCCATTACCAACTTAGAGGCCATGAGGGATGGAGGGAAGCCTACAAATTTTTCAATTCCACTTTGCTTAATTAGCCTAACATTCTTAGTCATCGGGTTGATTCTGGCCCTTTGCTTAAATTCATCAATATCGACATGGCTGATATTGGTGTCGGTGATTTCTCTCCAGTCTATGACAACCTTCGAGTACAAAGGCTCACCCTGGAATTGGTACTTTATTTGGTCCTTGTCTTCTTTTCCATGAGGATTCTTGCTTGACTTATTTCCTTTGTCCTTTTTCACAGTTACGCCCAAGGGTCCTACACCTACTTCCATATATCTTGGGAGTAAAGGCATAGGCAATGTAACTGATCATGAAAGCTTTGATGTTATTTAAAATTTCATGGACGAAATCAAGTATACATAATTTATTATTTATAAAAATCATACTTTTATTTCCAAATATCATTAGTCCTTCAATTGAGGGCTTTCGGACAATCCAATCCTGGAGGCCCAGACTTCCCTAGTAGGAATGTTGTTTTGAAAGGACAAACGGGGTAATGCAATCTAGGAGATTTCTCTTGACTACATTTTGGTGGTTCAGAAGGCTTGTACCGAAGGCTAAATTTTAGCACATTAGTCAAGATCATATTTCAAATTTGAGGTCATTTGGATCAATTTTAGAGCATCCAGAGGTATAGGATCAGAAAGCCATCCGGGGTTAGTCATTTGGAATGGCCTAGTAGAAACAAAGTTTCGGTAGCAGAACTCTGGGGTCCGGGACCCGAGGGGTCCAAGGGTGACTAATATGTTTTTCAATTTTAAAGTGTTTGGGCCTAAGGAGCTAGGAAGCCTTCATGCTTTTTCTATTTAGAATAGTGATCATCAGATCGAAGTTTGGCAGGGCTGGCCTGGTAGATCGGATTTGACACTTAGGTTGTGTGTCATATTTTCATTATAAGTTCCCATAGTGAGTAGGAAGGTGGAGCCCAGAGCTCAAAAGGGTGGGTGCAATTTTATATTTTGGACCAGTTGGATGGGATAGAGTCGCTAATGGTGGAGCCCGGTGAGGGCAAGGACAATAAGTTTGATGTTTGGAAAACTTGCGGCTAAAGGTAGGTTGACACTCGAGATGCAGGAGGACGTCATACGCTCACCATTCAAAATGGTCAAGTGGTCGTGGAAGTCCATGAGTCAGGACTCGATGAGTTGCTAGAAGGTGGGTTGGCGTGCAAGACCGGACGATGAAAGGTAGGGTAGGCTCTGGAGCCTGGGCAGAAGGGTTGACTCAGCCGTTCGGGAATGGCAAAAACCTCATAGAGTTCTAGACACAGAAGTCTACTGATTGGAACCTAGGTTCATGACAGGTGGTTGGTTTGAGACCAATGCAAAATGACAAATTGTAAGGCAGGCACTAAGGCTCAGGTGGATGGGGTCCTTTCACTGTTCAAGAATGGTGGGAGCTTGGTAGAATCTCAAACGCAAAAGTTTGTGGGCATAGGCCTGAAAGACCAAAACGGAGGCAAAAAATTTTGAATTTTGACTTTGTGATGCCTGATAGTGAACTACCAATGGAAACCCAAGGAGCCGAACTTGGGAGGCATTGTGTCCATGTTAAAATGATGTTTAATTTCATAAGTTCTAACAATGACAGAAGGGTACGAGTCCGGAAGGCTCAAATTCTTTGTATGAAGAATGACCTCAACAAATGAAGGTTCCAGATCAACTTCGATGGCATCCTAGAAGTATAAAATAGATTTTAATACATGGGTTTTGTGCATTTTATTCAGTGTTATCAATTAGATGTGTTTTCAACCCATGTTGTTCATCATTTTAGGCATTAAAAGCATAAAAAATTCTTGGGAGGGAAAATGGAACACCTACCTCAGGAATCCGATGAGAGGAGGAGTGAAATCCACTAAGGATCCACAAGTGATGGTCATAGATGCAAGGACAATGGTCAATGGATGTGTTGAACTCCTCTAGAAAGCTCTTTGATCTCTCTAAAAAACCTAACAAATGAAAATGATAGGTTGGGATCCAATATTTATACCCCCTCTACCATTAATGGCCTCATTAAATGAAAGTATGACAAATAATTTCGTTGGTGGATTTGAATTTACAGACGATGGCTAGAGGTATGGGGTTTGGGATCTGAAAATATGTGAGGTGGCAGCCATTTAAGATTCATTTTACAAAGTGACGGCCAAGAGGATCCCAAGACCTAGAGGGAAGAGTTTCACTGAAGGTTCACCATTCAGGAATTTTAGTTCTAAAACCATTGGCAGAAAAGGGGAACTTGGGGCCTAGAGGGCAGAGTTATGTCAGTGATTTTCCATCCAGAGTGGAAGTCCGGAGGGTCGAGCCTAGAGGGGAAAAATGCATCCAAGGAATTTTGCAAGTTTCATCAGATGGTAAACAACGAGTTGGGTCTTGGGGCCAGGGAAGGTGGAAGCCTTCCGCCATTTGAAATAGTGAAGTGAAGGGGGAAACCCAGCCAGGGAACCCCAATGGAGTGGGCCCGACAGGCTCCAAGGATGCTGGCAGAGGAAAATTGCCAGGGGGACTCCACAAGGCACTAGGACTTAACAAAATTGAAGGGGCAAAACAAGTTCAACTTGAGATGAGACTTCAGAGGTATGTTGACCACCCAGGACACCAAAATAGGGGCACACAAAATGAGGCAATGACAAAAAAATGACCTAGCAAGACAAAATAAAAAGAGGGTCCCCATTTTGAATGGGGCATGTGTGCTAGGGCCACAAAAAATGGTGACTCTACTAGGAAACGCTCTCAAGAATTCTAAGGATAAGAATTCATCCAGGACCCAGAATCTCTAGTTTCATAGACTAGGAGTGGACTTCCAAAAGTGAACTAAGAGAATAGGATCCTTACTTGGGTTAGTCCATAGGACATCTCAGAAGTGTGTAGTGAATTGATTCCTTTCCGTAGGATGGTGACTTGTGGCTACTAATCCAGCCGAGTAAGCTACATAAATCATCCAACACCAAAAGTAACCTAGACATTGCTTCACTACCAGTCAGGTGTTTATAGCCCCGACAAAGTTGTTGCTGTGATCCCACATATATTGCTCTACTACCAATTGGGTGTCCATAGCCCTGGTAGAGTTATCCACACCCCATGCAATCACTTAGTTTTTAGAATTCCTTTTCTCTTTTGTTTTGATATTTCTTTCAATGTCCATTTTCTCACTTATCTTTTGCTTGACCAAGTAAGCAATGAAGCCTACCATGGGTTTTGGACCACAGTGGTCACTGGAGCAGACTTAAGATTTTTCACTCACTAGGATGTCATAGCAACCATGGTATAGTCCTTTAGAAATGATTATTATGTGTTTTGTACTAGATTTGAGATTTATGTAAAGAGACCCAACCAAGAGTTGAGTTCTAAGGCAGAGTTCAAACAAGGAAATTAGTCCTAGGCAACTTTTCGAGACCAATAGTTGGGAATGAATGCTTAGCTGAAGAACACTAATGATAGTCAACAAAGAAAATCATTCATTGAGCAATTAGGACCACCACAAGGGGATGGAGAACATCCTTTTCAAAACAAAACAACCACAAGAACAAGCAAATAGAGCAACGTGAAAGAACAAGTTGTAGGAAAATGAAAAGGCCACCTACCCTAACCTATATACAGATATTTACAAGGAAGAGCTCGAAACATCTCAGGCTTGGAAGTAATGCTTTAGGTGTTGCCCATTGACTGGCAATGGGATGTCTACACCAGTTAAGGTTTTTAGGTGGAAAGGATTGTCTCCCAAAATTTCAGCTATTTGAAAGGGGCCAAGCCAAAGCTTGTCAAATTTTTTGTGTCCCCCTCTCTTTTCATGGGCCTTGTCCCAATACATGACCAAATCTGCAATCCTAAAGGCCTTGATTCTAGCTCGACGGTTGAACCATCTCTTAACCACACCCTAATGTTTGGAAAAATTTTCTATTGCATGGTCTCAGACTTCTTCTAAATGCAAGAGCTCAGCTAACCAAACTTCTTTACCATCTCCTCCCTCATAAAATTTGTTGATAAACTGGAGAGTGGGGATCTTCAGATGGATAGGAAACATGGGCTCTAGGCCATAAACAGATGGAATGGGAAATTGCCAAGGGCAGCCTTATGGTGAGTGTGATCTACCCAAAGGGCGAAACAGAGTTGGATATGCCAGTCCTTGGGATTACTTTTTAGCAATTTCTTGATTACTGTGATCAGGTTCTTGTTCATGGACTTAGTGAGGCCATTTCCTTGAGGGTAGTAATTAGACTAAAACTTAAGGGAAATCCCATAATCAAAGGCCCAACTAGCAAATTTTAATGAAGTAAATGTAGGTCCATTGTCAAACACCAATGCATAAGGACAACCAAAGTGATTTAAAATGAAACTTTCCAAAAAGTTAGTAACTACTTCAGTTGTGCATTGCTTACATACAATTGCTTATGTCCATCTATTGCAGTAATCAATAGTAGTAAGAATGTACCCATTTCCCATAGATGATAGACGGCTTACCAGACTAATGAAATCAAGGTCCCATTGCATGAATGGCCTTACCTCCAACATAGGCTGTAGTGGGACAATAGTATGCTTCTCCTTAGTGGCGGTTGCCGGACATGTGTGAGATCAGCGAACATGACAATTAGCATCTTTGAAGATAGTTGGCCAATAATATCCCATCCTTAATATTTGATGTGCAATGGAAGGACTGGATCCATGGCCAATGCCAAACTTGTCATGAAACTCTTTTAAGACTCAGTCTGCTTCTTCCTTGCCAAGGCATCTTAAGTAAATGCCTGATGATTCTTCTTGTATAAAATGGACCCTTGTAGCATGTAACTACTACTTTTTAGTCTAAGATCACACTTTTGGACCCCCTATAGGTGAAGCAGACACTTGTGGTTCAACAAATAATAGATGAAATTCTTGTACCATTGTCCCAAGGAAACATCCTCAAGCTGGTACTGCTACATTGTGAGTTCGGGTCTAGCCTCTACTGTTGCTTCAACAATTGTGCGGGTAAGTGATTGTCCTCTCACCAACTTCATAGGTTGGATTTCCATATCATATTCTTTAAGCAAGCTGACCCACTTAGCTCTTCATTTTCCCAATTTATTTTTCATAAGCAACATTTTTACTGCTAGGTCAGGGACAATGGCAAACACTTTATTGCACAAGATATAATGCTGAAATTTCTTCACCCCTCTGATGAGGGAATATGGTTGTTTTTCTATGTTGTGGTATTGCAATTAAGTGTCCTTTAGGGGAGTGCTCATGAAGGTGATTGGGTGCTCATTTCCTTCATCATATTTCTGAGTCAAAATGTTAGCACAAGAATGCTCTCAAGCAAATGAGTAGATATAAAACGACTTCAGATAATCTGGGTTGACTAGCACTGACGCCTCAACAATGGCCCATTTAATTTATTCAAAAGTGTTTTTAGATTCGGGATTCCATTCAACTTTGGCATCCTGTTTTAACATAGCATTGAGGGGTTAACAATCTCCGCAAAACCTGTGATGAATTTCCTGACAAAGTTGATCCTTCTGAAGAAGGATTTTAATTCCTTCTTGTTGCCTGGTGGTAGGATTTTTAGCAAAGATTGGATATGTTTAGGGTCTATGGAGATTCCTTGCTTTGAAATGATGTGTCCAAGCAATCTACCTTCAGTTATGCTGAAAATACACTTCTTGGGGTTAAGTGAAACTCCAAACTCCTTGTACCTCTGAAACACCTTGCATAGATCGGAAACATGATCACTCAAATTTTTAGAAAACATAGTTAAAACATCCATGTAGATGATTATGCACTTACCAATAAAATATTTGAAGGTGATATCCATGGCATGCTGGAAGGAGGTGCCAGTGTTAATGAGCCCAAAAGGAATTCTCCTATAAGTGAACATCCCCCACTTAGTAGTGAACGTTGTTTTATGACGATCTTCATACTGTACCATCACCTGGTTGTACCCAAAGTACCCATCAAGAAAAGACATCATCTAGGAGTCGTTGAGGATCTACAACACCTCATCCAATGAAGGCACCAAATAGTTGTCCTTTTTCGAAGCTCTGTTCAAATTGTAGAAATCTACAACAATCTAATTTCTCCATTCTTTTTTCTAACTAAGACCAAGTTGGCCACCCATGTAGAATGTCTATCTGGGAAGATAATCCTTGTTGAAAGAAACTCCTGCACCTCTTTATAAATGATCGGCTCCAATAAGGCATTAATAGGGTGCTACCACTGGCGGAATGGCCTCACTTCTATCTTGAGAGGGATGGTGTGCATGATGATGGAGGTATCATAAGCCTTTAAATCCTCATAGCTCCATGCCGCCATGTTAGGATACTTCTACAAAGAATCAATGATTCCCTTCTTT
>VDFB02252616.1:177092032-177130943 GCA_007258455.2 Sequoia sempervirens | reverse complement strand
TCTTAAAGATTGTCGTTGAAGGTTTCCACAATGACCCTACCACCAACATCCTCCTCTCATCTTTGCTTTCTGAAGAGCCTATTGCTTCTTCTTTGTAGGCCACCCTATCAATTGTCCAATGTTCATACTTCGAGTGTTAGTGGTATTCATTGGCCTCTTCTTCAAATGGCTTCGAGGCCTCTTGCTATCACCTCTCCCACTCCTTAGAAATCACCATGGTGGCCTCCATCGCCAGTGGTCCTGCTGGAGGCTATAAAGGTTTAGTAGTAGCAAGGACTTGTGCTAGGACTGCTTGAAGATTAGGGTCCATAAGGATCTGGGAGAGCTTGGAAGGGAGATTTTGTATATGTTTAGAGAAGGCCTCGGGCAAGGTAGAAGCGGATATTGGTACCGTCACCATAGCTAATGGGAGTGATGTGGTAGGTGACATTGCAGCAGAGAAGGAGAAGTATTCAGGGTGGAGGAAGAGTCAATTACTATTGCAGGCTCGGCTGGAGGTGAAGGGGCAAGATGGAAAGAGATGTACATTTCTGGCGGGGATGTGCTGACCATGGCTAGGGAAGTAGATGATGGGGCAGTCAGAACAGGGAGAGCAAAAAGAGGTTTTAACTAATCTGTACCTTTTGCTTCTTCCTCTTGGATTATGGGCTAGTCCGTGGTGCCTCCTATTTTCTTGAGTCTTTTAGAAGGTGAGCCTACTAGATATTTCCTTATGTATACTTTTGGGTCTAGAGACTGCTTTGTTTCTATTTCTTTCCTCTTCTTAGACCTAGTGATTGGAGGAGACTTAGATGTCCCACCCATTGAAGTAGTGGCAGTAGCCTCTTCCATGGAACTTGGCTCACTTTTGAGCCCTTCGTATGTCAGGACCACCCCTTGTTGTTTCAATCAGGCCACTTGTCAATCTACCCATTCCTTGGTACAAGCCATGATCAGCTTGGTTATAATGTCGAGATCATCAACCTCTTGCTTGTCCTAGTCTATTGTTGGTATTGGCAAGTTGGTGACTATATGGTACCTAGGGTCCATTACGGTGCTTTCATCCTCTTCAACTTGATCAGGTATGAGAAATGGCTACACCCTTCTTATGAAGTATGCAGTCATTCACATGTAGTGCTTTGCACATACTTCCTTGTTGTCCTAACAATCTCCCCAAAAGTCCTCAATGTGGTGCAGATGAGAAAACCATAGCCCTAGTGCTTTTCTTATATTCCCATATGGGTCCATTTAAGGGCAAGCAGTGTGTAAGTGAAAATGATAATTGTTTAATGTTTTCTTATAATTCTCAGTGCACTTGGAAGTTTGTAATTTATACATTCCTTGGCTGAAAGTTAAGGGATAGGAGACCCTTGCCAAGTGTTTACTATTGAAGAATGAATGTATGTGTTGGAGCTACTGGAAAAGCTCCAATAGGATGATCCAGTCATTGGGGTATCAAGGCAGCTTGCTTGGCCTTTTTGTGAAGCCCTGGGCATGAATGTACATGAAATTTGGGTACTGAGTAAAAAGGAAGGTGTACTGCTTCAAGAAGGCTTGAGAACTGTGAGAGACCCTTCTCTCAAAATCTCCTACAATCATTCTGACAACATGACCAATGAAGCCGTCATTGACCCTACAATACTCCTTGAAATTTCAATACTGGAGCTAGGGGTACCTATCACAGACCTTCAGTTTTTGACCCTACTCCTTATCGGGTGCCACAAACAACCCATTGTATTGCCTTTGGTTTGCCAAGGAGTAGATCAGGTAGGAGGTCATGTAGAACTTGGAGCTTCTCTTCAAATTTATGAACTTCTCTTGAAAGCAGTCGCTTATTATGCCTCCCCAATAGAACAAGGATTTTGTGGTGATGTCCTCATTCCTATAGAGGATCTTCTCAATGAAGTATACCATCCACTCCTGAAAGAAGGAAGTAGTAGGGAGACCCATCACCCTGCTTAGCATAGTGACTAAGTCATGGTAATCTTCATGGAAATCACTGTGGAAGAGTTCCTGAGGAACCTTCGCAGTGTTGCATCATTTATCTTTGAGCCAGTGTTGGTTTATCAATTTCTCGTAGCTCACCTAGTTGTCATCCAATGCTACTTTTCATTCCTCTATGGTAGGCATGCTGGGAATGTCGAAGGTTCTTATGATTCTCTCAGCTAGCATGTCAGCAAGAATGTTACCATCTTTGTCAATGAAAGTCCTTGTATCGAGTTGATAGGCCTATCAACAAGCCATGACCAACATGGGGGCCATGAGGGATGGAGGGAAGCTTGCAACTTTTGCAATTCCACTTTGCCTAATTAGCCAAGCATTCTTAGTCATCGGGTTGACTTTGACCCTTTGCTTAAATTCATCAAAATTGGCATGGCCGATATTGGTGTTAGTGATTTCTCTCTAGTTTGTGACAACCTTCAAGTGCAAAGGCTCACCCTAAAATTGGTACTTCATTCGGTCCTTGTCCTCTTTTCCATGAGGGGTCTTGCCTAACTTATTTCCTTTGTCCTTTTCCATAGCTGCCCTCGAGGGTCCTGTTACATATTTTTTTCCTTAGCTCAAATGGAGGAGCTAGCTGAATGTTATCACACCATAGGGTGGAATTGAAATTTAAGTTTCATGTTGTTTCGTATTATCATTATTATGCATTGAGTAATAGTTATGCATGTAGTGAATTAGTGGAGTTGCAGAGTGCTATTCAAATGTTGTAGATTTAAAAGAAATACAGAATTGAGTACATGAGAAAATAACATTTTAGATGCTTTTATTCATTTCGTAAAGAACTCATATTTCTACAAGGCCTCATTTGATTTCACAATCAGAATAGTATTACAACATTGCATTCAAATGCATTTTCTTTTCAATTGAAAAGAAAAATTGAAATCAAATATCCACACAAGCCGTGGATATAACTGTGACTATGACAACACATTTCTAATAGCACATTGCACTATTGAAGATGCGAAAGGAAAACACATAAGTAACAGCATAATCATCATTTCCTGATTATTGATGCTTGATGTTGAATAGTGCACCTCGTCATTTTGAGGTTCGTCGACCTGTAAGAGGAAAAGAGGGGTGTCAATGGCTTCAACTATGATGTAACTCATATGATGCACCTACAATAGTACAACATACTATTAACCATGCATTGAAACAATCAAATCCTATCAAGTGCAGTATGAAAGAAGTGAGCTGAAGGAGAAGTAACAATATCATGATGAACATGTTCTATTTTTTATACTAATGTTGTTTGTTTCCTTGTGCAGGTATAGGTAAAGTCATGATGCTGAACATTTTTTGAAGACCAAGCATGTGGAGTAAAATGGGCTCCCACAAGGGTAGAGATCGACATGCTACCCTATTCATTAAATGGGATGATTTTAAAAGATATTTCATCATATACATCAAATGAAATGAAATAAAACTGAAAGAATAAAACAGCCAATCCATCAAGTAACGAAACCAACTGTGCATTCATAACAATCAGGGTTGCTTTCTGAAGGTTACACGTGAACAGTGAGTCTAGTTCACTTAAAAAATTTAACTGAGTAAACTACACCAGAGGTTGCTGAATAACTTCATTTTCTGTGCTGATTGTAATCATATGTCATGTAGGTTTCAATTCATCAGTTCTTTCTTGAATAGTGAGTAGGAATACATTATGCCTTAACAATTTGTTCTGATTTTCATCATGAGAAGGAATAGTTTTTAAGAGCAGTTTGTACAGTGAAATATAAAAATGCATGAAGAGTGCCACATTGCTCAAAGAATACAAAGGATAGACGGTGCATTTGATCATTGAATGAATTTCTAGTTCCAAGTTGACTGATTAAGTAAATACTCTATTATGAATTGTAATAACAAAGAGATCATTCCAGAAGATTAAACAAAGAGCAGGCAGTTTGTGAGGTGTTAGTCATGCCTAAGAATAGAAGACTAGGTATAGTTCATTTTAACTCAATGTTCAGCTAAGTCTTGCATAGGTGCTAAAGAGGAAAATCAGGAGTTCACTTTTGATCAATTGTGATTTGAAATCTTAACTATGACAATTTTTGTCTCATGGGAAGTAGCTTTATATAGTAACGAGCATCACTGATACAATACCTGAATATGGAGTATTGGTTATTAGAGACTACAACAAGGACAGTTAACTCATTATGGTTGGGATGGTTCCTCAAATGGGATCATGTGTCAATGATTAGTGGAGGACAAAAATCAAATGTGATGCGCATTTAATTTGTTTTCAGTGGGTTATAGGTGTCAAACAAGGCACACATGAGTAGAAATTCCAAGATAGGATACCGACTAAAGTGAGTCAATAAGTTAACTACAGGGGAACATACAGGTTATGTTATTCTTGTCATGAGTTTCATTTCTGAAAGTGTTCTAAAAGCAATAGTTTTCCAATGAATAACTTTTTTCCTTGTTTCAACTAGGTATTTGATAGGTTTTGTTCAAAATTTGAACTGTGTTGGCTATGTGATAGTTCAAGCCACTCTAATGAGGATACATTCTTTTCATGAAATGAAAAATACCAAGGAAATTAAATGAAAATACAAACTTTCAGGTTTTTCTTTTGTTTCAAGGTTCTAAATAAGCCACTATTTATTTTAGCTCAAGCCATATGGATAGAAACGAATAGAAATTACTTCATATTTTCAAATACTTTTAAAAATACAGAAAATGCAATAATCATGACAACCCATGTGAAGGTTTTCCCAAGACAACAGTTGAGTCAAAATGTGGATTGTTATGTTCAGTCAAGTTTTGAAAATACAGTTCTCTTTAGAAACACAAAAACCCACATGAGGGTTTGCTTTCGTAAATAATAAGAATAAATGCAATGAACTGGTGGTTGAGTTCTGAAGAGAAATCAGAATAGAGACATTTTCTTCAAAATATACAAACATTTGCTTCAGGACTACGAAATAAAACTATGCTCAATTATCCACGGTACCCACATGTGGGTTTTCATTCAAGGTACATAAAATGTAATAATCTACAATACCTGTTTTGGGTTTTACATTCAAAAGTAGTATGACTACAAATATGAGGATATCCGTGCACATTTGACATGGCCTGAATATGGCCAGAAATTCATTAGCAAAGAAGAGAATTTTTTAAAGTCTCTGGAGAGAAGAATGTTTGGCAAGGAAATTTACCAGTCCATATCTCATAAAGAGCCTAAAGCCGTAGCCAAGTTACAGAATGCTTCCAAATTCCAAGGGTTTGAGTCTGTAAGAACGGCCAAGCTGTCATAATGATAAGAACAAAAATAGCAATAGTTGATGTAGCCACAAAAAATGTAGAATAAAAATATTAGAATGTGTAAAGCCATGGCCTCAAGGCCATAATAAACAAAGTGTGGAGCAATAAAAGCTTTTAAACTATCAAAATAGCTTACCCTTACATAGTTTGAAGAAATCAAAAGTACAAGTCAAGCTTTCATGGTGTGAACTACAGAGGTCAAGATTTCAAGATGAATTCTAGCTTACAGGCTGGCCAAGCAAACAAGGTTAGAAAGAGTGCAAGGAAAAATCATAGAAATAAACTCATAAACTCATGTAGGCCATGACCTTAGGGACTTTTTATTTTCAATAAGGAAGTAGAAAAGCTATTATACCATGAAAGGAGGCTTACCCATTGAGAATTTAGCTAACTAAAGTACATGGAATAGTTCCTTCAAGCATTCGAACTCGAGCTTGACAGAGTCATGGCGGCAGAGCTTCTTTCCTTCAAAGTTACGAAGTGAAAATGAGTGATCATTAGGGTTTGACCTTATTTTGATCAAACCCTAATTCAACCCTATCATCATCTAGAATGTGCAATCAAGGCATGTGGTGAATATCAAATGGAGGTCGAAATCATAACTTATTCCTTATGCCTTTCTCAAAATCTAAGTTTAAAGCTTATGTGAGGGGGCCGAATTTTCTTTCCTAGGTCAAGGGTCAAGTCTTTTAAGACTTTTCCTTTCCTTAGTATTCATTTTTGGAAGGGCTCGAATATAGAACAATAAGGGTGGAATGATGAATAGTTGATGACTTATAATGTTTTGATCAAATTATCTATTTTAGGGTTTTATTTTTAATTGATTTTAAAAGAAATCAATGAGGGATTTTAGCAAGATGATAAGACGATAATAATGTGCATTTATGTTTTATGATTTTCAAAACATTGAAATGGAGAAATAAGGAAATTTTATTTTTGCAAAATATTTTCAATCTTTAAATTGCAAAAATAGACAAATTGTAGAAATATGCATCTTGTAAAGTAGAATCATAAAAGCAATATTCTATAAATTGCTTTATGTTTTCTTGCTATTTTTAGCAGATGTTTTATTGACTTTTCCTCTTGGTCAGATTTGAGACTTACTTGGAGAGATAAGGTGTTTTTTGAGCTTTTGAAGTAGATTCAACCAATTTTTAGAGGCTTGATAGGTTCATCATGAAAGCATTGTGTTTTTTTCCTGCTTTTAAAAGTAGTTTTGAGACAACTTGAAGCTTTTTTCCTTGAGCTTTTTTCTGAGCTCAGATTAGGGTTTCTTGAGGGCTATGTTTTGATAAAACTTATTTTCTTCATTCTGATTCTAAGTAGTATAGATCAGAGTTCCTGCTCTTATGCATTTTTGAGCTTGTGAACATTGTACTCAGTTTTGACAGAATGGCACTTTTCAGTTCTGATAATACAGCAGATTTCTTCTTTCCACTTTGTTGTCTCAAGGCTGGTAACAATAGTTTGATATTTTGTGTATTCAAGTTTGAAACCTTAATGTCTTGTCTTTATGAGTTCTTCTACACAAGTTTTCATGTTTTTAGGTTATATGTTGTATTCAAGTTCTGAATCTTCATATGAATTAATGATGAAATCATGTATTGGTGAGATTGTAGGAATTATCATAGTAAAGGGATTGTTATGAGTGGCAAATTTTAATCTTCTGTTAGAGGTTTTAATTAGTCATCAATTAGGTTCAGATTTATTTTTAGTTCACCTTTTATCCATTTTCCCTTCAAGTTTTAGAATAGGATTTATCATTTGGAGAACCAGCTCACTCTGGAGATTCCTCTTTCACGCAAATCACCCACATTTGAAAGAGGTTTCCATGTTTCAGTAGTTTGCTGAATATTGTATTCAACAGGGTGCAAAACTATTGATAAATTTTTTTGGCATGCCTGGTGGGACCATTAAAATTAGCTTTTAGAGAATATTTAATATTTCAGTTTGTTGTTTGGTGTATATAGCATATTTTTACAGCCTTCTAGAGGCTATCAATATACCTGGCAACTCTAGTTCTATTTTTTGCATGAGAGTGCAGCCCACACATGAGAAATATTCAAATAAGATCAAGTTAAGCACCCTTCAAGTATCAGGAGCTATCCCCATCATGAAGAAGAGGAAAGACAACAAGAAGGATTTTTGAAACCCCTGCAAGATTGAAGTCGACACCTCCAGTTCTTGGTGCTCTAGTTCTATCACTTGGTGTACCAGTTCCAATCTCACAAGTACCATCAATGGCAGCATCTGTTCACACCCTTCAATGGAGGCAGTCCATTAGATATTGCCCAACATAATGAGATTATAGTTACAGACCTTCAAGGACTACCATATTTTACCAGAGAGAATTACACTACACCAGTCGAACACATTCGTGACGTAGCCACGTTATGCTCGGTGCACAATATCACTCAAGAGAATGTCACTTTAAGGTTGTTAGCTACGTCACTTAAGGGAAAAGCACTACAATGGTTCAGAGGTCTTGCTGCAAATTCAATCATAACATGGGATGCTTTAGGTAATGGCCTATACCAGCACTTTGCAAATAAATCTGACAATTTGTTTTTGTTAGAGAAATTGAGTACCATTCAAAGGGTGCCACACGAGCACTTGGCGGATTTCAACTATAGATTTTAGAGGACTTGGGACATAATCCCAACAATGGTAAAGCCCTTATCGACACATGCATTTCTATTTTATTTAAAAGCTTTGAATAGAAAAATTGTTGTCATGACTTAGTCTATGGGTGGTTTAACATTCCTAATGCTTATAATATTGCTATTAACGCTAAAAATTGCCTTATTCAAGCTAGAGATATAGCTTCTAGACCCCCCATGCCCTTGTTTCCAGAAATACAATTGCCTATTCCTATTGCTATACCTCCCTTGGCTGCTGTCCCGCCAGTTCCAGCAATAGGATATCATAGTACAGTCCAAGAGGTCACTACCCCAGCCTCAAATCTAGAGATGCGAGAAATTCAGAGCATAATAAAGAATTTTGGGAATGATCTTGTGACTATTAAGAAGCAAGTTGGCCAAGAACATAAGCCTTATAAGGCCCCTTTTCAACAAAACCAACAAAATAGGCTTGCTTTCCAAGGTGATTATCAAGCCCAAAGAAGGAATTTTAATCCTCGGTCGTTCTAGCCATACAATCTGAACACGGCTAGCACGTCAAAAGAGATTGTGCCACAAAACAATGTCATTCAAGATTGCGATTGGTGTTATCCGTGCAACCAGCCTCATAACCAATCGACGTGTGCCAATGGAATGAGAAACTAGGCTTTAATGGTGTAAAATGTATATGTTGTTTCAAAAAATGTTGCTGATCAGAATCAAGAACAACAAGATAATGTAAAGTCGCCTTGTCGAACTGGCAGAGCTCCGAATTCTGTGGCATGAATGGCCAAGATTGACAAAATTTCTCTATTTCAGCCAATACTAGATCTAAGAAATGAGCTATGGATCTAGGACAACAAGCTGGAACTTCGTAGCAGTAGCCACTAGTTAGTAAGCAACCTGTTTTATTAGAAATTAACACTGCTACACAACCCAAGATGCAAATTCTACAAAATGGGTAGGAGATTCTTGACAAGGAGCTGTCAAAAACACATTCTCAACCTGTGCAGAAGCAAAATGAAGCTGCTGTTGCAAAAAACCAATAGAAGGTAAATGTTTCATCTTTCAATATTGTTGAGCATCTCAAGAAAACCACTGTCAATATGTCGATATTAGACACTTTGTAGCTTCCAGGGCAAAAAAGCTTACTGCAGAATGCATTGGCCGAGTTGTCTATTTCTAACAATGCTAATCAATGAGTTGCAAAGGTTGTGTTGGCTAACGACCTGGAGGAGAAAAGTGGGCAGAAAGAGAAAGAGGTAAAACCCCCTCGATTTTACTTAAGTCTGATCATAGGTGATAAAATTGTGCATAATTTTATGGTTGATTCTGGAGCTAGTAGTTCAATCATGCTAAAGAGTTTAGCTGACAAATTAGGTCTTGTTTATCAGCCTAATCCTTAGAAAGGCATAGTGCAACTAGATGGGTCTACTGTTAAAACTATTGGTATTATTAAAAATTTAGCCCTTACCTTACACGCATCCCCAAGTTTTGCTATTCACCAGGATATTCATGTTATTGACTTACCGCCGCACTTTTCCATTTGTTTGTCAAGGGATTTTACAGCCAAGTTGGGTGGGTTTTTATCTTTTGATTGGTCTCATCTATTTTTTAGAACAAGATATGGTATGAAAGTGACCATTAAGTCTGAGCCTCTTGCCAAAGACCATATCAAACCATATTCCCCGAGCCCTATAAATACTATACTCTATGCCACTTCTGCAATGGAGAAGCAAACCATGACCTCAGACTATAGCACCCAGGGAGACTATATCAGTCTCAATGAATGGGCAGCCAAAGATCATGAGCTTGATCCATTCCAGAACACATATGAGGTAGGTTTATGAGTTTATATGGTTCACGAGTTTGATTGCGACATGCCTAATCTTTGCAAAGAGGATGAACCATCTATGGGAAAAGACAATGAGTTGTGGAAACTTTATTTCGATGCTTCGAGGAGTAGTCTAGGTGCCACATGTGGAGCTATGCTAATATCACCCAAAGGAGATAAGTATTATTCAGCTTGTAGATTTTCTTTCAGCTGTTCAAATAATACAACTGAGTATGAAGCATTGGTACATGGCCTTGAGTGGGCCCGAAAATGACGTATTAAATTCTTGCAAGTTTATGGTGATTCTAAGTTGGTTGTGAATTAGATCAGAAATTTAAATGCTACTAAAAATGATTTACTTAAGAAATACAAGCATCATGTCTGGGATTTGATGGAAGATTTTAATACTTTTAATATCTTTTCGATTCCTCAGAATCAAAATAAGAATGCTGATAGGCTTACTACCATAGGATCCTAGTTTGACATTCCTAAAGAGATTCATAAAGTAGAAGCACGTCAGTATGTGAAAATAGTGGTCAGACCTTCTGTACCTGACAATAATGTGAGTTGGCAGGTTTTTGACAGCGATGAGCAACTTGTGAATTTTCTGATTGTTGAAGCTGAGTTCGCATATGGAAATTAGTAGAAATGGCAGCAACAGTATGAGGATCATATTATGCAATTAAAGAGTAATAAGCTGCCGAAAGGATTGGTGACCTTAGAATCTGTGTTTAACTCAGATGATCAAGTACGAAAAGACAAGTGCAGCTTGACTATCAAGGAGAAGCACTATGTAGCTATCAAAATTTTCAAAGGTAAGCTTCTTAAGCTAGGTAAGGTATGCAGTCAAGAGGAACAACAAGCTTTCATTCTGTTATGTCAAAAATTTAGTGATGTTTTTGCTTGGGAATACAAAGATTTTATAGGTTTTAACCCCGAACTAGCTCAACATACTATTAAGCTAGAACCTGATGCAAATCCAATAAGATAGAAGCAAAGACCGCTTAATCCTAAGTTGGAGCACCTTATGAAGGTTGAACTGAATAAGCTAGTTGAAAGTAGTATCATTTTTCCTATCAAGCACTCCTCTTGGGTGTTGAATTTAGTACTAATTAGGAAGAAGAGTGGAGAAATTAGACTTTGTGTCAATTTTTGAGATTTGAATAGAGCATCCTTGAAAACCATTATCCACTCCCTTCTATGGAGCAAATTTTACAAGTAGTTTTTGGTTCTGACAGATTTTCTTTTTTAGATGGCTACTTAGGTTATAACCAAATTCTGATTAAGCAAGAGGATCAGTTCAAAATAGCATTTACAACCAAGTGGGGCACAATGGCGTACAAGAAGATGACTTTTGGCTTATCAAATGCTGGAGCTACTTTCCAGTGTGCCATGGATATGGCCTTCCACAGCCTCATGAACAAGTTTGTTCTGGTATATTTAGATAATATTACTATTTTTTCTAGAAATGCTAATGAACACTTAGATCATTTGGAACAGATTTTTCAGAGGTGCAGAGAGTTCGGAGTGTCTCTCAATCCGAAGAAGTGTATATTTTCAATGCACGAGGGCAAGCTGCTGGGACACATTGTCTCAAAGCAAGGTATTTCAATTGATCCTAAAAGAGTTTCTGCAATTCTTGAATTTCCATTACCAGCTCATAAGAAAGGCTTGCAAAGTTTTCTTGGGAGAATAAATTTCGTGAGGAGGTTCATACCAAATATTGCAACTTTTCTACAACCTCTCACTTCTATGCTAAAGAAGAACATGCCATTCAGTTGGACTAAGGAAGGAAAATGGAGCTTCGAGTAGATCAAAGAAGCGCTCGCAACCGCTCCTACTCTCATTAATCCAAACTTTGACAAGGATTTCATTTTGTATGCTTTTGGAGGAGTTGATACAGTGTTAGCTATGTTATGCCAGCAAAAAGATGAAGGCTTGGAGCAGCCTATAGCATTTTTTAGTCAAGTGTTGCATGATTATGAGGTAAAGTATTCTTTTGTTGAGAAACATGTCTTTGCTATTGTAAGAAGCTTGAAGAAATTTAGACATATGCTATCCAACAACAAGGTTCATTTGCTGGTAGCACATTCGACTATTAAAGATTTTTTGCTTAACAAGGAAATTAATGATAAGCGTGTTGGTTGGATCATTAAAGTAATGGAGTTTGATGTTGACATTAAAGTAACCAAGATCATTAGAGGTAAAGGTTTGTATGAGTAGATTGTTGGAAGTGAAAGCAACAGCTTAAAAGAAGTTGCAAATGTAGGAATAGTGCTAAGTAATGATATTTCGAGTGTTATTCAAGCACTCCCTGCTACATGGTTGCAATAGATGATACATTATCTACAAACTGGTGAATGCCGCGAAGGCTTGGATAGAGCTAAAAGAAGGTACTATAGATTATAAGCCATCTCTTACGCAGTTACTGATGGCATTCTTTATAGGAGAGATTTCCAAAGTATCTTATTACATTGCATTCAACCTGATCAAGTTGACAAGCTGTTAGCAGAGTTTAATGATGGACCTTCTAGAGGTCATTTTGCTACAAGAACAACAGCTTTGAAGATTATGCGAGCTAGTTATTACTGGCCAGATTTGTTTAAAGATGCTATTGCATGGGTTAGAAAGTGTGAAAAATGTGCATTATTTTCTGGTGAACAGAGGCTTGCCCCGCTGCCCCTACACCTGATTCAGGTAGAATAACCCTTTGCTGAGTGGGGCTTGGATTTTATTGGCCCTATAAACCTGCCTTCAAGTGCAAGTCATAAGTGGATTCTTACTACCACTGATTATTTTACAAAGTGGACCGAATTTGTCGCTTTAAAGGAAGCAAATGAGACTTTAGTGCTTGGCTTTTATCAAGATCTCATATCGAGATTTGGTGTTCCAGATTCAATCATTGTAGATAATGGCTTAGCTTTCATCAGATTGAAGATTTCAGATTGGTCTGTTAGGAATAACATCTATCTGAACACGTCATCAAATTATTATCCACAAGAAAATGGTCAAGCGAAATCCACAAATAAGAATCTAATTCGCATAATCAAGAAGACTGTTGAAGATAAATAGAGAATGTGGCATGAAAAGCTAAAGCTAGCCCTTTGGGCTGTCAGAATAACTCCTAAAAGAGCCACTGGTTGCTCGCTGTTTGTTTTGACTTATGGTGGAGAGGCTAAGTTGCCTATTTCAATTGAATTACCAACATTGAGTTATGTTAAGGAACTAGAGTTACTGAATGAACAACCTCTTGAAGTGAGGTTTGCACAGCTGGTTGAGCTCAAAGAAACCATAAAAGAAGCTTTGAGACAGCTGGAAATACATCAAGCATAAATGAAGAATGCTTTTGACAAGAGGGCGAGGCCTCATGATTTCATTGTTGGAGATCTAGTTTTCAAGTGGAATGAATTCAAGAGTAGACCTGGATGACATTCCAAGTTTGATGCAATATGGGATGGGCCTTATGTAATTATAGAATGCAAGGAGCACAACGCATTCCAACTTTCGAAGATGACTGGCAAGGTGATGTCTATCCCAGTAAATGGGATCTACCTCAAGCACTACCTTTGAGATAAGTTATCTCACTGTTAGGTAGAGTAGTTTGTAAATAAGTGTGTTTCACACATTTCATTTCAGTAGTTTGCTTTCTCTGAGCACTACTGCGCATTGTTTTGTTGGCCATCAAGGTCTGTTAGTTTGTTTTTAGTCTTGTTTCATTTTCTTGCTGCTGTTTGGAGTGTTGCTGTTGAAGTTTATGAGTTCACAAGAAAGGGCAGATTTGACTCTTCGCCCAATGAATTGTTTAAAGGCCACTGATCTATGCTTAGCTGGAAAGCATATAGCAGAAATTCAAAAAATGTTACATATTTTTTGCCTCATCTCAAATGGAGGAGCTGGCTGAATGTTATCACACCATAGGGTGGAATTGTAATTTAAGTTTCATGCTATTTTGTATTTTCATTATTATGCATTGAGTAATAGTTATGTATTTTAGTGAAGTAGTGGAGTTGCAGAGTGCTATTTAGATGTTGCAGATTTAAAATAAATACAGAATTAAGTACATCAGAAAATAACATTTCAGATGCTTTTATTCATTTTGTAAAGAACTCATATTTTTACAAGGCCTCATTTGATTTTACAATCAGAATAGCATTACAACATTGCATTCAAATGCATTTTCTTTTCAATTGAAAAGAAAAATTGAAATCAAAGATCCACACAAGTCATGAATATAATTGTCACTATGACAAAACATTTCTAATAGCACATTGTACTACTGAAGATGTGAAAGGAAAACACATAAGTAACAATATAATCATCATTACCTAATTCTCGACGCTTGATGTTGAATAGTGCACCTCGTCATCTCAAGCTTCATCAACCTGTAAGAGGAAAAGAGGGGTGTCAGTGGCTCCGACTATGATGTAACTCATATCATGCACCTATAATAGTACATCATGCTATTAACCATGCATTGAAACAATCAAATCCTATCAAGTGCAGTATGAAAGAAGTGAGCTGAAGGAGAAGTAACAATATCATGATCAACATGTTCTATTTTTTATGCTAACATTGTTTGTTTCCTTGTGCAGGTATAGGTAAAGTCATGAAGCTGAACATTTTCAAAGACCAAGCATGTGGAGTAAAATGGGCTCCCACAAGGGTAGATCTCGGCATGCTGCCTTATTAGTTAAATGGGCCGATTTTAAAAGATATTTCATCATATACACCAAATGAAATGAAATACAACTAAAAGAATAAAACAAACAATCCATCGAATAATGAAACCAACTGCGCATTCATAACAATCAGGGTTGCTTTCTGAAGGTTATAGGTGAATAGTGAGTTTAGTTCACTTAAAGAATTTAATTGAGTATAATACACCAAAGGTTGTTGAATAACTTCATTTTCTGTGCTGATCATAATCATATGTCATGTAAGTTTCAATTCATCAATTCTTTCTTGAATAGTGAACAGGCATACATTATGCCTTGATGGTTTGTTCTAATTTTCATCATGAGAAGGAACAATTTTTAAGAGCAGTTTGTATAGTGAAATATAAAAATGCATGAAGAGTGCTACGCTACTCAAAGAATACAAAGGATAGATGGGACATTTGACCGTTGAATGAATTTCTAGTTCCAAGTTGATTGATTAAGTAAATACTATATTATGAATTGTAATAACAAAGAAATCATTCCAGAATATTAAAGAAAGAGCAGGAAGTTTGTGACGTGTCAATCATGCCTAAGAACAAAAGAATAGGTACAGTCCATTTTAACCCAATGTTCAGCTAAGTCTTGCATAGGTGCTAAAGAGGAAAAGCAGGAGTTCACTTTGGATCAATTGTGATTTGAAATCTTAACTACAAAAATTTCTATCTCATGGGAAGTAGCTTGATACAGTAACAAGCATCAGTGATACAATACCTGAATATGGAGTATCAGTTATTAGATACTCCAACAAGGACAATTAACTCATTCTGGTTGGGATGGTGCCTCAAACGGGATCATGTGTGAATGATTAGTGAAGGACAACAATCAAATGTGATGCACATTCAATTTGTTTCTAGTGGGTTATAGGTGACAAACAAGGCACACATGAGAAGAAATGCCAAGATAGGATACTGAGTAATGTGAGTCAATAAGTTAACTATAGGGGAACATATAGGTTATGTTATTCTTGTCATGAGTTTCATTTCTGAAAGTGTTCTAAAAGCAACAGTTTTCTAATGAATAACTTTTTTCCTTGTTTCAACTAGGTATTTGGTTGGTTTTGTTCAAATTTTGAACTATGTTGGCTATGTGATAGTTCAAGCCACGCTAATGAGGATACATTCTTTTCATGAAATGCAGAAGACCAAGGAAATTAAATGAAAATACAAACTTTCACGTTTTTCTTTTGTTTCAAGGTTTTGAATAAGCCACTATTTATTTTAGCTCGAGCCATATGGTTAGAAACGAACAACAGTTACTTCATATTTTCAAATGCTTTTAAAAATACAGAAAATGCATTAATCCTGAAAACCCATGTGAAGGTTTTCCCGAGACAACAATTGAGTCAAAATGTGGATTGTTATGTTGAGTCATGTTCTGAAAATACAGTTCTCTTCAGAAACCCAAAAACCTACATGAGGGTTTTCTTTCATAAATAACAAGAATAAATGCAATGAACTGGTGGTCGAGTTCTAAAGAGAAATCAGAATAGAGACATTTTCTTCAAAATATACAAAGATTTGCTTTAGGACTATGAAATAAAACTATGTTCAATTATCCATGGTACCCACATGTGGGTTTTCATTCAAGGTACAAAAAATGTAATAATCTACAATACCTGTTTTGGGTTTTACATTCAAAAGTAGTATGACTAGAAATATGAGGATTTTCATGCTAATTCAAGCCTCTGAGTAAGAATGTACAACAAATGCAAGCTCCCAAAATTGAGTCGAAATACAGAAGGAAGAAAATGCAGATTTATTAAAATTTCTTTGATATCCATATGCAGAAATATTATCAAATTGACATAATGGTAAGTTTTTTGTTTTGGGTTGAGCCCAAAAGTCAAGAAATTGTTTCCTCCAGTGCACATTTGACACGGCCTAAATATGGCAAGAAATTCATTAGCAAAGAAGAGAATTTCTTAAAGTCTCTAGAGAGCAGAATGTTTGGCAAGGAAAGTTACCAGTTTGTATCTCATAAAGAGCCTAAAGCCGCAGCCAAGTTACAAAATGCTTCCAAATGACAAGGGTTCGAGCCCATAAGAACGGCCAAGCTATCATGGTGATAATAACAAAAATAGCAATGGTTGATGTAGCAACAGAAAATGCAGAATAAAGATATTAAAATGTGTAAAGCCATGGCCTCAAGGCCATAATAAACAAAGTGTGGAGCCATAAAAGCTTTTAAACTATTGAAATAGCTTACCCTTGCATAGTGTGAAGAAATCAAAAGTAAAAGTCAAGCTTTCATGGTGTGAACTACAGAGGTCAAGCTTTCAAGATGAATTCTAGTTCACAGGTTGGCCAAGCAAACAGGTTAGAAAGAGTGCAAGGAAAAATCAGAGAAATAAACTCATAAGCTCATGCAGGCCATGGCCTTAGGGCCTTTTGATTTTCAATAAGGAAGTAGAAAAGCTATTATACCATGAAAGGAGGCTTATCCATTGATAATTTAGCTATCTAAAGTACATGGAATAGTTCCTTCAAGCATTCGAACTCGAGCTTGACAGAGTCATGGCGACATAGCTTCTTTCCTTCAAAGTTAAGAAGTGAAAATGAGTAATCATTAGGGTTTGACATTGTTTTGATTGAACCCTAATTCAACCCTATCATCATCCAGAATGTTCAATCAAGGCACGTGGTGATTATCAAATGAAGGTCAAAATTATAACTTATGCCTTATGCCTATGTTAAAATATGAGTTTAAAGCTTATGTGAGGGGGGGCGAATTTTCTTTCCTAGGTGAAGGGTCAAGTCTTTTAAGACTTTTCCTTTCCTTAGTATTCTTTTTTTGAAGGGCTCGAATATAGAACAATAAGGGTGGAATGATGAATAGTTGATGACTTATAATGTTTTGATCAAATTATCTATTTTAGGGTTCTATTTTTAATTGATTTTAAAGAAATTGATGAGGGATTTTAGCAAGATGATAAGAGGATAATAATGTGCATTTATGTTTTATGATTTTCAGAACATTGAATGGAGAAATAAGAAAATTTTCTTATTGCAAAAGATTTTCAATCTTTAAATTGCAAAAATAGACAAATTGTAGAAATTTGCATCTTGTAAAGCAGAATCATAAAAGCGACATTCTATAAATTTCTTTATGTTTTCTTGCTATTTTTAGCAGATCTTTTATTGAATTTTCTTTTTAGTCAGATTTGAGACTTATCTTGGAGAGATAAGGTGTTTTTTGAGCTTTTAAAGCAGATGCAACCTATTTTTAGTGGCTTGACAGGTTCATCATGAAAGCATTGTGCTTTTTCCTACTTTTAAAAGTAGTTTTGAGACAGCTTGAAGTTTTTTCTTTGAGCTTTTTTCTGAGCTCGAATTAGGGTTTCTTGAGGGCTATGTTTTGATAAAACTTAGTTTCTTCATTTTGATTATGAGTAGTATAGATCAGAGTTCCTGCTCTTATGCATTTTTGAGCTTGTGAACATTGTACTTAGTTTTGACAGATTGACACTTTTCAATTTCGATAATATAGCAGAGTTCTTTCTACTTTCTTGTCTCAAGGCTATTAACAACAGCTTGATATTTTGTGTATTCAAGTTTGAAACCTTAATGTCCTATCTTTATGAGTTCTTCTACACAATTTTTCATGTTTTTCAGGTTATATGTTGTATTCAAGTTCTGATTCTTCATATGAATTAATGATGAAATCATGTATTGGTGAGATTGTAGGAATTATCATAGTGAAGGGATTGTTATGAGTGGCAGATTTCAATCTTCTGTCAGAGGTTTTAATTAGTCATCAATTAGGTTCAGATTTATTTTTAGTTCACCTTTTATCCCTTTTCCCTTCGAGTTTTAGAATAGGATTTATCATTTGGAGAACCAGCTCACTCTGGAGATTCCTCTTTCGCACAGAACACCCACATCTGAAAGAGGTTTCCATGTTTTAGTAGTTTGCTAAATATTGTATTCAACAGGGTGCAAAACTATTGATAACAGGTCCTACACCTGATTCCATATATCCTATGAGGAAAGGTATAGTCAGTGTAACTGATCATGAAATTTTTGATGTTAGTTATAATTTTGTGGACAAAATAAAGTCTGCATAATTTATCATTTATAAAAATAATACTTTTATTTCCAGATGTCATTAGTCCTTCAATTGAGGGCTTTCAAAAAATCTGTGCCCAAAGGCCCGGACTTCCCTGGTAGGAATGCTATTTTGAAAGGGAAAATAGAGTAATGCAATTCAAGAGATTTCTCCCGATCAAAATTTGATGGTTCGAAAGGCTCATATTGAAGAGGGCTGAATTTGAGCACGTGGGTTGATATTAGATTTCAAATTTGAGGTCATTTGGATTAGTTTAAGAGCATCTAGAGGTACAGGGCTGGAAAGTCGTCCAGGGTTAGCCATTTGGAATGACTGAGCAAAAATGGAGTTTTGGGGGTAGAACTCTAGGATCTGGGACCCAATGTGTCCAAGGGCGGTCGATATGTTTGGCAATTTTAAATTCTTTAGGCCTAAGGATTTGGGAAGCCGTCATGATTTTTCCATTTAAAATGACAATCATCGAACAGAGGTCCGGTGTGGGTGGCTCAGCGGACCAAACCTAACACTTAGGTTGGGCATCATATTTTCATTCTAATTTCCCATGATGAGCACAAAGGCAAAGCCTAGAGCTCGAAAGGGCAGATGCAATTTTCTCTTTTGGAGTGGTGGGGATGGGACGGAGTCCCAGATGGTGGAGCCCGGTGAGGTTAAGGACACTAAAGTTTGATATTTGGAATAATCGTGGCTAAAGGTACGCCGGGACTTGGGATGTCAAAGGACATCACAAGTTCACTATTTGAAATGGTGAAGCAGTCACAGAAGTCCACGAGTCAAGACCTGGCAAGGTGCCAGAAGGTGGGTTGGTGCGCAAGATCGAACGACAAAAGGTAGGGCGGGCTATGGAGCTCAGGCGGATGGGTCGACTCCACTGTTCAGGAATGAAAAAATCCCACAGAGTTTCGAACACGAAAGCCCACTGATCAAAACCCGGGTTCATGATGGGCGGCCAGTTTGAGACCAACACCAAATAGTGTATTATAAGGCAGGCACTGAGGTTCAGTCAGATGGGGTCCTTTTGTCATTTGAGAATGGCAGGAGCTTGGCAGAATCGCACATGCAAAATTCTGGGGGCGTGGGCCCATGAGACCAAAACTGAGGCTAAAATTTTTAAGTTTGAGTTTGTGATGCTTGATAGCGAACTGCTAGTGAAAACTCAAAGATTCAGGCCCAAGAGGCGTTGCAACCATTTTAAAATGATGATTAATTTCATAAGTTCTAATCACGACAGAAGGGTCTAGGCCCAGAGGGCTCGAATTCTCTGTATGAAGAATGACCATGGAAAATGAAGGTTTTGGATAGAAATTGATAGTGTCCTAGAAGTTTTTAATAGATTCTAATACATGGGTTTTGTGCATTTTATTAAGTGTTATCAATTAGATGTGTTTTCAACCCATGTTTTTCATCATTTTAGGCATTAAAAGCATAAAAAATTCTTGGGAGGGAAAATAGAAAACCTACCTTGGGAATCTGATGAGAGGGGGCATGAAATCTACTAAGGATTTGCAAGTGATGGTCACAAACACAAGGATGGCAGTTGACAGATGTGTTGGACTCCTCTGGCAAGCTATTTGATCTCTCTAGAAACCCTGACAAATGAAAATGACAAGTTGAGATCCAATATTTATACCGCCTTTTCCATTAATGGCCTCATTGAAAAATAATTCGGTTGGTGGATTTGAATTTGCAGACGACGGAAGGAGGTCTATGGTCTGGGGTCCGGAAAGATGTGAGGGGGCGATTGTTTAAAATTCATTTTGTAAACTGATGACCAAGAGGATCTCAGGACCTAGAGGGCGGAGTTCTGCCGAAGGTTCATTGTTCTAGAATTTTAGTTTGAAAACCATTGGTGGTGAAGGGGAATTCGGGGCCAAAAGAGCAAAGTTCCATCAGTGATTTTCTGTAGGGAACAGTGAAGTCCACATGGAGTTATGGGAGTAGAAGTTCGGAGGGTATGGCCTGAAGGGGAAAAAGAAGCCAAGGAATTTTGCAAGTTTCACCAGATGAAAAATAGCGAGTTGGGTCTCAGGGCTTTGGAAGGTGGAAGCCTTTTGTTGTTTGGAATGACAAAGTCAAGGGGGAAACCCGGCCAGGGAACCCCGACAGAGTGAGCCTGATAGGCTCCAAGGCCACCGACAGAGGCAAACTACTAGGGAGACTCCACAAGGCACCAGGACTTGACAAAATTGAAGGGGTGAAACATGGTCAACTTAAGATGAGACTTTAGAGGTATGTTCACCACCCGGGACACCAAATTGGGGGCACGTAAAACAAGGCGGTGACAAAAAATGGCCCAACAAGATGAAAGAAAAAGAGGGTCCCCATTTTGAACGAGGCATGTGTGTTGGGGGCACAACACTTGGTTCCTTGGAGAAAAGCTTAACTGCTTAAGGAAAGTCTGAGATGGAAAGAAAGATCACTATTGAGTGTCCTAGGTTTGATGGGACTAACTATACCCTCTAGAAAATAAAGATGGAAGGATATCTGGAATACTATGGATTTGATGTTGTTAAAGCTTATAAGAATGTATACACTTCTCCTATTAATAGTCGAAGTACAGTTGATGAGATTAAGGTGCATGAAGAAAATAATAAGGAAAAGTTAATTTTGAAGAATAGTTTGTCATAATATGAGTTAATTAAAGTTGCAAATCTGAGGACTGTTAAAGAGGTCTGGGAAGCTTTGGAAAAGATTCATGAAGGAGATGAAAAGGTTAAAGAAGAAAAGTTGTTGAAATTGAAAGCACAATTCGAGATCCTGCATTTGTATGAAGATGAGAACATTAAATCCTATGTACAGAGAGTGGATGAGCTAGTAGGTGGAATGTGAGGACTTGGTGCAATAGTGGAGGACCCAGAATAGTGAAGAAGATTCTCATAACTCTCACTGATGCATATAGTGAAAAGGTATTTACTATTGAATAATTTTTGGATTACAAGACTTATACTAACAATCAGTTATTAGGTACTCTAACATCATTTGAAATGAGAAAACCTAATGTGAGAAATGGATCAAAGATAGAAATTGCTTTCAAGGCCACAAGTAGTGAAGATCTGGATGAAGAAAACCTTAATGAAGTGGAAGCTAACTTTTTAAGAAGGATGAAAAAGGGATTCAGTAAATACCAAAGTAAGTTACCTTTAAATGGTTTAGTTGTGGAGGAATGTGAAATTATGCTTCAAGATGTCCGAAAAGAGCTAAGAAGAATAAATATAGAGAAGCAAAGGAAAATAAATGAAAGATGGTCAAAAGAGCATATTATGTAAATGAAGATGTTGGTATCTCTGATGAAGAGTCTAATTATGGAGATTTTGATGGTAATGAATGTCTGTTCTTGGCTATAAAAGATGAATCTACTTCTGCTAATAATGAAAGACAAGTAATGGAAAGTGCTTTAGAGAAAGTTGAAGATACTGTGATTCCTAGTCTTTGTGCCAAATAAGAAAAGAATTATTGGGTTGTTGATAGTGGTTGTTAACATCACATGACTGGCGATAAGAGTAAGTTTGTTAAACATGAAAAATATGATGGTGGCTTAGTTAAATTTCAAGATGATACAAGTTCTAATATTTGTAAAATAGGTTCAGTTAGTTTTGATGGCAAGCATAATACTGATGATGTCTACTATGATAAGGGTTTAAGGAATAATATTTTGAGTGTTGGAAAAATGTGTAGTAAACGATACAATCTTGTGTTCAAGGATGAGAAATGTGAAATAAAGAAAGATTCTAGAACTGTGATTGTAGCTAGAAAGAAGTCGAAAGGAAACATTTATCAACTTAAAGGTGATGATGGACATTGCTTTATGTCTCAGATTATTGATAGTTGGTTATGGAATTGAAGGATGTGTCACATGAATTTTGACTTGTCAAGAATTAGTGCAGTTCAAAATGTGAGATTTATTAAGAATTAGAAATCATGTTAATGCTAATTGCAAGGACTGATAGTTTGGAAAGAGAGCTAAGAATAACTTTAGATAAAATGAACAATCTACTACTAGACTACTATATTTGATTCACATAGATCTTTGTGGCCCTAAAAGGGTGGGAAGTCTATAAGGTGATAGATATTTTATGCTTTTGATTGATGATTACTCGAGATATACATGGGTTACATTTCTTAGAGAAAAAATTGATGCATTATACAAATTCAAAGAATTAAAAGATATGGTTGAAAATGAAATGGATATGAAAATAAAATGCTTAAGATCTGACAGAGGTAGAGATTTCAGCTCTAATGAGTTTAACATGTTTTCTGAAGCACATAGAATAAGAAGACAATTGTCTGCTCCTAGAACTCCTTAGCAGAATGAAGTTGTTGAAAGAAAGAATATGAGAATTCAAGAAGCTACTAGATCAATGATTACTAAGGCAGGTCTATCGGAAGTCTATTGGAGAGAGGAAATTCACACTATTGTTTATGTGATCAATTGAGTTTAAGAAAAAACTAACAACACTAAGACTCCCTATGAGTTGTGGTATGGAAAGATTCCTATTGTAAAATAATTTGAAGTATTTGAAAGCAGATGTTATACCATAAGATGAAGAAAATTTAGGATTTATGAGGGTATCTTTTTTGGATACTCCCTATGAAGCATTGAATAATTCAATTGAAGTTGATGGATATGTATCGGAGAAACCAAAATGCAGAAATGAGATAAAAGGTATACATTTTTAGGAGACCTTTGCTTCAGTGGCTAGAATAGAAGCTATCAAGATGTTTTTGACATTTCATACTCATACGGATTTTAAAGTTTATCAAATGGATGTGAAGTCTGCATTTTTGAATGGTGAGTTGGAAGAAGAGGTCTATATGGAACAACCAAAATGATTTCAGTTGTTAGATCAATTGGACATGGTCTACATATTGAAGAAGGAATTATAGGGATTGCATCAATCTCCTAGAGCTTGGTATGCAAGGTTGGACAAATATTTGATTCAACAAGGATTCAATAAAGGTATGCCATTATCAATTGAAAATGATAAAATCATAATTGTATGTTGATGACATTATCTTTGGAGGAAATGAAACAATGTGAAAATTTTTTACTGAAGAAATGCAAAAGGAATTTGAGATGTCTATGTTTGGTGAGATGAATTTCTTTCTTGGGCTGCAAATTAGTCAAACAAAAAAAGGGATTTTTATTTCATAGTCAAAGTATGTGAAAGAAATGTTGAAGAATTTTGGGATGGATGGTTCCAAATTGGTAGGCACTCCTATGGTGACTAGATGCAAATTGGGTAATGATGATGATTCAGCTAAGGCTGATTGGAGGACTATTGTATTTAACTGCTACTAGACCGGATAATATCATGCATGCGGTTTGTCTTGTTGTTAGATTTCAAGAAGACCCTAGAGAAACACATGTTGCTATTTTCAAAATAATATTTAGATATTTGAATGGAACTCTAGATTATGGTTTATGGTATCCTAAGGATATTGGCTTTACACTAAGTGCTTATACAGATGCAGATTAGGTAGGTTATGTTGATGAAAAAAAAAGGTACAAGTGGTGGTGCAATCTTTCTTGGTTGCAGGTTGGTGTCATGGTTAAGTAAAAACCAAGATTCAGTTTCCTTGTCCACTATATAGGTTGAGTATATTGTTTCTTCTACATCTTGTTACACACAAGTTTTATGGATGAAACAAACATTGAAAGATATTAGAGTAATGTATGATGATCCCATTTATATTTTATATGATAAAAAAGGTGCAATTAACATTTCAAATAATCCAGTGATGTACTCAAGGAAAAAGCATATATCTATCAAGTACCACTTTTTGAGAGATGAGATAATGGAGAATGAAGTGAAGCTTGAGTATATACCTATGAAGGATCATATTGTTGACATATTTATGAAGGCTCTTCCTAAAGATACTTTTGAGTATCTTGAAGAGAAGTTAGGGGTCATTGCTCCTCATTTCTTAAACTAGATACATATGGAGATGCATCATTCTAGTGGGTCTATGGATTTCTCTTTCTTCTAGACTAATTTTTGGTGGATATCTCTCAGGGGGAGTAGGTAGTGTCCGGTGTTGTCATTATGCAGTTATTTAGGTGTAATACTAAGGGGGAGTATTTAGTACTAGTAATGTTCTCAATGTCAAATGGGAAATCAATGAAAACATTATTCTCCTTTTCCATTGATGTCAAAGGGGGAGAAAGTATCATGCAAAAAAGTCTATCTACTAAGGGGGAGAAAGTAAAACTATTATGAGAATGTGTATTTAGAGTTGTTGTCTTGTCTTTGATGGGTTTTCACATCATGTGTTGCCATCAATGACAATGGGGGAGATTGTTGCAAGTATGCATAGTATGAAGGTGTTGTCATTAATTCCAACTACTTAACTAGTTTTCAACTTGTTATTGTCATTGATGTTCTGGAAATAGATTTTTGGTTGTATATGTCGAGGATATTGAGAAAATTGTATTAAGGAAATTTTACTAGTTTGCTCCAGGTTTTTCTCTAGGATGGGTCCTTATGATTGTATGGTTTATATATGTTTTTCATGACTATTGATCATTGTTATATCTAGATTTTTTCCTTCTCGATTGGTGTACAATGTGAGATACATTCACTAGTATATGTATTATTTTTTTTGTGTATTTGGCTATGTCTAGGAGAAATGTAGTTGCTCTAGAACTCTCTAAATTGTGGTTTCAAAATTTTTGGTCTTGAAGATAAACTGATATGATCGTGTTCAAGTTGATTTTTCTTTCCAAAGAGGTTGGATTGTGTTGATATTGCATGTGCATTGTTTTATGTGTTTTACATGGGTATTGAATCACCTTGTGTTAAAAACTACTCATGAAGTTTATGGAAATATGTTGAGGCATGTTGGGATTTATTTAGGCTTCATTAAGTGTGTTTGGGTTGTCGTTATTCTAATTCCTTTCTATAATTTTTTGGCACTAACCTAATTTGAATTTGTGAATACAAGTGGTGTATAACCGACCTTCGATGAGTGTAAAGGTTGAAGAAGGTATAAATAAAAGTTGAGATATTGATAAAATCATGAATTAAAGAAAGATAAATGTGAAATAGAGTGTGTGTGATGTGAAGTTGAGAACATTAGTGTGAGATTCAAAGTGGCAAGTTTCCAAAAGTAGTGAGCTAAAGGTGTACTCTATCATTCAATCATATCTACAAGTGTGTGAGAAAATTATGGTGGAAATATCCATTGAATTGAGATAGGTTTTTCTCTTTGTAACAAATCTCTTCTATCTTCTTTGTATTTTTGTGTGGCAGTGAGCCCTCCAAGTGGTTAACTCATATTGGATAGTGAGTCATGTTTCGTATTTGTTTAGACAAACAAGTCTTGTGTTGGTAGTGACCCTTTCTAGTAGCGAGCCTTTGTATTTAGTTTTCAAATTCTTTATATTGTGATCTAATCCTCACCGTGGTTTTTACCACTTTGGGTTTTTCATGTAAATCTAGTGTTATTGTGTGTATGATTCTACTTGTTATAGTTTATGCTTTTGATTTTAATGTTAAATTACATTAGCAAAGTAAAGAACTTGTGAATGGAAATTGATCTAATCTATGGTGAAAGTTTTAAAGGTTAAAATATCTACAACTGATTCACCCCGCCTTTTAGTTGTCTTGTTCAACACATAAAACCATGTGACTAGAACCATGAGATTTCAAAACCATGTCCCCACATTTAATATTGGGTACTTTATTTAAATTACTTTCCCCAATATTAAATAATTACATTTTAACAACTAATAACTTGTGTCCCAATCTTACATACAACATAAAGTGGCCCCAATAATATTAACACCTAGTGATTCATGTACTTCTAGGCCCCCTAGTGATGTAGAGTAGGGGTGAACAAATTAAAAATAACCACAAACAACCAATATTTCAATCTCTAAGCATTGAAATGGTGGGTTTTCATTCATTAGCTCTCATTCTCCTTAGAACCTTTACAAACTGGTGTTTCCTTCATAAATTTTAGTATAGGTATGATATAAAAAAGATAAACATAGTTTAAAATACTCATTTGGGCCTTACTCAACATACTTCAAAACTAGGGCATACTCCTTTGTACAAAAACCATCAAAGATTGACAACTTGTTCTTAAAACCTAAAACATTGAGGCAACAATTTAGGTTTTTTGTCCATAAATTTCAGAAAAGGCCTTGAAATTAAAATTTGAAGGAAGATTTGAGTACCCATTTGGCTCTTCTAAAACATATTTCAAAATAAAGGTAGGTTACTTTGTACAAAATCCTTGAAATATGGACTATCCTTCTACTAATTAGACCTAAAACATGAATAAATCAGACCTAGGACATCACCAAAACACTTGCCAACCAAAACCTTGGAACCTAAAATTTTTAAGAGTGAAAATATATACATTGATAAGTCATTTCACCAATTTTAGGAATTTCTACTATGGGAATGACAAGAAATCCATTTTACAAGTCCACTAGGAACCCTAGGTAGGGTTTCTAGTTTATTTTTAGAAAAAAATGCTTGTAACTTCTACAAAACTTATGAAAATAAATGAAAAAAAAACAAAAATGTAGAAGATTCACATTCCAAAATTGTCCAATAGGTTTTAAAGTCATTAATGATCTATACAAAGCATACTATTCACTTGATCAGGAAACAACATGTTGAGAAAATTGTAGAAAATAGGGTTTTTATTACTCACTTCAAATCTCCAAAAACCCCAACATCATGGTTGATGGTACAAGGCCTTTTAAGGAATTTAAAATACATTCCCAATAGTTACAAACAACATTTCAACTTCCAACTGTTCATATTCCCATTTGACAAAAAAAGTATTAAAGTTGTTTTTGCAACATTATGCAACATTACAATATTTTGCAACTAAACTCTAACTCACCCCCTAATGACTCAAAGAATCAAACAACTAAGAAATGGTCATATAGAACCTTATTACATGAAATGGACTCAATTAAAACAAAATTTCAACATTTGACCCCTCTTGGGGTATGAAAGCCTGGGTGCCCCTACACTATACTCCCAGGGAAGAAAGATTTAAGATCCACTTGAATGAAGGGTAGCAACATGAGAACTATGTTTGAAAGCTCTTGTATGATGTATTTAGATCCCTGCTTATTGTCTTCTATGAAACAGTCCCATACTTGCTTCATCTTCACTATAGGTTTCGTGAACACTTGGAAAAGATATTTGAATATGGAAAAGTAATCATGTCCCCCAGCTACACCTCTACCTTGTAACTGATCCCTTTTTCCTTTATGGATGTCATGTATGCCAATAGTACCTTTCTCTCCTTCAATGGTTTGTTTCATTTTCACCTTAGGCCTCTCACCTCTCAAATTTGCAATCTCATCAAGAGCACTTTTTCTTCTTCCTTTGTCCCTAACCATCATGTCATCAAGCTTGGGTTCTTGATTAGTGTTACTACCCTCTTTTAAAAGAAGTAAATCATAACTAACATCTGTAACTCTTTTTTGTTTCACCACTTGTAGTGGATGGTTTTCTAATTGTCCTTCTTTCATCTGAAACTCAGTTTGCTACTCCATACCTTCTTTTCCCTTCAAACATCGCGTGCTTAACTTTGCAATCTCTTTCACAACAATCCTTTTTCCTTTAGTATCAAAATTCCTTTCATTTAAAACCTTCCAAACAAGTGCATCATTTGTATTGGAACCATCTCCTTCTTTAGACATATCACATTCTTCATTTTTCTTATCATAGGCTATTGTATATGATAGACCATCCCCTAGAACAAAAGCTAAATAGTGACTAACACCTTTCCTTGGAAGCAAAAAGTCAAAAAAATTATCAACCACTATGTCTACATGATCCTTCAAGACATCCTGAACTACCCAAGACAACTCTTCAATGCTTGTTGATGTCAAAATAGTCCTAGGCTTTCTTACCATTGTATTACCTACCTATTCCTCTTTCTTATGTGGCTTTTTCTCTTCCTTAATCAACAAATTTTTTCCAATATCTAGTTTTTTTTATCTTCTCTTGCCTTCTTCTCTTTATAATAATCTTCTTGATAGGCCATTTGAGTCTTTCTTATTGGAAAATGCCAACCACTTGCTTGTTTTTCCTTCTTAAGATAGTGTTGTATCTCCAATTCCATTCTCTCTTGCATCTTTTCTTAAATTTCTTTCATTTTCTCCAAGGCTTGTCTTAAGTCTATTATTTGTTGTTCAATATCCATTTGTTTTTCCCTCTCATCCTTCTTTATCTCACTTCTCTCTTTTCTCATCACTAGTTTCTTACTTGGTACCTCCTTAATTTGCAAGTCTATATGGACTATTATCCTCAACACTTCCATTTTAATTTTTCAAGCAAGTCTCTTTCACATTTATTCTTATCAATGATGCTTCTTGTCTTTGTGATACCTCACCTTAGACCCACTAGGTTCTTCCTTGAACTTGCAAAAAAAAAAAGACAATACACAAACTCCAAAAACTTCCTTTCCTATATCTTTGGGCTTTGATACCAATTTGATGTAGAGAAGTGGTGGAAAAATTTAAAATAACCACAAACAACCAATCTTTTAATTTGTAAGTATTCAAATGGTGGGTTTTCATTCATCAGCCCTCATTCTCCTTGTAGCCTTTCCAAACTGGTTTTTCCTTCATAAATTTTAGTATGGCATGATATAAAAAATGTAAATACAGTTTTAGATACCCATTTGGGCCTTACTCAACATACTTCAAAATTAGGGAATAGTCCTTTGTACAAAAACCATCAAATATTGACAACTAGCTCTTAAAACCTAAAACATGGGGGCAACAATTTAGGATTTTTGGTCATAAATTTTAAAGAAAACCTTGAAATCAAAAATTGAAGATAGATTTGAGTATTCATTTAGCTCTTCTACAATATATCTTAGAATCAAAGTAGGCTATTTTGTATGTAATCCTTAAAAAATGGATTGTCCTTCCAATTAGGCCTAAAACATGGAAAGATCAGACCTAGGGCATCACCAAAACACGTGTCAAGAAAATACCTGGAACCTACAATTTTTAGGAATGAAAATATATAAAATTACAAGACATTTCACCAATTTTAGGAATTTATACCATGGGAATGGCAAGAAATGCATTTTACAAGTCTACTAGGAACCCTAGGTAGGATTTCTAGACTGTTTTTAGAAAAATGCATGTAACTTTTACAAAACTTAATGAAAATTGATGAAACAAAAACAAAAATGTAGAGGATTCACATGAAACCACTATACAATAGGTTTTAGATTCATTACTAATATGTAAAAACCATACTATTCACCATATCAGGAAAGAACATGTTTAGAAAATTATAGAAAACAAGGTTTTTATTACTCAAACTTCAAGTCTCCAAAAATTGCAACCTCATCATCGATGGTACAAGGAATTTTAAGGAATTTAAAAAATATTCTTAATAGTTACAAACCACATTTCAAATTCCAACCATTCATATTCCTATGTGACAACAAAAGTGTAAAAGTTGTTTTTGCAACATTATGCAACTTTACAATATTTTGTAATTAAACTCTAATTCTCCCCCTAATGACTCAAACTAACTCAAACACCTAAAGAATGATCTTATAATACATTATTACATGAAATGAACTCAAGTAAAACAAAAATTAAATATTTGACCCCTCTTGGGGCATCAAATACTGGGTGCCCCTACACCACCTAGGTGCACCACACATAATAATAAATAATACATTATAAACATTATGCAAGGTGTACAACAAACCTTTTCCTAAAATTCACACACTTTTTGTATACATTACATAAGGGGAACAAGTAACCTAAACACAAATCAAATGAACAATCCATATAGCCATATATACCATCAAGGAATCAAAGTGCTCCATGTGCTCCATCAAGATACCTACAAAAAGAATCAAAGTGACCACCATCCCATGCATGAATACTCTCATCCTCCATCATTCCAATGCACAAATATAAGAAGCCATCCAAAGAGAAGTCACACAATTTGTTACAATGAAGCATAAGTCCTATCTCAATTGATATCCCAAACACAAAAACTCAATTCAATGGTATCACTATGCATCAGTAGCTATCAAGATAGAAAAACCCATAGCTAAAATAGCACCCAAAGCAAGTGCCAACACATCCAAATATCCATACCTCCAAGGTATACAAAACATAGCAAAATCATTCCAAAAACATATACACCCATAAGCTACAATCATAAACTCCATATACAAACTTGTCAAATAATGAAATACACATCCAAGAGCTCCCACTGCATGGGTAATGAAAATGTAAAAATGATCAAGGCAGACCAATTATACCAACAAAATCATATAGAAAGTGTAAACAAAATCATGTAGTACCAAGGAATTATCCACAATGATATGCAAAACCTGTAAACCAATAACTTGTAAGAACAAATCTCACCACAAGTCTTCATAACTCTCCCAAGTTCTCCACACCCAACAAAGGAAAGAGATAAAGGAACCTCCATGTCCTCACCCAAGAACATAAGTGAAAACACATGACCACAAGATAGTGATCAAAATAGCTCCAACCAAAATTCAAACCAATGTAATGTGAAACCAAACATCCAAGAAGATAACTAAGACCAAAAAGAGAAACTCTGCACATCATATATCTATAGAAAATCCTCCTACATACACCTCTAAATGTCAATTGTGTCAAGTATGATCTCCTCCACAAAACCTAACCATTAAATCACCAAGATCAAACATAACATATGTATCATGCAATCAATATATATGTAAGCCTTTGAAGCCAAATATCAAACTAAATCCATTCCCAATGAAGGAAATAAGCCCAATACATCTCCTAATCTCAACATCAATGAATGTAATCACAATGCATAAGGAGATAAACATGCCAACATTCCTCAAATTAACCCTCAAAAACTATGTATCTAGAGCTCAAAATCCATATGCATGAGAATATAAAGTATAAACATAATGCACCTAAAAGAAATAATGGGCAATACCTCTCAAGTAAACTATCGAGAATACCAAGATTGGGGAATGAAAGATGCTCCTCCAAGATATCCAAGTCATCATGAATCATCCAATAACACTCTCCTCATAGGTACATGTTGAACTCACATACAACCAAGGTGTAAGCTCCTTAGACTTCTTGCTGAAATCTCATCAAGAGTAACCATCTCAACACATATCTCTAACCACAAGTGATCTCCTAGCCTCACCTATGTCTCCAAGTATCCATGAGTACCTATGACCAATAAATCCATGCAAAAATCCAAATGTAGCATAGCACCATCATGAAGTAATCAAGAAAATGATCGATGTACCCAATACCAAGAGAACCACACAAGATCAATGTAAAAGCTCCAATCATGAATCATGAACATAAAAATGACATCATGATCTCACACCTCCTAAAGATAAGAACATCTGATCGAAAGAACATATCATGCACATGTATCATGTCAAAAATCTAATGTGTGATCAAGAGTAAATCATGACATAATACAATAACCACCATATCATAACAAGTATCACATATCAAAATACAAATCATGACACCTCAACCAAAGAATAAAGAAGTTATACATGGAAAACAAGGATTTAAACATATCTAAACCATATGAATATAACCATCCTTTGTCAATAAAACCAAAGATACCAATGAACCATCATTATGTAGAAGTAGAATCCAAGAGTCCACTCATGACACCAACAAACACTATAGAGGATCATCCACCATCAAATGGTGAGTCCACATCATTTCCAATAACTCCCACTAAATTTTGATACCGAGCTACACATGGAATCATGACTACCATCTCCTTCATGAAGATCATGCAAGTCTACACACGCAATTGAAATTTCAGTAACATCAAGTGAAGCCAAGATCTCCAAGCCAAGAAGGTACAATGCCACCAAACCATCAAGAACATTTCCAATCCATCACTGTCAAAAGCTCCCACTGAAAAGGTGTAACCAATCTATCCATGAAACCATGATAAACCAAATTCTACAAGTCCCATAATCAACTATCTAAGTAATATAAACATCATCCATCATCTCATCTCAAAGCACACACACCAATGTAAAAATAACCACAAACAAGGCCATCTGAAAAAGTTTGCAACAACAACGAATCTAACTTGGTGAATAAAGACAATCCAAAACCAAGTCATCCCACTGCAAGTAAATAGGTAGCTAATCCACAACCTACATAGCTTGTAGATCCAATCACTGAAACATGCAAACTCATCATCACATCAATAAACTGCAAATTGAGATATCTAAGAGAATAATCATGTAGACCAAATGAATCAAACACCAAATCAACCTCCAATTTGATTTTCCAAACATGTTCACATCCAAGTACCATAGTCAAGGAACCAAAAAATCATCTAGTAGATAAGAAACAACCTCCTAACACCAACCCAAAACACCATCAACAATACACCTACATAAACAATCATGGCATGCCAATGTCTCTAAAGCACAAGACACATCCATGACATCATGATCACCACCAAAATTATCAAAAACTGACAATCCAACTATGTTCCACATGTTTGCATAACATAGTCAACTACATAGGTCTCACATCATGACTGCACTTGGTAATATCAACACTGAAACAAACCAACAAACCAAGTGACTAAAACAAGCCACCAAACTGAAAATGCATCAACACTGAAATAGTTATGGGCATAGACAACCCATGTCCAAGTAATAAATGCAACATGTAATTATAGAACACCTACAACATTACACCAATTGTAGATACAACAATGCAACATATAAATCCAACTGTATACTGATAACCATGTCAAATGAGAATAATCAGAGATGTAAAATTGAGTATACAATGAATCCAACATCAAATCTCCAAGATTCCACAATCCATAAACTAAGAGTATCACCATAGTCAAAGTAATCCATAAACAACTTAAGATAGGATAAAAAAAAAACCATGCCAAAACAACTCCAAACCCAATCTACTATGTAGTGCTCTAAACAAGCTTTTTTTTACTATTCAAAGCCCAAAAATCAACTCTATCTGCACAATATATGACCTCTCAAAACTCAATAGGAACACTTGACTTCCAGTAAGCAAAACACTATCAATTTTTTTTTTTGTAAAAATCTTTGGTACCACAATGTAGAGAATTAAGTCAAATTTCCAACGAGTTCAAGAAGACCAAAAAAAACTATTTGGGTGAAAGTTATGCCCTCTAGAAAAAAGTTGCATAATTTGGCTAAGAAATGCAATCAAGGGTGGCCCCCAAGAAGAGCCACCGGTGGTGGTGGCTCCCCAAGTGGTGCACTAGTGGTGGCTCCAAAATAATAATCGATTCCATTTAAATTTCCAAATATTAAAAAAGTGGTCAGGCTCTTTTAGTAAATCTAAGTAGTATTAACATTTTTTAAAAATTTTAAACCCCATAAGGGGTTGGTGGGACCTGAGAGCACCCTATCAGATGGGAGGCCACTGGATTGTGGTACCTCCACTAATAGGGGGGAAATAGGTGTATTTCTAGCTCTACCGACAATACCTTTTGGGAACTACTATAGAGTCTGGCGGAGAGAGAGTGAACCTCCCCCATACTCATTTTATATTTTTTTTTATTAAAAAAAAATTCTATTGGTATTTTTCCTAATTTTTTTTTTTACTATTTTGTAAGATAAATTTTGAAGGAAATGAGATATTATTTTATTTTTTCTACACACCTGGTAAAATGGATAGTCATATGACTGAATACAATTTTTTACATTTTTTCACTGTAAGCAAAATAGGTCATGTTACATATCAATTTTCGTCTCTTGGCCAACCCAGATCCAACCATGAGGTCCATTTTGTCTCAGGAGGTCATTTACAAAATTTCCCCCACAAAACCCTCATTTGAATGCACAACCAAAAAACACTTTACACCCAAAATTTCTCACACTGCAAATCTGCAAACAACCCATCATAACATCAAACCTAAAACCCTCAGATCTGCAATAAAAATCCTACAAAACCATCATATATTTCCATGTCTTTCATTCTCTCATGCAATACATAGATTCAAACTCAAACAAGATTTTCTCAACCTAGGGTTATACAACCATAACAATGGCTCTGATACCAAATGAAAGGAAACTTGCAGCCATCTAATGACAATTTCCACATAACCCAATAAAGATATTAATGCAAATATGTACTTAGAATCCACATGCAAGAGAATAGACAACATAATCATGAAAATATGACACGAGATATACCTTGCGAAAACCCTCAAGATGGAAAAACCCTCCAAAAGAATCCATCACTCGTGTATTATGCAACAATAAAGATTACAATACATCTTTAGAGTCTCCATGAACACCATTGAAGCATCAAGCCCTATCCAAGAAATCCATGTGAACAAGCATGTAGCCACACATCCAATTACATCCTTTAAACCCTCACAAATTCTAACAAGAGCTAACTTGTAAAATGAACCCCCTTAAACAACTACCCTTGTGGTTGCTTTTATAGAAACAAGCTCCCACAAAACCACTAAGTGGTATTACATAAAACCATAAAACCATGAGATTACAAAATCATGTTCCAATATTGGGTAATTTATTTAAATTAATTTCCTCAATATTAAATAATTACATTTTAACAACTCATAACTTATGTCACAATGTTACATACAACATAAAGTGGCCCCAAAAATATTAACACTAGTGATGCACGTACTTCTAGGTTTTGTAGGTGCACCACACACATAATAATAAATAATACATTATAAACATTATGAAAAGTTTACAACACACCTTTTCATAACAAAACTATGGAGCAAAGCACTAAACACTACTTTTCCAATTGAACTCTCTTTACCACACTAAAATTTCTTTACCACACTAAACTTTATGTTAATCAAATTTTCTCAAAAGCACTTGGAAACCAAGCACCATTGATACCATATCAACATCTACAACAACTTCTCAACATGTCAACCAAATAAGAGGTTGAACATCCAAAAAATTATGCTAATTAAAGCAACACTATAGGTTGACATTAGTGATATTACTAATGACAACATAATAAAACCAAGCAAAGCATCTGCATAGTTTGACATCAATGCAATAATAAAGATCTGTAGACATCAATGACAACAAAATATTCCAACAATCTTCGCCTTTGTCATTAATGGAAACAAATGATATGAAAAACAATCAATAAAAACTTTGATCACCAACACATATATTGCACATTAGTGCACACTACTCCCTCTTACACAAGCATCTGTTCTTTCCACCACTTTCTCTTTTACAATACTTCTCTCCCCATTTTTCTATATGGATTTTTAGATAACTTTCTCTACCCCTTTGACATCAATGAAAAATGACAACACATACTTTCTTTTAATTTATGTGATGAATTGGGGTCAAATTATGATTGCATCTTTACAAAAGAGTTAACCACTGACCAAGCCTCTTTTATCGAGTAGCCAAGAGTCAGTTTAGTATTATCCAATTTTTATCGATCCTACCTCACAACTAATATCTCTAGTGGAATGGACCCTGCTAATACTCCTAGAGGAATGAACACTACTAATCATCTTGGAGGAATAGAGTTGGAGGGCCGAATGGATGCTACTAATACTCCTAGAGCAATGAACATTGGTAATCATACTAGGGGAATGGAGTTAGAGGGTTCAATGGACACTATTAATCCTCCTAGAGCAACAAACACTGCTAATCACCCTAGAAGAATGAAGTTGATGGGTGAAATGGACCTTGCTAATCCTCTCAGAGAGACAGAGTCAGCAGGAGAAATGGAGTTAGAGGGAAAAAAGATGCTCCTAATTATCTTAAGGGAATAGAGGTGTACAAGGTACTTGTTGATTGGATGCCCCAATAGTTTCCTCTAATGCCATCTCCGTCTAGAACTACTTATGACATTATATTTCTTCAAAGGTATAATCTCCCTAGAAAAAGAATGGACCAAGAGCTATTACGTGTTATGATATCTTGAAATGTGAAAATACTTGAGAAGTTGCAGGAACATGGGCTTGACATTCTTTCTGGGATGACACCAGGAGGAGAGACAACTCTTCACATCACCACTTGTAATGGCCATCAAAAATTTGTTGACAAGCTACTATACTTTCTGGAAGAAGATGTAGAGGTTCATAACCAATTCCCATTCATGAAAGTGAGAAATAGAGAAGGCAATACAACCTTGCACTTAGCCACCAAAAGAGGAAATACTACGATAGTGCAAAAACTATTGGATAAGTATCAGGATCTAGCTCTTGAAACCAATTACCTAAGTGAAATGACTCTGTTTGAAGTTGTTCGGAAAGGCAATGCCAAAATTATTGGAAAATTATTGTTTGTCACACCTTTGGGTCACAATATAAAAACCTTGTATGGTCAAACCCTGCTGCATTTTGCATTCATGAAGCCAAATAAAGGTACTCTCTTAATACTACCTTTAGGCAGTTCTAGTCCTCAAATTTATAATAATCAATTATGTTTCATTTTTAAAGTTTTTATAAAGTTTAAATGCATTTTCTATAAATCTGGTTAGCGATAAGATAATTTTCAGTAATATGTTTTGTTAGAATTTAATATATTTATTATTTTAAATATTTTTTTATTATTTTCAATTTTATTAAATATGAAGTGTGATTTGTAATGTTGATATAAAAAACTCTTATACAATTATAATTTATAAACTTTTAAATTCATTAAAATATATTATAGAAATATCATATCTTTATTGTTTTAGTCATTTATTTTAATCCAATATTATATATATTTGAAAATTGTAAAATTTTATTTATTTAATTATTATTATTATTTCATATATATTAAATTTACATAAAGTTCAATTAATAATGAAATTGGTTAGAAAAATGGAGAAGACCACTTTTAAACATATAAATAGGAAAGGGAATGTGGTAGCAAACTAGGTAACTAACCAAGGAGTGGATTTAGTCAATAAGATGGAAAGGTAGGAGATGTAGCAAGATGAGTTTCCTATAAATTCATGAGTAGGGATGATAGATGATATAAAAGGATATGTTGGCCTAATAAATGGTAGGGATATAGTATAATGGAGATTTGTGTTATTGAAGATGGTGATGTTGACAAGTGTGCATCAAAACACAACTAGTATCATAGAAATAAATTGGGGGTTATACGATGATGATGAGATTTATTGGAGGTGGCTAATGTCATGTAATGTTATGTATTGAAGATTTAATTTTTTTTATGGCATCTCCATAGGTATTGTATTTTGTGTTTATTTTTGGTCTCTATGCTTTTACTTTGATGTGATTTTTATTGACATCACTACTTCCATGAAGGTTGGGAAGGGGAAAAGGAGGGTGATAGAGGAATTTCATAGGTCTAGGAAGGAAAGGAATATATGAAAAGAGAAAATATGGAGAGGACATGTTAAATAATTTATTTTCTTTCTTGAAGAAATAAATAACTTAAGTTTGAGATTATGGATCACGAGAGTTTGAGAATTGGCTATGGAGGTGTATGGGTTAGTTAGTGTTAGGATTCATGCTATAATGGTGAGGATGTTTTCAGACCCTAAACAATGGGTGGGTAGGCATAATGTGTTTGATGCAACATAGGCTTTCTAAACTATCATCTTGTGCATTTTCACAAGTTAAGCGAGAATGTGTGTCATCATCATCAAGCTATTATAGAATTGGTAGAGAAGCTAAAGTTGAACATATAATTTGTTGAGGTCATTTTTTATGTAACTATTTGTTACTATGATGAGATATTAGAGGAGGTGTAGATGGTTTATTCCCTCTTAGTTCATGATGAAGGTTGCAAAAAATATGAGTACTATAAGGAGTAGTTGAGGAAGGCTATGTAACTTGTACTCCCACTTTGTCATGATATTTTCTTATTATGAATTTTGGTTTTTTTATAGGACTAGTATTTTTGCTTATTAGTTAGCATATAGTGTTGTATTAAACCATTAACTAGCAAGATGTTGAAGGTTAGTTCTTTTCCATACATGGACATATTTTTATTTCAAACAATGGTTTATAGTTATGGGATGGTCTTAGTTAATAACTTTGTGGTATATGGATAGTCTTTTTGGGTATTCTTGGTGGCTTACTGGAATGTTCTAATGTCAATTTAGTATGACAAAAGATGCCTTTATTATAGTTGTGAATTAGGGGTGGATTCCTATAATAATGTATTGAAATAACTTTGAACTTTGATGGATCTAGTGAACCCCGTGGTTACAACTAATCTGATTTCTTTAGTTCATATGCCTTTTTATGGCTCCTAGGTGTTTAGCCTAGGTATAGTAGAAAAATAAATAAATAAATAAATATATGTATTAGTAAATTTAGTCTAATAATGTATGTGTGAAAGATCTTTTAAATTAACCATTTAGGTAATAATGGATGATCCACCATCAGTAGGAGAAAAAAGAAAAAAATATGAAAATATTGTTCATGTATATTATT
>VDFB02252616.1:177052155-177091932 GCA_007258455.2 Sequoia sempervirens | reverse complement strand
AAGGGGAATTCGGGGCCAAAAGAGCAAAGTTCCATCAGTGATTTTCTGTAGGGAACAGTGAAGTCCACATGGAGTTATGGGAGTAGAAGTTCGGAGGGTATGGCCTGAAGGGGAAAAAGAAGCCAAGGAATTTTGCAAGTTTCACCAGATGAAAAATAGCGAGTTGGGTCTCAGGGCTTTGGAAGGTGGAAGCCTTTTGTTGTTTGGAATGACAAAGTCAAGGGGGAAACCCGGCCAGGGAACCCCGACAGAGTGAGCCTGATAGGCTCCAAGGCCACCGACAGAGGCAAACTACTAGGGAGACTCCACAAGGCACCAGGACTTGACAAAATTGAAGGGGTGAAACATGGTCAACTTAAGATGAGACTTTAGAGGTATGTTCACCACCCGGGACACCAAATTGGGGGCACGTAAAACAAGGCGGTGACAAAAAATGGCCCAACAAGATGAAAGAAAAAGAGGGTCCCCATTTTGAACGAGGCATGTGTGTTGGGGGCACAACACTTGGTTCCTTGGAGAAAAGCTTAACTGCTTAAGGAAAGTCTGAGATGGAAAGAAAGATCACTATTGAGTGTCCTAGGTTTGATGGGACTAACTATACCCTCTAGAAAATAAAGATGGAAGGATATCTGGAATACTATGGATTTGATGTTGTTAAAGCTTATAAGAATGTATACACTTCTCCTATTAATAGTCGAAGTACAGTTGATGAGATTAAGGTGCATGAAGAAAATAATAAGGAAAAGTTAATTTTGAAGAATAGTTTGTCATAATATGAGTTAATTAAAGTTGCAAATCTGAGGACTGTTAAAGAGGTCTGGGAAGCTTTGGAAAAGATTCATGAAGGAGATGAAAAGGTTAAAGAAGAAAAGTTGTTGAAATTGAAAGCACAATTCGAGATCCTGCATTTGTATGAAGATGAGAACATTAAATCCTATGTACAGAGAGTGGATGAGCTAGTAGGTGGAATGTGAGGACTTGGTGCAATAGTGGAGGACCCAGAATAGTGAAGAAGATTCTCATAACTCTCACTGATGCATATAGTGAAAAGGTATTTACTATTGAATAATTTTTGGATTACAAGACTTATACTAACAATCAGTTATTAGGTACTCTAACATCATTTGAAATGAGAAAACCTAATGTGAGAAATGGATCAAAGATAGAAATTGCTTTCAAGGCCACAAGTAGTGAAGATCTGGATGAAGAAAACCTTAATGAAGTGGAAGCTAACTTTTTAAGAAGGATGAAAAAGGGATTCAGTAAATACCAAAGTAAGTTACCTTTAAATGGTTTAGTTGTGGAGGAATGTGAAATTATGCTTCAAGATGTCCGAAAAGAGCTAAGAAGAATAAATATAGAGAAGCAAAGGAAAATAAATGAAAGATGGTCAAAAGAGCATATTATGTAAATGAAGATGTTGGTATCTCTGATGAAGAGTCTAATTATGGAGATTTTGATGGTAATGAATGTCTGTTCTTGGCTATAAAAGATGAATCTACTTCTGCTAATAATGAAAGACAAGTAATGGAAAGTGCTTTAGAGAAAGTTGAAGATACTGTGATTCCTAGTCTTTGTGCCAAATAAGAAAAGAATTATTGGGTTGTTGATAGTGGTTGTTAACATCACATGACTGGCGATAAGAGTAAGTTTGTTAAACATGAAAAATATGATGGTGGCTTAGTTAAATTTCAAGATGATACAAGTTCTAATATTTGTAAAATAGGTTCAGTTAGTTTTGATGGCAAGCATAATACTGATGATGTCTACTATGATAAGGGTTTAAGGAATAATATTTTGAGTGTTGGAAAAATGTGTAGTAAACGATACAATCTTGTGTTCAAGGATGAGAAATGTGAAATAAAGAAAGATTCTAGAACTGTGATTGTAGCTAGAAAGAAGTCGAAAGGAAACATTTATCAACTTAAAGGTGATGATGGACATTGCTTTATGTCTCAGATTATTGATAGTTGGTTATGGAATTGAAGGATGTGTCACATGAATTTTGACTTGTCAAGAATTAGTGCAGTTCAAAATGTGAGATTTATTAAGAATTAGAAATCATGTTAATGCTAATTGCAAGGACTGATAGTTTGGAAAGAGAGCTAAGAATAACTTTAGATAAAATGAACAATCTACTACTAGACTACTATATTTGATTCACATAGATCTTTGTGGCCCTAAAAGGGTGGGAAGTCTATAAGGTGATAGATATTTTATGCTTTTGATTGATGATTACTCGAGATATACATGGGTTACATTTCTTAGAGAAAAAATTGATGCATTATACAAATTCAAAGAATTAAAAGATATGGTTGAAAATGAAATGGATATGAAAATAAAATGCTTAAGATCTGACAGAGGTAGAGATTTCAGCTCTAATGAGTTTAACATGTTTTCTGAAGCACATAGAATAAGAAGACAATTGTCTGCTCCTAGAACTCCTTAGCAGAATGAAGTTGTTGAAAGAAAGAATATGAGAATTCAAGAAGCTACTAGATCAATGATTACTAAGGCAGGTCTATCGGAAGTCTATTGGAGAGAGGAAATTCACACTATTGTTTATGTGATCAATTGAGTTTAAGAAAAAACTAACAACACTAAGACTCCCTATGAGTTGTGGTATGGAAAGATTCCTATTGTAAAATAATTTGAAGTATTTGAAAGCAGATGTTATACCATAAGATGAAGAAAATTTAGGATTTATGAGGGTATCTTTTTTGGATACTCCCTATGAAGCATTGAATAATTCAATTGAAGTTGATGGATATGTATCGGAGAAACCAAAATGCAGAAATGAGATAAAAGGTATACATTTTTAGGAGACCTTTGCTTCAGTGGCTAGAATAGAAGCTATCAAGATGTTTTTGACATTTCATACTCATACGGATTTTAAAGTTTATCAAATGGATGTGAAGTCTGCATTTTTGAATGGTGAGTTGGAAGAAGAGGTCTATATGGAACAACCAAAATGATTTCAGTTGTTAGATCAATTGGACATGGTCTACATATTGAAGAAGGAATTATAGGGATTGCATCAATCTCCTAGAGCTTGGTATGCAAGGTTGGACAAATATTTGATTCAACAAGGATTCAATAAAGGTATGCCATTATCAATTGAAAATGATAAAATCATAATTGTATGTTGATGACATTATCTTTGGAGGAAATGAAACAATGTGAAAATTTTTTACTGAAGAAATGCAAAAGGAATTTGAGATGTCTATGTTTGGTGAGATGAATTTCTTTCTTGGGCTGCAAATTAGTCAAACAAAAAAAGGGATTTTTATTTCATAGTCAAAGTATGTGAAAGAAATGTTGAAGAATTTTGGGATGGATGGTTCCAAATTGGTAGGCACTCCTATGGTGACTAGATGCAAATTGGGTAATGATGATGATTCAGCTAAGGCTGATTGGAGGACTATTGTATTTAACTGCTACTAGACCGGATAATATCATGCATGCGGTTTGTCTTGTTGTTAGATTTCAAGAAGACCCTAGAGAAACACATGTTGCTATTTTCAAAATAATATTTAGATATTTGAATGGAACTCTAGATTATGGTTTATGGTATCCTAAGGATATTGGCTTTACACTAAGTGCTTATACAGATGCAGATTAGGTAGGTTATGTTGATGAAAAAAAAAGGTACAAGTGGTGGTGCAATCTTTCTTGGTTGCAGGTTGGTGTCATGGTTAAGTAAAAACCAAGATTCAGTTTCCTTGTCCACTATATAGGTTGAGTATATTGTTTCTTCTACATCTTGTTACACACAAGTTTTATGGATGAAACAAACATTGAAAGATATTAGAGTAATGTATGATGATCCCATTTATATTTTATATGATAAAAAAGGTGCAATTAACATTTCAAATAATCCAGTGATGTACTCAAGGAAAAAGCATATATCTATCAAGTACCACTTTTTGAGAGATGAGATAATGGAGAATGAAGTGAAGCTTGAGTATATACCTATGAAGGATCATATTGTTGACATATTTATGAAGGCTCTTCCTAAAGATACTTTTGAGTATCTTGAAGAGAAGTTAGGGGTCATTGCTCCTCATTTCTTAAACTAGATACATATGGAGATGCATCATTCTAGTGGGTCTATGGATTTCTCTTTCTTCTAGACTAATTTTTGGTGGATATCTCTCAGGGGGAGTAGGTAGTGTCCGGTGTTGTCATTATGCAGTTATTTAGGTGTAATACTAAGGGGGAGTATTTAGTACTAGTAATGTTCTCAATGTCAAATGGGAAATCAATGAAAACATTATTCTCCTTTTCCATTGATGTCAAAGGGGGAGAAAGTATCATGCAAAAAAGTCTATCTACTAAGGGGGAGAAAGTAAAACTATTATGAGAATGTGTATTTAGAGTTGTTGTCTTGTCTTTGATGGGTTTTCACATCATGTGTTGCCATCAATGACAATGGGGGAGATTGTTGCAAGTATGCATAGTATGAAGGTGTTGTCATTAATTCCAACTACTTAACTAGTTTTCAACTTGTTATTGTCATTGATGTTCTGGAAATAGATTTTTGGTTGTATATGTCGAGGATATTGAGAAAATTGTATTAAGGAAATTTTACTAGTTTGCTCCAGGTTTTTCTCTAGGATGGGTCCTTATGATTGTATGGTTTATATATGTTTTTCATGACTATTGATCATTGTTATATCTAGATTTTTTCCTTCTCGATTGGTGTACAATGTGAGATACATTCACTAGTATATGTATTATTTTTTTTGTGTATTTGGCTATGTCTAGGAGAAATGTAGTTGCTCTAGAACTCTCTAAATTGTGGTTTCAAAATTTTTGGTCTTGAAGATAAACTGATATGATCGTGTTCAAGTTGATTTTTCTTTCCAAAGAGGTTGGATTGTGTTGATATTGCATGTGCATTGTTTTATGTGTTTTACATGGGTATTGAATCACCTTGTGTTAAAAACTACTCATGAAGTTTATGGAAATATGTTGAGGCATGTTGGGATTTATTTAGGCTTCATTAAGTGTGTTTGGGTTGTCGTTATTCTAATTCCTTTCTATAATTTTTTGGCACTAACCTAATTTGAATTTGTGAATACAAGTGGTGTATAACCGACCTTCGATGAGTGTAAAGGTTGAAGAAGGTATAAATAAAAGTTGAGATATTGATAAAATCATGAATTAAAGAAAGATAAATGTGAAATAGAGTGTGTGTGATGTGAAGTTGAGAACATTAGTGTGAGATTCAAAGTGGCAAGTTTCCAAAAGTAGTGAGCTAAAGGTGTACTCTATCATTCAATCATATCTACAAGTGTGTGAGAAAATTATGGTGGAAATATCCATTGAATTGAGATAGGTTTTTCTCTTTGTAACAAATCTCTTCTATCTTCTTTGTATTTTTGTGTGGCAGTGAGCCCTCCAAGTGGTTAACTCATATTGGATAGTGAGTCATGTTTCGTATTTGTTTAGACAAACAAGTCTTGTGTTGGTAGTGACCCTTTCTAGTAGCGAGCCTTTGTATTTAGTTTTCAAATTCTTTATATTGTGATCTAATCCTCACCGTGGTTTTTACCACTTTGGGTTTTTCATGTAAATCTAGTGTTATTGTGTGTATGATTCTACTTGTTATAGTTTATGCTTTTGATTTTAATGTTAAATTACATTAGCAAAGTAAAGAACTTGTGAATGGAAATTGATCTAATCTATGGTGAAAGTTTTAAAGGTTAAAATATCTACAACTGATTCACCCCGCCTTTTAGTTGTCTTGTTCAACACATAAAACCATGTGACTAGAACCATGAGATTTCAAAACCATGTCCCCACATTTAATATTGGGTACTTTATTTAAATTACTTTCCCCAATATTAAATAATTACATTTTAACAACTAATAACTTGTGTCCCAATCTTACATACAACATAAAGTGGCCCCAATAATATTAACACCTAGTGATTCATGTACTTCTAGGCCCCCTAGTGATGTAGAGTAGGGGTGAACAAATTAAAAATAACCACAAACAACCAATATTTCAATCTCTAAGCATTGAAATGGTGGGTTTTCATTCATTAGCTCTCATTCTCCTTAGAACCTTTACAAACTGGTGTTTCCTTCATAAATTTTAGTATAGGTATGATATAAAAAAGATAAACATAGTTTAAAATACTCATTTGGGCCTTACTCAACATACTTCAAAACTAGGGCATACTCCTTTGTACAAAAACCATCAAAGATTGACAACTTGTTCTTAAAACCTAAAACATTGAGGCAACAATTTAGGTTTTTTGTCCATAAATTTCAGAAAAGGCCTTGAAATTAAAATTTGAAGGAAGATTTGAGTACCCATTTGGCTCTTCTAAAACATATTTCAAAATAAAGGTAGGTTACTTTGTACAAAATCCTTGAAATATGGACTATCCTTCTACTAATTAGACCTAAAACATGAATAAATCAGACCTAGGACATCACCAAAACACTTGCCAACCAAAACCTTGGAACCTAAAATTTTTAAGAGTGAAAATATATACATTGATAAGTCATTTCACCAATTTTAGGAATTTCTACTATGGGAATGACAAGAAATCCATTTTACAAGTCCACTAGGAACCCTAGGTAGGGTTTCTAGTTTATTTTTAGAAAAAAATGCTTGTAACTTCTACAAAACTTATGAAAATAAATGAAAAAAAAACAAAAATGTAGAAGATTCACATTCCAAAATTGTCCAATAGGTTTTAAAGTCATTAATGATCTATACAAAGCATACTATTCACTTGATCAGGAAACAACATGTTGAGAAAATTGTAGAAAATAGGGTTTTTATTACTCACTTCAAATCTCCAAAAACCCCAACATCATGGTTGATGGTACAAGGCCTTTTAAGGAATTTAAAATACATTCCCAATAGTTACAAACAACATTTCAACTTCCAACTGTTCATATTCCCATTTGACAAAAAAAGTATTAAAGTTGTTTTTGCAACATTATGCAACATTACAATATTTTGCAACTAAACTCTAACTCACCCCCTAATGACTCAAAGAATCAAACAACTAAGAAATGGTCATATAGAACCTTATTACATGAAATGGACTCAATTAAAACAAAATTTCAACATTTGACCCCTCTTGGGGTATGAAAGCCTGGGTGCCCCTACACTATACTCCCAGGGAAGAAAGATTTAAGATCCACTTGAATGAAGGGTAGCAACATGAGAACTATGTTTGAAAGCTCTTGTATGATGTATTTAGATCCCTGCTTATTGTCTTCTATGAAACAGTCCCATACTTGCTTCATCTTCACTATAGGTTTCGTGAACACTTGGAAAAGATATTTGAATATGGAAAAGTAATCATGTCCCCCAGCTACACCTCTACCTTGTAACTGATCCCTTTTTCCTTTATGGATGTCATGTATGCCAATAGTACCTTTCTCTCCTTCAATGGTTTGTTTCATTTTCACCTTAGGCCTCTCACCTCTCAAATTTGCAATCTCATCAAGAGCACTTTTTCTTCTTCCTTTGTCCCTAACCATCATGTCATCAAGCTTGGGTTCTTGATTAGTGTTACTACCCTCTTTTAAAAGAAGTAAATCATAACTAACATCTGTAACTCTTTTTTGTTTCACCACTTGTAGTGGATGGTTTTCTAATTGTCCTTCTTTCATCTGAAACTCAGTTTGCTACTCCATACCTTCTTTTCCCTTCAAACATCGCGTGCTTAACTTTGCAATCTCTTTCACAACAATCCTTTTTCCTTTAGTATCAAAATTCCTTTCATTTAAAACCTTCCAAACAAGTGCATCATTTGTATTGGAACCATCTCCTTCTTTAGACATATCACATTCTTCATTTTTCTTATCATAGGCTATTGTATATGATAGACCATCCCCTAGAACAAAAGCTAAATAGTGACTAACACCTTTCCTTGGAAGCAAAAAGTCAAAAAAATTATCAACCACTATGTCTACATGATCCTTCAAGACATCCTGAACTACCCAAGACAACTCTTCAATGCTTGTTGATGTCAAAATAGTCCTAGGCTTTCTTACCATTGTATTACCTACCTATTCCTCTTTCTTATGTGGCTTTTTCTCTTCCTTAATCAACAAATTTTTTCCAATATCTAGTTTTTTTTATCTTCTCTTGCCTTCTTCTCTTTATAATAATCTTCTTGATAGGCCATTTGAGTCTTTCTTATTGGAAAATGCCAACCACTTGCTTGTTTTTCCTTCTTAAGATAGTGTTGTATCTCCAATTCCATTCTCTCTTGCATCTTTTCTTAAATTTCTTTCATTTTCTCCAAGGCTTGTCTTAAGTCTATTATTTGTTGTTCAATATCCATTTGTTTTTCCCTCTCATCCTTCTTTATCTCACTTCTCTCTTTTCTCATCACTAGTTTCTTACTTGGTACCTCCTTAATTTGCAAGTCTATATGGACTATTATCCTCAACACTTCCATTTTAATTTTTCAAGCAAGTCTCTTTCACATTTATTCTTATCAATGATGCTTCTTGTCTTTGTGATACCTCACCTTAGACCCACTAGGTTCTTCCTTGAACTTGCAAAAAAAAAAAGACAATACACAAACTCCAAAAACTTCCTTTCCTATATCTTTGGGCTTTGATACCAATTTGATGTAGAGAAGTGGTGGAAAAATTTAAAATAACCACAAACAACCAATCTTTTAATTTGTAAGTATTCAAATGGTGGGTTTTCATTCATCAGCCCTCATTCTCCTTGTAGCCTTTCCAAACTGGTTTTTCCTTCATAAATTTTAGTATGGCATGATATAAAAAATGTAAATACAGTTTTAGATACCCATTTGGGCCTTACTCAACATACTTCAAAATTAGGGAATAGTCCTTTGTACAAAAACCATCAAATATTGACAACTAGCTCTTAAAACCTAAAACATGGGGGCAACAATTTAGGATTTTTGGTCATAAATTTTAAAGAAAACCTTGAAATCAAAAATTGAAGATAGATTTGAGTATTCATTTAGCTCTTCTACAATATATCTTAGAATCAAAGTAGGCTATTTTGTATGTAATCCTTAAAAAATGGATTGTCCTTCCAATTAGGCCTAAAACATGGAAAGATCAGACCTAGGGCATCACCAAAACACGTGTCAAGAAAATACCTGGAACCTACAATTTTTAGGAATGAAAATATATAAAATTACAAGACATTTCACCAATTTTAGGAATTTATACCATGGGAATGGCAAGAAATGCATTTTACAAGTCTACTAGGAACCCTAGGTAGGATTTCTAGACTGTTTTTAGAAAAATGCATGTAACTTTTACAAAACTTAATGAAAATTGATGAAACAAAAACAAAAATGTAGAGGATTCACATGAAACCACTATACAATAGGTTTTAGATTCATTACTAATATGTAAAAACCATACTATTCACCATATCAGGAAAGAACATGTTTAGAAAATTATAGAAAACAAGGTTTTTATTACTCAAACTTCAAGTCTCCAAAAATTGCAACCTCATCATCGATGGTACAAGGAATTTTAAGGAATTTAAAAAATATTCTTAATAGTTACAAACCACATTTCAAATTCCAACCATTCATATTCCTATGTGACAACAAAAGTGTAAAAGTTGTTTTTGCAACATTATGCAACTTTACAATATTTTGTAATTAAACTCTAATTCTCCCCCTAATGACTCAAACTAACTCAAACACCTAAAGAATGATCTTATAATACATTATTACATGAAATGAACTCAAGTAAAACAAAAATTAAATATTTGACCCCTCTTGGGGCATCAAATACTGGGTGCCCCTACACCACCTAGGTGCACCACACATAATAATAAATAATACATTATAAACATTATGCAAGGTGTACAACAAACCTTTTCCTAAAATTCACACACTTTTTGTATACATTACATAAGGGGAACAAGTAACCTAAACACAAATCAAATGAACAATCCATATAGCCATATATACCATCAAGGAATCAAAGTGCTCCATGTGCTCCATCAAGATACCTACAAAAAGAATCAAAGTGACCACCATCCCATGCATGAATACTCTCATCCTCCATCATTCCAATGCACAAATATAAGAAGCCATCCAAAGAGAAGTCACACAATTTGTTACAATGAAGCATAAGTCCTATCTCAATTGATATCCCAAACACAAAAACTCAATTCAATGGTATCACTATGCATCAGTAGCTATCAAGATAGAAAAACCCATAGCTAAAATAGCACCCAAAGCAAGTGCCAACACATCCAAATATCCATACCTCCAAGGTATACAAAACATAGCAAAATCATTCCAAAAACATATACACCCATAAGCTACAATCATAAACTCCATATACAAACTTGTCAAATAATGAAATACACATCCAAGAGCTCCCACTGCATGGGTAATGAAAATGTAAAAATGATCAAGGCAGACCAATTATACCAACAAAATCATATAGAAAGTGTAAACAAAATCATGTAGTACCAAGGAATTATCCACAATGATATGCAAAACCTGTAAACCAATAACTTGTAAGAACAAATCTCACCACAAGTCTTCATAACTCTCCCAAGTTCTCCACACCCAACAAAGGAAAGAGATAAAGGAACCTCCATGTCCTCACCCAAGAACATAAGTGAAAACACATGACCACAAGATAGTGATCAAAATAGCTCCAACCAAAATTCAAACCAATGTAATGTGAAACCAAACATCCAAGAAGATAACTAAGACCAAAAAGAGAAACTCTGCACATCATATATCTATAGAAAATCCTCCTACATACACCTCTAAATGTCAATTGTGTCAAGTATGATCTCCTCCACAAAACCTAACCATTAAATCACCAAGATCAAACATAACATATGTATCATGCAATCAATATATATGTAAGCCTTTGAAGCCAAATATCAAACTAAATCCATTCCCAATGAAGGAAATAAGCCCAATACATCTCCTAATCTCAACATCAATGAATGTAATCACAATGCATAAGGAGATAAACATGCCAACATTCCTCAAATTAACCCTCAAAAACTATGTATCTAGAGCTCAAAATCCATATGCATGAGAATATAAAGTATAAACATAATGCACCTAAAAGAAATAATGGGCAATACCTCTCAAGTAAACTATCGAGAATACCAAGATTGGGGAATGAAAGATGCTCCTCCAAGATATCCAAGTCATCATGAATCATCCAATAACACTCTCCTCATAGGTACATGTTGAACTCACATACAACCAAGGTGTAAGCTCCTTAGACTTCTTGCTGAAATCTCATCAAGAGTAACCATCTCAACACATATCTCTAACCACAAGTGATCTCCTAGCCTCACCTATGTCTCCAAGTATCCATGAGTACCTATGACCAATAAATCCATGCAAAAATCCAAATGTAGCATAGCACCATCATGAAGTAATCAAGAAAATGATCGATGTACCCAATACCAAGAGAACCACACAAGATCAATGTAAAAGCTCCAATCATGAATCATGAACATAAAAATGACATCATGATCTCACACCTCCTAAAGATAAGAACATCTGATCGAAAGAACATATCATGCACATGTATCATGTCAAAAATCTAATGTGTGATCAAGAGTAAATCATGACATAATACAATAACCACCATATCATAACAAGTATCACATATCAAAATACAAATCATGACACCTCAACCAAAGAATAAAGAAGTTATACATGGAAAACAAGGATTTAAACATATCTAAACCATATGAATATAACCATCCTTTGTCAATAAAACCAAAGATACCAATGAACCATCATTATGTAGAAGTAGAATCCAAGAGTCCACTCATGACACCAACAAACACTATAGAGGATCATCCACCATCAAATGGTGAGTCCACATCATTTCCAATAACTCCCACTAAATTTTGATACCGAGCTACACATGGAATCATGACTACCATCTCCTTCATGAAGATCATGCAAGTCTACACACGCAATTGAAATTTCAGTAACATCAAGTGAAGCCAAGATCTCCAAGCCAAGAAGGTACAATGCCACCAAACCATCAAGAACATTTCCAATCCATCACTGTCAAAAGCTCCCACTGAAAAGGTGTAACCAATCTATCCATGAAACCATGATAAACCAAATTCTACAAGTCCCATAATCAACTATCTAAGTAATATAAACATCATCCATCATCTCATCTCAAAGCACACACACCAATGTAAAAATAACCACAAACAAGGCCATCTGAAAAAGTTTGCAACAACAACGAATCTAACTTGGTGAATAAAGACAATCCAAAACCAAGTCATCCCACTGCAAGTAAATAGGTAGCTAATCCACAACCTACATAGCTTGTAGATCCAATCACTGAAACATGCAAACTCATCATCACATCAATAAACTGCAAATTGAGATATCTAAGAGAATAATCATGTAGACCAAATGAATCAAACACCAAATCAACCTCCAATTTGATTTTCCAAACATGTTCACATCCAAGTACCATAGTCAAGGAACCAAAAAATCATCTAGTAGATAAGAAACAACCTCCTAACACCAACCCAAAACACCATCAACAATACACCTACATAAACAATCATGGCATGCCAATGTCTCTAAAGCACAAGACACATCCATGACATCATGATCACCACCAAAATTATCAAAAACTGACAATCCAACTATGTTCCACATGTTTGCATAACATAGTCAACTACATAGGTCTCACATCATGACTGCACTTGGTAATATCAACACTGAAACAAACCAACAAACCAAGTGACTAAAACAAGCCACCAAACTGAAAATGCATCAACACTGAAATAGTTATGGGCATAGACAACCCATGTCCAAGTAATAAATGCAACATGTAATTATAGAACACCTACAACATTACACCAATTGTAGATACAACAATGCAACATATAAATCCAACTGTATACTGATAACCATGTCAAATGAGAATAATCAGAGATGTAAAATTGAGTATACAATGAATCCAACATCAAATCTCCAAGATTCCACAATCCATAAACTAAGAGTATCACCATAGTCAAAGTAATCCATAAACAACTTAAGATAGGATAAAAAAAAAACCATGCCAAAACAACTCCAAACCCAATCTACTATGTAGTGCTCTAAACAAGCTTTTTTTTACTATTCAAAGCCCAAAAATCAACTCTATCTGCACAATATATGACCTCTCAAAACTCAATAGGAACACTTGACTTCCAGTAAGCAAAACACTATCAATTTTTTTTTTTGTAAAAATCTTTGGTACCACAATGTAGAGAATTAAGTCAAATTTCCAACGAGTTCAAGAAGACCAAAAAAAACTATTTGGGTGAAAGTTATGCCCTCTAGAAAAAAGTTGCATAATTTGGCTAAGAAATGCAATCAAGGGTGGCCCCCAAGAAGAGCCACCGGTGGTGGTGGCTCCCCAAGTGGTGCACTAGTGGTGGCTCCAAAATAATAATCGATTCCATTTAAATTTCCAAATATTAAAAAAGTGGTCAGGCTCTTTTAGTAAATCTAAGTAGTATTAACATTTTTTAAAAATTTTAAACCCCATAAGGGGTTGGTGGGACCTGAGAGCACCCTATCAGATGGGAGGCCACTGGATTGTGGTACCTCCACTAATAGGGGGGAAATAGGTGTATTTCTAGCTCTACCGACAATACCTTTTGGGAACTACTATAGAGTACAACGAGGGAGGGGGTTGAACAACCCCCCACCCAAAAAAAACGATTATATATATTTTTTTTTATTAAAAAAAAATTCTATTGGTATTTTTCCTAATTTTTTTTTTTACTATTTTGTAAGATAAATTTTGAAGGAAATGAGATATTATTTTATTTTTTCTACACACCTGGTAAAATGGATAGTCATATGACTGAATACAATTTTTTACATTTTTTCACTGTAAGCAAAATAGGTCATGTTACATATCAATTTTCGTCTCTTGGCCAACCCAGATCCAACCATGAGGTCCATTTTGTCTCAGGAGGTCATTTACAAAATTTCCCCCACAAAACCCTCATTTGAATGCACAACCAAAAAACACTTTACACCCAAAATTTCTCACACTGCAAATCTGCAAACAACCCATCATAACATCAAACCTAAAACCCTCAGATCTGCAATAAAAATCCTACAAAACCATCATATATTTCCATGTCTTTCATTCTCTCATGCAATACATAGATTCAAACTCAAACAAGATTTTCTCAACCTAGGGTTATACAACCATAACAATGGCTCTGATACCAAATGAAAGGAAACTTGCAGCCATCTAATGACAATTTCCACATAACCCAATAAAGATATTAATGCAAATATGTACTTAGAATCCACATGCAAGAGAATAGACAACATAATCATGAAAATATGACACGAGATATACCTTGCGAAAACCCTCAAGATGGAAAAACCCTCCAAAAGAATCCATCACTCGTGTATTATGCAACAATAAAGATTACAATACATCTTTAGAGTCTCCATGAACACCATTGAAGCATCAAGCCCTATCCAAGAAATCCATGTGAACAAGCATGTAGCCACACATCCAATTACATCCTTTAAACCCTCACAAATTCTAACAAGAGCTAACTTGTAAAATGAACCCCCTTAAACAACTACCCTTGTGGTTGCTTTTATAGAAACAAGCTCCCACAAAACCACTAAGTGGTATTACATAAAACCATAAAACCATGAGATTACAAAATCATGTTCCAATATTGGGTAATTTATTTAAATTAATTTCCTCAATATTAAATAATTACATTTTAACAACTCATAACTTATGTCACAATGTTACATACAACATAAAGTGGCCCCAAAAATATTAACACTAGTGATGCACGTACTTCTAGGTTTTGTAGGTGCACCACACACATAATAATAAATAATACATTATAAACATTATGAAAAGTTTACAACACACCTTTTCATAACAAAACTATGGAGCAAAGCACTAAACACTACTTTTCCAATTGAACTCTCTTTACCACACTAAAATTTCTTTACCACACTAAACTTTATGTTAATCAAATTTTCTCAAAAGCACTTGGAAACCAAGCACCATTGATACCATATCAACATCTACAACAACTTCTCAACATGTCAACCAAATAAGAGGTTGAACATCCAAAAAATTATGCTAATTAAAGCAACACTATAGGTTGACATTAGTGATATTACTAATGACAACATAATAAAACCAAGCAAAGCATCTGCATAGTTTGACATCAATGCAATAATAAAGATCTGTAGACATCAATGACAACAAAATATTCCAACAATCTTCGCCTTTGTCATTAATGGAAACAAATGATATGAAAAACAATCAATAAAAACTTTGATCACCAACACATATATTGCACATTAGTGCACACTACTCCCTCTTACACAAGCATCTGTTCTTTCCACCACTTTCTCTTTTACAATACTTCTCTCCCCATTTTTCTATATGGATTTTTAGATAACTTTCTCTACCCCTTTGACATCAATGAAAAATGACAACACATACTTTCTTTTAATTTATGTGATGAATTGGGGTCAAATTATGATTGCATCTTTACAAAAGAGTTAACCACTGACCAAGCCTCTTTTATCGAGTAGCCAAGAGTCAGTTTAGTATTATCCAATTTTTATCGATCCTACCTCACAACTAATATCTCTAGTGGAATGGACCCTGCTAATACTCCTAGAGGAATGAACACTACTAATCATCTTGGAGGAATAGAGTTGGAGGGCCGAATGGATGCTACTAATACTCCTAGAGCAATGAACATTGGTAATCATACTAGGGGAATGGAGTTAGAGGGTTCAATGGACACTATTAATCCTCCTAGAGCAATGGACATTGCTAATCACCCTAGAAGAATGAAGTTGATAGGTGAAATGGACCTTGCGTTGGAGGGCCGAATGGATGCTACCAATAATCCTAGAGCAATAAACATTGGTAATCATACTAGGGGAATGGAGTTAGAGGGTTCAATGGACACTATTAATCCTCCTAGAGCAACAAACACTGCTAATCACCCTAGAAGAATGAAGTTGATGGGTGAAATGGACCTTGCTAATCCTCTCAGAGAGACAGAGTCAGCAGGAGAAATGGAGTTAGAGGGAAAAAAGATGCTCCTAATTATCTTAAGGGAATAGAGGTGTACAAGGTACTTGTTGATTGGATGCCCCAATAGTTTCCTCTAATGCCATCTCCGTCTAGAACTACTTATGACATTATATTTCTTCAAAGGTATAATCTCCCTAGAAAAAGAATGGACCAAGAGCTATTACGTGTTATGATATCTTGAAATGTGAAAATACTTGAGAAGTTGCAGGAACATGGGCTTGACATTCTTTCTGGGATGACACCAGGAGGAGAGACAACTCTTCACATCACCACTTGTAATGGCCATCAAAAATTTGTTGACAAGCTACTATACTTTCTGGAAGAAGATGTAGAGGTTCATAACCAATTCCCATTCATGAAAGTGAGAAATAGAGAAGGCAATACAACCTTGCACTTAGCCACCAAAAGAGGAAATACTACGATAGTGCAAAAACTATTGGATAAGTATCAGGATCTAGCTCTTGAAACCAATTACCTAAGTGAAATGACTCTGTTTGAAGTTGTTCGGAAAGGCAATGCCAAAATTATTGGAAAATTATTGTTTGTCACACCTTTGGGTCACAATATAAAAACCTTGTATGGTCAAACCCTGCTGCATTTTGCATTCATGAAGCCAAATAAAGGTACTCTCTTAATACTGCCATGAGGCAATTCTAGTCTTCAAATTTAATAATCAATTATGTTTCATTTTTTAAGTTTTTATAAAGTTTAAATGCATTTTCTATAAATTTGGTTAGAAATAAAATTATTGAGTAATATGTTTTGGTTAGAATTTGATATATTTATTATTTTAAATATATATTTTTTAATTTTTAGTTTTATTAAATATGAAGTGCGATTTACAATGTTGATATAAAAAATTCTTATACAATTATAATTTATAAACTTTTAAATCCATTAAAATGTATTATAGAAATATCACATCCTTATCTGTTAATCAATTATTTTAATTCAAAGTTATATATATTTGAAAATTGTAAAATTTTATTTAAATACTTAATTTTTTTTAATTCACATATTCTAAATTTACATAAAATTCATTTAATAATGAAATTAGCTAGACTATTCGAGAAGACCACCTTTAAATATGTAAATAGGAAAGACAATGTGGTAGTTGTAAGTGTGGAAAATGTAAACTAAATACAATTAAATACACCTCTTAATGAAACATTGTATCAAGATTAAACATGAATTAAACTAATTTAAAACACAGAAAAGCTTGAAAGTGTCTCATTGTCTCCTATCTCCAAAGATTTATCAAGCTACATAGGCTCTCAGATTTGTAAGCACCGTAACTATTTAAAATTCCTATCTAGAGAATGGAATGGATGCTAAATTCAATGATGTAATGATTGTTAATGATTTCTAAGTGATATGAAGCTATTGTAAACTATCTTGACATGAAACCTGCTAAATGGAAGCTACAGTAAAAGCTAATGATGCTGTCATGATATGAAATCTCCTGATGCCATGATGCTATCATGATTGCTTGGTTGATTGAGTACTAATTCCTGCAGAGTAAGTTTGCATAAAAGATGATTTATCAGATCCTTTTGATGCTTCGAAAGGCTGTATATATAGATTTTCGGTAGCACATTTGTACAGAGGTAACACAACAAAGGCTAAGATTCAATCTGGAGATTTGAATGGTATGAGATGAGAAGGTGGAGTTGATCATGGGAGATTGTTCCTCCCCATGAAAACACCAGGCAAGATAAGATGAAATCTTTGAGGCAAGAAATTGAGAGGATTTCCTGCAGGTTTGTCCTTGAGGCTTTTCCCATGAATGATAGTTAAATTAATTAGATTTGAAAAATCTAGTTTTATTGGTGAGTGATTAGAGGGATTTGATTTATGCATTATTTAAATATTTTTGGTTTATTTAAATTAGCAAAAAGAGGGATAAATAATTTAATAAAACAAACTATAGAAGTTGTTTATTAAATTAAAATAGAAGGAATATGATAATTAAATTAAAGATTTTAGGATATCTTTATTTAATTAAGAAGAAATGTGATGAGATAATTAAATAATATCAACTATTGAAGTGTATTTAATTTTAGGATAGAATTGATGGATATAGAAGAAATAATAATGATAATAATTAAATAAAACAAAGTATTTAATTTTGTTTATTTAATTAAGAGGAAAATAATATGATAAAATAGAAGAATTAAAAATGAACTTAATAGAAATAAATATTTCTATTTATTTACTAAGTAGATGAATTAAGGTTAATTAATCAAATAAGTTGTATTTAATTAATTAGATTTTCTAGACCATTTTTAGGTGTCTACATTTTGCCCCTCTTTGAAGTGATGTGTTTACGCATTGCTTCAAAGAAAATTTTGTGCTGCTATTGCTGCTAGTATCAATGAGAAATTTTAGAATGCCCCAAACATGATTTTCAGGTGATTGATGGATATATGCCCCCTCGAGAGATAAATTAATGATTTTTTTAAATTTTTTTTAGAAGTTTGCAAATTTTTAATGATTTTGTGATAATTTGATGTGGATTTGATGAAGATTTGATGATGAAATAATTTATCTCCCAATAATTGATGTTGAAATTTTCCCCTGTGATGAAATGTGAAATAAGCCTCCTTGTGTTTGATGATTTTTTATTGTGTTAGCCTTTGATTTGATATTGATTGATGCTCTTGATCAAGTAGATGATGTTGGACTTCATGATAGGTGAGTTCTGATGATAGGTTGATGATTTTCCTCATGATAGGTGGGGATCAATGATAGCTTGATGATTGATTGACCTCATGATAGGCAAGGTTCAATGATAGTCACTCATGAGATTTGATCAAAGTATCACCAGAGCTGAATAGATTGGTAGGCTGATTGATTTTTGATTGATTGATAATATTGCTGATTTGCAATATGTTATGATCATAGGAGGATTCTAGAGTTCTTCCCAAAGGTGTGGGAGATGATTCTACATATGGTGCAAGCCGATATAGACATCATCAGTCGACATGGAAAATATATAATGTAGATACAAAACTAATATGAATGCAATCTAATTTAACCATGCAAATATACATATGCAAGCATAGGCATATTAACAGTACTTATGTGCTTTGTGTCATCATTGAGCTTTTAAAATGTTGAAAGTGAGTACAAGCATCAAAGGTATAATGTAAACCGATGATGACCCGAGTACTACTTCCATGATTTTTGATATTGCAAGTGAACAAAAGCATCGAGGTATAATTAAACTGAGATGACCTAAGCATTTCTTGCGTAAACAAACAAGAATTAACCACTTTCCTATGTGAATTGGAATGTCATCCATGATACTTTGTAGAGAATTTCCCACGACGATTCATGTAGTAATTATGATTAATTCATAGACAACAGACAAAGAAAAATACCATTTCTTTTTCCTAGCTTCTCTAGTTCAATACATCATTTAGTTTCTCCAAAGAAATGATAATAATGATCAAAGTACAACTTATCTTTCATTTTCTTATAGTGTTCAATCATTATTTAGATTATATCATCCATCCTAATTCTGTGATGTTTTTGTGTTTTTGAGATTTTGGATCAAACTAACCTAAAGACCTATCCTAGAGGCCTTGGGGGCAGATCAAAGATTAGCCTTGCCTACGTTATAGATGTAGAGACCACGCAGTTTGACTGACACAAACACATGTTTTTTGAATTTTTGTGACTAACCTTTATACCTTTTTTTTTGTGGATTTTCTATTGTAAACTGGATGTTTGATGCGTTTTGGATGATGATTGATATTCCATGTTGGGTTGTGTTTTGATCACTCTTTTTGTTATTTTTGTCCATTTTTTTAAGCTCAAAAATTATGTTGCCCCCAATGATTTTTAGATGTTTCCCCCAAGCCAGGGTGAGATATGACCATGTGATAGGAAATGATAATGGATGTAGAAAAAAAATGACGGAGGAATCAAATGACCATGACATGTGTTCAAATAGATGGGAGAGGTAGTTTTAAATCACAAATAACGCTTGTTTCCAATGTTTCACTATAGGTTTTTATTGCACCTTTTCATTTTTTTGAATTTTTTTTGTCTTTTTTTTGTATTTTTCTATCACCAGGATGCTTGTTTGCCAGGTTTTCATCAAGGTAACCATTTCCAAAAACTAATTCATGCACTAAGTGATTCAGGTGTAGAATTTTCTGAGATGGATACTGTTGATAGGTTCATCAAATAGATCCCCTTCGAATGTAGAAAATTGATATGCTCCTGATCCATACACTGATATGATAACAAAGGGACCTAACCAATTAGGTTCAAATTTCCCTTTATTTTCTCTATCTTGCTTATTTTTAGGGTTTTCCTTTAGGACCAAGCCACTAACTTGAAAAATTCTAGGTTTTACCCTATGATTGTAACTCCTTGACATTCTTTGTTGGTAGGCTTTCAAATGATTTACTACTTGTTGATGGTGTTCATCTAGTAATTCCAGCTCCTGTAGCCTTGAAACTTTGTAATCTTCATATGCTATGAGACCTTTTAGTGAGACACGAAGTGATGGTATTTCTATCTCAATTGGTAGAATGGCCTTTGATCCATACACCAAGGCATATGGTGTAGCTCCTGTTGGTGTTCTGATGCTGGTTCGGTAGGCCCATAATGCAGGATTTAATTGAACATGCCAATCACATCCACCATCATATACTATCTTTAGTATTTTGAGGATTGTCTTGTTTGAGGCTTTTGCTTGTCTATTTCCCTATGGATAGTATGGTGTTGAAAAACGATGTTGAATATGGAATTGTTCACATAATTCCTAGATGTCCTGATTTTTAAAAGGCCTTCCATTGTATGATATAATGGATTGAGGTACACCATATTGACACATGAGATAGTTGAGTGTGAAAGATGAAATCTATTTTCCAGTGATAGTGGTTAAAGGAACTACTTCTATCTATTTTGTAAAATACTTTGTTGTTGTGATGATGAACTTGTGGCCATTTGATGAAGAAGGATGTATTTTCCCCACCAGGTCTAGTCCCCATTGACAAAAGGGCCATGTGGATGTGAATGGTTGTAATTCTTGCGTCGACACATGAATTAGACAACCATAAATTTGACATTTTTGACATCTTTTAACATATTGATATGCTTCCTTCTCCATATTCATCCAGTAATACCCTAAATAGAGGAGTTTCTTAGCTAGGGTTAGCCCACTTGAATGAGTTCCATAAATACCTTCATGGACCTCTCGTAAGGATGTTTCAGATTCATGATGCTTTGGACACTGGAGAAGAGTACCATCTAAACCTCGATGGTAAAGTATGTTAGTGATTAATGTATGTCATGTTGATTGATGGATAAAGTTACATTTTTGGTTTCTAGAGAGGTCAAGAGGAAGAATGTTGTCTTTGAGGAAGTATAGATCTCTCCATATTGTGAGGGTTGAATGTTGGGTATGTGGCATATGGTCTATGAATCAGGGTTATCATATGCAGGACTAGATACTTTTTCAACCATAAACTCATATTGACCTTTCTTTTTTGATAATTGCAAAAGGGATGCAATTGTTTCCATGGCATCTGCAACTTTGTTTTTTGCCCGTGGTATTTGCTTGAACTTGATATCCATGAAGTATTTCTTTAGATCATCTATCATTTTCTTATAAGGAATGAGCTTCTCATCCTTTTTTTGATACTCATTATTTACTTGATAAATGACAAGCTGTGAGTCCCCATACACTTGTATTTTTGTGATTTTCCATTCAATAGCAATTTTGATGCCAATAATCAATGCTTCATATTCAACTATATTGTTTGTGTATGGAAAAATTAACCTATAAGATCTAGGAATAGTGTGTCCTTGAGGTGTGACAAATAGAATTCTTGTCGTCGCTCCTCTCTGTGTATATGATCCATCAAAGTATAGTCTCAATTGTTGAGTTGTAAGATTCATGATGTCAGCAGTTGGAAATTCAATGTGCATTGGATGATGATCCTATAATGGAGCTTCAATTAGTTGATCTGCTATTACCTATCCTTTGATGGCTTTCCTATCAACATATTGGATATCAAACTCACTCAATATCATGACCCATTTTGCAAGTCTTCCTGTTAGTGGAGCTTTATTAAGTAAGTATTTTAATGGGTCTATTTTTTCTATGAGCTTGACTATATGAGTCAACATGTAGTGTCACAATTGCTGAGTTGCAAATACCACTACTAGACAAGCCTTTTCTATGAATGTATAGTTTATTTCATATCCATTGAGAGTCATGTTGATCTAGTAAACTGCTTGTTCTTTTCCTTCATAATCATCTTGTGCTAATAGAGCTCCTAAAGATATTTTAGTTGTTGCAATATATAGTAATAGTGGTCTTTCTGCTATGGGTGGCATGAGTATTGGAGGTGTCACCAAATATTGCTTTATTTGATCAAAAGTTGTTTCACAATTATGATCCCATTTGAATGAAACATTTTTATGAATTAGATGATTAAATGGATGACTCTTATCTACTAGTTGGGAGATAAATCTTCTAATGGATTGTAACCTGCCTTGTAGGGACCATAATTGACTGATGTTTTTAGGTGGTGGCATCTCCATGACTGCCTTAGCCTTAGCTGGATCCACTTCAATACCTTTTTTTGAAACTATGTAACCAAGAAGTTTTGCTGAAGTCACCCCAAAGATACACTTCTTTGGGTTCAATCTTACATTGAATTTTTCCAGTCTAGTGAAGATCTTATCAAGTATTTCTAGATGTCCTTCCCTAGTGTGTGATTTTGTTAAGATGTCATCCACATAATCTTCCATGAAAGTATGATCATATCATGAAAAATTATGGTCATTGCTCGCTGATATGTTGTACCTACATTTTTCAATCCAAAAGGCATGGCATTCCATCAGAATGTTCCCCAAGGGCAAGTGAATGTCGTCTTTTCTTGATCCTCAGGTGCTATTTTGATTGGATTGTACCCTAAGAAGCCATCCATTATAGATAACATGGCATGTCCTATCGTTGGATCAACAATTATGTCAATGCTGGGAAAAGGAAAATCATCCTTTGGGCATTCCTTGTTTAAATCTCTAAAATTTGTGCATATTATGATGCTACGATCAGGTTTGGATACTGGCACAATGTTTGAGATCAATTTTGCATAATCTATGGATCTGATAAAGCCTACATCTAATAATTTTTTTAGTTCAACTTTAACCAAAAGGTCGATGTGGGGATGCATCTTTCTCAAGTTTTGTTTGACTGGTTTGATTCCCTTTGGTAGTGATAAATGACACATTAGAAGTTGTGGATCCAATCCTGGCATGTCAAAATAAGACCATGCAAAATTTATTTGTCATTGCTCAAAGAATCTAGTGAATGTCGGCTTCTCCTGTTCTATCATGGATGCTGCTAGATGTAAGATCTTTGATTCTTCAAATGTTCCTAGATTTAAAGACTGTGTTGGCTCTACTAGTATTGATGATCTGTCATGGTAGTGCTTTGGGAGAGTGTCAAATCTTTCATCCTTCAATGCCTTAGAAAGGTTTTCACTATTGGATACATTCTTTATTTTTCTCTTTTCAAAATCTAATGTTGCCTCAGGGAGGTTTTTAGCATTAGATTTATTTTTCCTCTTATCATTTTTGCAACTAAAATATTTGGCACCCTCCTGATGTAAAGTATTGAATATGAATGTTATGGATAGTACTTGTATCCGTTTTGTCACATTATAGATAATTTATGATGGTGTCATCATTTGAGAAGACTGGTATAAGACTTACTTCTATGGGTTCCCAGTCAATAAGTTTGGGGTGCATAAATTGTAACAAGTCATTAGATTGAATAAGGTAAACTGTTGTAAGCGTCATGATAGCTAGGTGGTCAAAGTTATTTGTAGGAGGTTCAAGGTCTATGATGGTACTCACCTCCAAGTTGTCTGACTCACTTGATGTTTGATCATCCTCACATGATTCATCAATATTTCTTGATCCCATAACAAATGTTCTAATTCATGAACCTTGTCCCTCCTCTCGTAAGGGTGTATATGTTTGGATAATATCAATCTCTTTATCAGTATATGATGTAGCAGATAGATGATCCCATTCATATTCATTTGAGTTTGTGTTAGAGCCATCTCTCATTTGTAGTATCCTTTCCACTTCTTTTTGGGTGTCTTCTTCTTTTTGCTTAGTTATGTAGCCTAATCCCATTTTTTCTTTAGGCTATAATGTGAGAGACTGAATGGGTTCAATAATTCCATCCTTTCTCTTTCCAATTGGTCCTTGACCTTTGTAACCCATACTCTCTAAAATGGCCTTCCCTTTTCCATACTAATCTATTTTGATGCTGATGTTTGTTGATGTTGATGCTTCCTCGTCTTTGTATAGCCAACTAAGAATGGCTTTGTCTTCTAACTCCTCTTCGAGTGTACCTATTTTTATGAACCTTTCATTGAGAGCTATGATGGGTCGTGATGATCTTGGAGATTTTAATATGGGTTGTCCATATGTTTTTGGTAATGGTAGTAACTGCAATAGGCACAAAGATTGTTGAAAAGAATATTCTCCTACACCCTCTTCCTTTATCTGAACCTTTTCTGAAAGTTGTTGTGATAATTCATTTATAGGACTTTTGGCTTTTGATGTGTCCATGATAGTTATTTCTTTCTCTAGATTCTTTTTCTCAACCCATTTAGATATAAAATTGGGTTGGCTATCCATAGTAGATGAATTAGAACTTGTATTGACTTCTTTGTTATGAGGTATCAAAGTGTCTTGAGTTGGCTTCAACATGCTGGAAATCTATGGATTGTTGTTGTCAGCTAATATGGTGACTTGCTGTCCATTTACTGGAAATTTTAGACATTGATGGTATGTTGAATGTACCACTTGCATGTCATGGATCCATGGACAACCAAATAGTATGTTGTATGTTAGGTCTTTGTCTAACACTTTACAAACAATGTTTTTGACAATTGGCCCTACCTAGATTGGAAGTATGATAAGTCCTCTGGAAGAACTTTCCTCTTCATCATATCCCTTTATCATTATTTTTCTCTTGGTGTCAATGACATTTTCAGAATAGCCTAGTGCATGAATTAGTTTCAAGGTACAAATATTTAGACCAACTCCTCCATCTATCAGAACACGCTTAACATGGTGTTTATGGATGAGAACTTCGATATGCAAGGTTGTATTGTGTGGGTGAGTTATAGATACATCATCTTGTTCAGAGAATGATAGACAATGAGGTGTGGTAAGATGTCCCACCATGGCTTGGAATTGAAAAACATCCAAATTATTAGGGACCGTTGTAGTGACAAGAGTGTGTTCTAAAAATTCCTTGTGCGATGGTGAAATTTTGAAAAGTTCTAAAATGGATATTTGTGTGGGTATCTTTTGTAATTGGTCAATGATATTGTATTGATGTGATGGGGGAGCATTGTTTTTGGAGGAAATTCCTTTCAGTATTACCCTAGATTGTCCCCTTATCATTATATTGACTTGTGGATGATCTTGTGTTTCCCTTATCTTTAAAAAATTGATTTGATTATCAAATGTTCATGCACTTGTCCTTATATTCAAGGATTCAATGTTATTGTTGTTTGTGTTATCCTTTTGAGTGTCAATGTCATTTTTCTCTACCTCAAAAAGGAAAATAATGGTGGTGTCATAGACATAGTTTATACTTTTTCCCTTACCACTAGAAGAAGAAGACTCTCCTTTTTCATAGTTGGGTAATGGATTGATAAATGCATTGTGATCATTGTTTGTCTGAGGCCCTTCAACAAACACCTTCTTGGCTTCGATTAAGTCTTGTATTAGGTGTTTTAGTTGCATACAATCATTTTTCTTATGTTCTCTATTCTTATGGAAATTACAATAATTTGCATTGTTCCACCATGATGGTTTGGCCTTTGGCTCCCAGTTTCGAGCTTCTGGTAAAGTAATAAGTTTGTTTGCAATGAGTTCTTTCATTGTTGATTCTAATGTTTGTCCTAATGGGGTGAATTCCCGTTGATTTTATTTCCTTTGGTATGATGGTCTTGATTCTCCATTGTTGGTGTTGTTTTTTTGGATAGTTCCCTAACTGTTGTTTTGGTTTTCATTTTGGTTTGCTTTGGTAGTTGATGTTGTCAAATTGAATATTGGTTTTACATTGTCAGTTGTAGGTTCATTATTTCTAGTATTTCTATTTTTCTACCAAAATTTTGGCTTGTCATTGTTTCCATAGTGATTTGCATTTTTTGATGTTTCATTATAGTGCTTGATCACTCCTCGTTTAACTAGGGATTCTTCAATTTTGATCCCATTCTCATTTACTTTTTCAAATGTTGATGGACATTGTAATTCAAGTCGATAACTCAGTTGATCATTTAAGTTCTCTATAAATAATTCAATCTTCTCCTCTTTAGGTATAGATTGAGGATACCTAGTGAAAAACTTTCTCCATCATTCTAAGAATGATAAAAATTTCTCACCATTTTTCTATTTTAGATTAAATAGATCCTTTATGGTTACATCATGTGTTATGTTGAAAGAGAATTGAGAGGTGAATTTGTTAACCAATTCTCCAAAGGATTTGATCCCTAGTTGTAATTTTGAGAACCATTCCATGCAATGGGCTCCCAAACTCCTAGGAAATAACCTCATGAGGTATGTATCTTTTTGCGCAAATTTGAGGGTCATTGTTCTAAATTCTCATACATGGTCAATTGGGTATGATTTTCCATTGTATTTTTCGTACTTAGGAAACTCACAATGTCTTGCAAAGGGTATCATATCCACACATGGATGAAAAGAGTAAGGACAAATTTCCTTTAATAAATATGTTTTTGTGGTTCCTATTTGCATGTTTTGAACCTGTTGCTGTAGAATTTACATTTGAGTTGTTAAAGCTACTACTTGATTTGTATCTTGGGTGTGGTTTGGTTCCATCTCATTAGTTCTAGGTGTTTCCTTCAACCGATTGATGTCAAAATATTTTGGAAGTTTGGCACCTAACTCTGCTAACATTAAGAGGTATTTCTCCATGTCTTGTTGTAAGACCTTTTCCATAAATTTATGAAAATTTGGGTCTTGTTGTGTGTGTTGCATATCCTCTTGTGTTATTTTGTTGTTCTCATCTTGTTGGTATATAAAAAAAGGGTTCTCTTTAGTCATGTTTAGATTTTCATTTTCTTTTTCTTTGAGTTTTTTCCTTTGCAATCTTGTTAAGATTGGCATACAAGTTTTTGTTGTTTTCCCTCGCTAAGCTTAGATCTTCTATGTGGTGTTAGTGTCAATTTTTTTTTTTTAAAGAAGCCAAAATAGAATGATGTATTATATTAATGAGGCTAACTTAAAATTCCCGATTACTGAGTCTTTTTGTCTCGTGATGGTAGGATGTCAAAAGTTTTAATGAGGAAACTTGGCTCACTAATCTAGGATTTGTTTTTATAATTTGGACACTTTGTATTTTGCAAGATATTTTTTTTTTTTGTGAAACAATTTTAACTTGTAAGAACCTACTTTGTTTTACAATGTTAGGACACTGTCTAGTCTGTAAAATCTTTCTGACTGGTAAAATATTATATTTTCGCCGTTGGTCTATCTGATGGTTTTTTTGAAAGTTTCTTTGTTTTTCTCCTTCTATGGACGCACTAATACATAGGGTATAAGTGCTAAAACAAAGCTTATAAGCGCTACAAAAAAGCACATAAGTGATAAAAAAGAGCTCAGAAGTGCTAAAACAAAGAGCAAAAGTGTTAAAATAGAGGGAAAAAGCACTAAAATAGAGTTTGGAAGTGCTATGTTTTTCTATTTAATGCCAAGCAGGGTGTGGCAATATGGGTATTTGAGTTGCTATGTCTTCTTTCTCTTCTTCTTCATTCAAGATTATGGATGCCGTAAGGAATTGATGGGGTGTTTCATTCTTTTCAAAAATAAATGTCCTCAAAATACTGATAATGTCAATTTGAGTGCCTTCAATGTGTACATTACTAGGTTGAAATATTGGTGTGGTTAGCCCTGGTTGTTGAATAGGAGTTGTAGGTCACCAAATGGTCATAAGGTGGTAACTCTAAGGTTTCCAAAGTTTATCCTACCATAAGAACTGATCTGGTCTAGTGGAGTATTCTATGGAAGGTTGTGGAATGGAGGATTGCCAGATATGATGACTATGGTTGAATTCTTACGAAAGAGTGTTTTTGTGAATATAGGCTTGTGAAGTCAAAGGTTCTATAGCATAATCATCAGTGTAACCCCTATGGAAATCATGGAACCTATGGAGGAATGTTTTATGATGAAGCAAAGTCTTTCTATTCTGATACAAGAAATGTCATTTTTGCAAAAGACGCTTGTAACTAAGTGTTTTCTTGGGTTTTCTAATTCTCTTGGCCAAAGATTTTTTGAAAAAATTAGTGGTTTTCCAATCTCTAATCATGTATGATTTTGTATTTTTCAGGATGATCTTTTATCTGAATTTAAAATATATTGGGAATATAAGCACTCAATTGAAGACAATTATTTTTAAGAGTTGTAATCTAAACAAATAGTGTATGTTCAAAAGAACCATGCATGGTCCTATTTTTACTGGTTTGATAACAAGAAGAAACTTAAGATAGACTCACCCTTAATAGTCAAAAGGTCATCGTTATACTCAACAGCCCATAGCTTAAAATTGCATCAACTCACACAACCATGTCACCCCTAGAGGGCACCCATGTTTTTGTCTTTTCTAGGAATTTTTTTAGAGTGACGGAAGTGGATACCAGATCCCCTGAGCAAATGGTCCTTGGAAATTATATGGTGAGTGTCTTGGGGGCAGATTCTTCCCTCCCCTTGCACTGCGAGTATTACAATGTCTGGTTATTGACTCAATTGGATACTACATTAGGTTCTTAAAAAGTGTTTCCATTTAGAGCAACAATAATAGACTCCCTCAGGAGACCTCCCAACCTTTAGAACAAAGGTTTTAGGGATGGTTATCTTGCACACATCTAAAAAAAGTGGGTTTCCCTAGATTTGTTTTACATTTTATAGTGGGGTGGAAAAACTTGGCTTTGGTTTGAACCCACTTAGGTTGTTCTCGTAGGGTGAGTAATTTTTCCCACTATGAAAGGCCTTCTAAAGGATGTAATAAAACTTGAAGAATGCATAAAAAGGATGAGTCTGGCTTTTTGGATCACCTAGTTAAGGGGAGAGCATATGTCTATCAACCATTCAAACACAAAAACCACTTGTTCAAATTTTAGAGCCCAAACAAAAAAAATTTCTAATCTATGTGAAGATGTTGCTTCACAAAAAGACATGGTGTTCATTTTTAAAGCCCAATTTTGCAAAGTTTGGTGACTACCCTAGATTGATAAATTTTAGTCCAATATGAAAATGTGAATATCCTAGGATTGATCCATTTTAAACCAACTTAAGAATTGTCTATCCTAGATTGATTCTTTTTAATCCAACTGAAGAAATGAAATTTATTGGCCATGGATGCGTCGGATCTAGAAAATGAGTTACATAGAAGCACTATGACAGTGATCAAAAGTGCTATAGAAATTAACAGAAGAGCTATACGAAAGGACTGGAGTGCTATAGAAATAGACAGAAGCGCTATAGGAAGGGATAGAAGCACTATAGGAATATACATAAGCGCTATAGAAATAGATGGAAGAGCTAAAAAAGATGTTGAATATTATTGCTGGTTTGTGCTGGACTGTGAATTGAAGCACTAAAACAATGATCCAAAGCGCTATAATTTTCTCTAGAAGTGTCACGCCCCGCCGTGCAAACCCCAATGGAACTAATAACAACAGAACAATTTTTTTTAAGAACATATAATAAATATACTTAAGTATTATAACAATGTATTAAGTTACACAACTCATTACATTGGGGTACACGGGGTGACATTACTATTCTAACCCATAACAATGATAATAAGATAACAATAATTAATCAATTACGTAAATCTATTCATTCCCATTTCATCATTTAAATATCCATTAAACAATAACCATATTGATACCATATGCACATATGACAAAACATGTAATTATACAGATATAAAGTGTTATATATTTCGATAGATACAACATAACATAACCAACTATTACAAGTGACATTTCTTGAATAAATACAAGGCCTGAATAAACATTACATCCAAATGATAGTAGGATACAATTGACTGAAAATACAACTCAATAACCACATCTACAATTTATAACAAGGTCATCCCAACACACGTGGGAGACAATACATCAATGAATATATTACATCAGAAGTATCACATACATCTATCTGGTACAAGAATTACTGGATCATCAACATCCTCCAAAACCTTGCAATAAAAGATACAGCTGCAACATAAAAGGGAAACCCAACGGGGTGCGAAGCACGTTCCACCCAACCACCCCCGTGCTGAGAGTAGACAAGGAAGGGTCCCCGACCAAGCACGCCTAACAATAACAAAGAATAACTCCAAATAGACAACTTAACATCAAAGACCACTTAGAAACTCAACAACGACAAATCCAAAGGCACAACAACACCACTTCAGAACACAACAAGTCATAATCACAAGCATCAACGAAACTCAAGACATAATATCAAAGACTACTTCCAACAATAACCAAAGACAAATCAATAAATCCCTTAATCACAACAAATACAATATCACTTAACATCTACAATCACAAAGTCAATTAACAATTACAAACACAATATCACTTAACACAAGGTTACAATGCTTCCAAAGAACAAAGATCATGAACATCACACAATAATTGATTAACTGTCGACATAGGAAGAGTGTCATGCATAAATTGCCATGAGTTACCCTGGCTCAACCTTCCTAGGCTACCGGACCCCCATCCTGGGTTACCCTGGCTTGCCTCTACCGGCCGTCAGACCCTCATGCAAAACTATGCGTCCCATCTCATCTCGAGCCTTATCATTCACTTGCTTCATGAGAGAGACATTCTTTATCTTTATTAGTGTGAAAGATCCCCATTAATTATTTTAGATTATCACTTAGTTAAACTCTAGGTGAGTTACCCTGACGCCCCTATGTGTGCCGGACCCCCACAAAGAGCCACTCTCCTATCGACAACACACAAGGCACAATACCACAATAGGTAACTAGACAACATAACCTCTCCAATCCAAGGAGGAAACAACACAAGGAAACTCACTCCAAACACTGGAGGAAACCAAAACGAAAACACACTCCTTCCAAAGGAGGTACAAATCTCATTACTCACTCCTATTTCCCAGGAGGCACAAATCCCCGTTCGTGGAAACTAGGTACAACATCATAGTACGACTCTACACCATTCCCAAGGCGATTCACAAAATTGAACCTCTGCACAAAACATCCCATTCTAGAGAACTTCTCTAGAAGACTTACATAGACCCATAATCCCATTTGCCCGACATGGAGAATAAGAAAAAACATGACAGAAAAAAAACATTCTAGGCAACTCAATCATTTACTCTAAATTTCACAATTAACTTCCCTAATCAAGGTGTTTCAAACAAATAGTCATCAACTCGAAAGAAATCCAATTTAATTCAACTCACCTAATATATTCCTAATTTGCACAACTATATTAAACATTGCAATTTCTCCTATTCTTATCATATTAAAAATCACGTTTACAACAAAACAACACTATTACACAAATGCTTATATATATAAAAATAATCAATCATTTTTCTAGTTTCACAATTATATTCCCTAAGTTTTACAATCATGTTCCATAATCCAATATTTAAATAAATTACGTCATCGGATTAAGATTAAAACAATCTTTTATTCTAAGATTCACAATTAAATTCATACTCAAAAACATCTTACTAAGTGCATAATCAACTATTTTAATAATTAAACATTTAATTAAACTACTTGATCTATATTTCCACATAGTATCAATAACTTAATCAAAATAAATATTTTCAATAAAACCTATACTAAAATTCCCAAATATCATACTTTTAAAAGTTATAATTTTAAATAAATAAATATATATATATATATATATATATTAAAAAAAAAAACTTATTAAAAACAGCCATCATATATAAATATATACGAATTAAATAAAACTTAAATTTAAATTTTAAATTTTAAATTTAATACAATTTTAAATTCTTTATAAGTTATGAATTTCATTGAATAGTAACTAAATAATAATAATAAAAATATTAATAAAAACAACCATTCGCTGCCACTGTGGTACACAGTACCACAGTCGCCCGTGGTACTGTGTACCACAGGGGCAGGCCGTAGCCTCCATAGGCTGCGACCAACAACCTTGGCTGCCGTACGCAGCCTTGGCTGCTATGCGCAGCCTGTGGTGGTTGCATACAACCACCACATGGGCCGTGGGGGTACGGCCTCGGCCGACCCCCACCCCATATATTTTATTTTTTTTATTTTTTAAATTTTATATATTATTTTATCTTATTTTAAAATTTATTTATTTATTAAATTTATCCTTGAAAACAAATAATGAAAACATAACTTTTTTATAATATATACATGGATAAATTTATTCAAGTTTTATAATATTTTAATAAATTTTCACATACACAAACAGAGAACTAGAATTATTTATGCAAAAATATATATATTTATATTCTTTTAAAAACTCAATATCCTTAAATAAAAAATGTAGTTTTCATTCTTTTCTCATAAACTAAAAATCACACGAGTACATAGTCATTATAATAACACAATCAGAATAATAACATATGTATGTATATATATTTAACAATAAATTCAAAATAACAATATAACAACAGATTTTCCACATATCTAACATGCAATTCCAATCTTCAACCAAAAAAGTTTTTTTTTTATTTCAAAATAATAAATTTCACTACTAACTATATTGAATAATTTCATACAGATTTACTAATGTTTTCAATAGAAATCAATCAAGAATATAACGCAACCAAACAAAACCCTCTTTCAAACAAAATATCGATTCAAAGTATTACAGACATGATTTTCTTTACAAAACAAAAAGAATAAATAATAATTTTTTATGGAACCTGGAGTCCTTCGTTCGGAGAAGAATCCCTCTTGAAGCCTCCTCTCGATTTCCTTCTGCAGCCCTCTTCCCGAATCCTTGCCTGTAGCTCTTTTCTCGACCTTTTGCCTTCAACGTTCTTCTGAACAATCTTTTCTTTTCAAACTCACAATAATTTCACCCAGAAAAACCTCCAAAACTCAAAACTATCTTTCTTATTTTTCCTTTCTAGATCCCAAAAACAACAGAGCAAAACTTGTGTGAGAATAAATTTCCTCATAAAAATAATAAATCAAAGATAAAGATTCAATAAAGCTCTTCCGCTTTCTTTTTCAAAAAGCCTCCTTTCTTATTGGTCCTTTTCCAGCTTTTAAAAGCTCACACATCTAAAATTTTAATTAAAATAATTTATTTAATTCAGATATTATCCTCACATGATTTTCTAATTTAATATTAATAAAAAGATAATATCTGCTTATTCTCAACAATATTAATTTAATTTAATTTCTTGCATTTTAATTAATTAAATACCTTTTAATTTACAATATATTTAAATTTAATATTTTTCTAACTCGCAATTAAATCAAATAACAATGCAACATTAATTAATTATTTTATGAAATACGATTAATTAATTAAACACTAACCAAGAATTAAATAAATACTCAACAGTCAAACTACATACAAGACAAAGACAAAACTTCAGTCATAACATGACTCACAATAGATGACGGACTTGGGACGGGGACACTTCCAAACCTACTCCCTTTTTCAACATTTTACCCATTGGGTTAATTTATTGCTCACCCTGTCCTGCCGAGGCAGGTGGAATCGAGACTTATTCGTACAATCCTGCATCCAAATAAACGTCAAGTAGCACATGTATATATATAATCAAACATTCTATCATGAGAAGGAATTGCAGTGTAGCAAGGCACTCATGAATGAGTGATGCTACACTGTCCTCTCACCTACTCTATTCTAACAATTACAATATCAATAACGAACTAACATTTCTAACCAAATTGATCATAAGATAACATGATACTTAACTACTGCATCATAACTAATTATTAAACCATTGCATTATAAAATAATACTGAATTCAAATAACATGATCACCAAAGAATCATCACATCAACATATAAAACATTAATGAACAACTATTTGAATAAACAATAATCCAATCAACAAACAGAGTATCATAAATCATACTAATAATGTCATATCAAAAGATCATGTCCACTAAAGGAATATCATCATCAAACTTCAAACCAACCAAATCAAACCATAATAGTATCATCATAGTATCAACGTATCTAGTTAAAGCATAGAAATTAATACATCCAAATAGTAAGAGGAGGGGTATTAAAAGAAGTGCCAGAAGAGTCCTTAGAAGTGCTACACTTTTCATCAAAAGTGCTACAATAGTCCTTAGAAGTGTTATAAAATATTCTGAACACTCTAAAATGGATCATGCCAGACTCATGTACAAAAAATTTCCAGAAAAACTTGTTAAGTACATGGGGTACGGCCCCACGGTGGGTGCCAAAATGTAAGTGAGGAAAATGTAAACTAAATACAATTAAATACACCTCTTAATGAAACATTGTATCAATACTAAACATGAATTAAACTAATTTAAAACACATAAAAGCCTCAAAGCATCTCATTGTCTCCTATCTCCAAAGATTTATCAAGCTACAAAGGCTCTCAGATTTGTAAGCACTGTAACTATTTAAAATGCCTATCTATAGAATGGAATGGATACTAAATGCAATGATGTAATGATTGCTAATGATTTCTAAATGATATGAAGCTACTATAAACTATCCTAACATGAAACCTGCTAAATGGAAGCTAAAAGCTAATGATGTTGTCGTGATATGAAATCTACTAATGGCATGATGCTATGATGATACTAGAATGCTAATGCTAAATGATTGCTTGGTTGCTTGAGTACTAATTCTTTCCTGAGAGTAAGTTTGCATAAAAGATGATTTCTCAGATCCTTTTGATGCTTCAGAAGGCCATATATATAGATTTCTGGTAGCACATTTGTATAGGGGTAACAAAACAGAGGTTGAGATTCAATCTGGAGATTTGAATGGTATGAGATGAGAAGGTGGAGCTGATCATGGGAGATTGTTCCTCCCCATGAAAACACCAGGAAAGATGAGAAGAAATATTTGAGGCAGGAAATTGAGAGGATTTCCTACAGGTTTGTCCTCAAAGCTTTTCCCATGAATGATAGTTAAATTAATTAGATTTGAAAAATCTAATTTTATTGGTGAGTGATTAGAGGGATTTGATTTATTCATTATTTAAATATTTTTGGTTTATTTAAATTAGCAAAAAGAGGGATACATAATTTAATAAAACAAACTATAGAAGTTGTTTATTAAATTAAAATAGAAGGAATATGATAATTAAATTAAATATTTTAGGATATCTTTATTTAATTAAGAAGAAATGTGATGAGATAATTAAATAATATCAACTATTGAAGTTGTGTATGTAATTTTAGGATAGAATTGATGGATATAGAAGAAATAATAATGATAATAATTAAATAAAACAAAGTATTTAATTTTGTTTATTTAATTAAGAGGAAAATAATGTGATAAAATAAAAGAATTAAAAATGAACTTAATATAAATAAATATTTCTATTTATTTACTAAGTAGATGAATTAAGGTTAATTAATCAAATAAGTTGTATTTAATTAATTAGATTTTCTGGACCATTTTTAGGTGTCTACAATAGCGAATTGGGTAACTAACCAAGGAGTAGATTTAGTCAATAAGATGGAAAGGTAGTATATGTAGGAAGATGAGTTTCCTATAAATTTATGAGTAGTTATGATAGATGATATCAAAGGATATGTTGGTATATTAAAGGGTAGGGATATAGAATAATGAGGATTTTTGTTTATGAAGATGGTGATGTTGACAAGTGTGCATCAAAACACAACTAGTATCATAAAAATAAATTGTGGTTATAGGATGATGATGATATTTAATGGAGTTGGCTAATTTGATGTATCCTTATATATTGAAGATTTATTTTTTTAATGGCATATCTATAGGCATTGTATTTGGTGTTGATTTTTGGTCTCTATGCTTTTACTTTAATTTTATTTTTATTGACATGACTAATTCCATGAAGCTTGGGAAGGGGAAAAGGAGGGTGATAGAGTAATTTATTAGGTATAGGAAGGAAATGAATATATGAAAAGAGAGAATATGTAGAGGATATGTTGGCTAATTTCTTTACATTCTTGAAGAAAGAAATAAGAAACTTAAATTTGAGATTATGGATCATGAGAGTTTGGGAATTGGCCTTCGAGGTGGATGGGTTACTTAATGTTGGGATTCATGATACAATGGTGAGGATTCTTTCATACCCTAAATAATGGGTGGGTAGGCATAAAGTGTTTGATGCAACATAGGCTTTAAGTTGTGCAACATTGCTATCTTCTATTTCTAGAATTTATGTTCTTCATGATGACCTTAGTGGTTCTAAGAACTAGGATAAAGTATTTTTGAACTATCATCTTGTGAATTTTCACAAGTTAAGAGAGAATGTGTGTCATCATCATCATGCTATTGTAGAATTTGTGAAGAAGCTAAAGGTGAACATATTTGTTGAGCTCGTCTTTTATGTAGCTATTTGTTACTATGATGAGATATTAGAGGAGGAGTAGATGGTTGATTCCCTCTTAGTTCATGATGAAGGTTGAAAAAAATATAAGTACTATAAGGATTAGTTGAGGAAGGCTATGTAACTTGTACTCCCACTCTGTTGTGATTTTTTCTTATTATGAACTTTGGTTTTTTATAAGACTAGTGTTTTTGCTTATTACTTAGTATATAGTGTTATATTCAATCATGAACTAGCAAGATGTTGAAGGCTATTTTTTTTTTATACATAGACATATTTGTATTTCAAACAATGTTTTATAGTTATAGGATGGTATTTTTGGGTATTCTTGGTGGCTTACTAGAATGTTTCAATGTTAATTTAGTATAATGGAAGATTCCCTTATTCTATTTGTGAATTAGGGGTGGATTGTTATAATAATTTATTGAAACAAATTTGAACTTGGATGGATTTAGTGAACACCATGGTTACAAGTAATCTGATCTCTTTAACACACCTTTTTGTGGCTCCTATGTGTTTAGCATAGGTATAGTAGCAAATAAAAATAGTTAATAATACTAAAAAAATATATTAGTAAATTTAGTCTAACAATGTATATGTGTAAGATCTTTTAAATTAACCATTAAGGTCACACTGGACAATCAACCATTAGTATTAGAGAAAACAAAAATATATGAAAATATTGTTGATTAATATTATTAATATTAAATAGGTAAAATTTATTCATGCTTCTTGATATATATTAATATTTAATGAATACACAAAGTTACACATATACATTATGATGTTTTAAAGCAAGAAAGGTAAGTGGACATAGCTTCCTACATCGATCTAAGTGAGAGATATAGTGCAAAATTTTCTTAAAACCCTGATCTATAGTAAGAATATGCACTTTCAGGTAACATGAATAAATATGCAAAACAACAATAAAACTATACCACCAAATTTACATTGGGAAACCCTTTCAAGAAAAAACTCCCCACACTCCAAAATAATAGCTAAATGTAGTATCGGTAATCAATGGTTATGATACAATCTTAAAGAAAAATTATTATCAAGAGTCTTGAATCAATGATAGGATTTCTAGAATCATTTTGACAAGATAATGACACCTAAAAAGTATTGATGCAGATGTTAATCATACACCAACAGGTAGATAAATTCTCACATTGTATCGCAAGAACCTACTTTTCTTGAAAGATTCCATTGAGAAACCTAAATCTAAGGAAATCTTGGCTTGATCCCAAGGCTTGTTTATGTCAGGTTTTGACACACTAGGTTCACTTAGGGTCTATTGTGATATTATTGTTAAACATGAGGGTTAAATCGTCATTAAGGATTTGGTTGGTATTATAGAGATATGAACATAATATATGTACAATTATTCAATAACTTCATGAAATCAAATAATTTACAACAATATTTCATGAAACTCAAATAACTTGCATACATTCAAGTAGATTTAGCATTAAGTATTCAACAAGATCATGGAATCAAAATATTTGTAATAAAAATCCATGCATTTATCATTTTGGAACATTTTCTAAAATATAAAACATCTATTCTAAAATAAAGCATAAAAAATTACTTAAAAGTAAAATTTCTCCCAGGTATTATCCACACATGCCTCAAGAAATATTCAAACTAGGGAAAACCATTCCATACATCACTAAATTATTTCATAGCTAGGCACATAATGATGCAAGAGTTTAAATAAATGGTGATTATTTGCCACTGGATAGTGTCAATATGAACCCTTAAATGGTGCAACACACAATCATGTCTAATAGGAACAAAAAATCAGCTACATAAGATTTCATATCAGGAAATAGCTTTAAAATTGGCTTCAATATTAGTTAAATTCTAATGAAACATACAAGTTTTTAGTCTAGAATGGAACAAAAAATAGGAAAAAAAAAAGTTGAAATTTTTTTGGTTCTTCAGCATCCAAAAATTTTGAGCTTAAAAATAAAATAAAGTATCTCTCGGCATTTTATAAGAAGAAGATACTCAGGAAATTCAATCCATGCATGAGAGGGAATCCAAGGGATGAATGACAACAAGACACGAGGCACATGAAAAATGGCAAGAGAAATTTTGAATAAGTCAATAGATTTTGACCTTCTTCAACACTTTGAAAATTTTGGACTTATATCTTTAGAATTCAATCAGGAATTCAACTCGAGTTGAGCATATTTTTCAAACAAAATGTAGGAACTTCCTCTACTAGATATTCAAGGAGATCAGGTGGAACTAGTTATTCAAATCCACCAACACTTTTGTTCCTACATTTAGGTTTGAGCTCAAGCTTAAAACACCTAGAAATAAATCATCTTAGAGCTAGGCACCCTTCTTCATTGCATGCATAATACTAGGATCCTCTGTCTCCCTATTACCAACATTTCTTCATGACAAAAATTTTTCCCGCATGAGCTTTTAGAGTGCACCACCAAACCTGGTAACATTAGTGGATCTTCTTGTAAGCCAAGTTTTTCTAACTGTCCATACTGAAACATAGTCCAACAACCTATTTATCTTGCTCATAAAATTCCATATATCAATCCATTGTTTAAAAAAATATTAATAAAACTCTAATTGAAATAAAACCATCATTAATAAATCAACTTTTAAAAAAATTCATAAATAACATGATTTTCAATGCATTCTCATGTAATTCTCACTTTAAGCAGGCTATCAAACATTTTAGGCATTCGAAAAAAATTAAACAACCAACTTTATCATTTTCACACCAATGCACCTTTTACTCGACACTCGGTACTTAACAAACTTTAGCTTTACCAGAATAAAAATCACCAGGACCTTGATCACCATTGAAACCTTTACAACTCCCAGATCGAAGCAACTTACCAAAATTCACATTAAACATTCCAACCAACTCAACTTCCTAATACCGGATATACTCAACACTTGGTGCTCTCAAATCATGAACTATTTCAAAGATTTGCACTTTAACATTTTCTTCCAGTGATCCTTTGCACACCAACACTTTCCATAAGCATTGTTTTTTTACTTGGGTCCCCAAGCC
>VDFB02252616.1:176837128-177052055 GCA_007258455.2 Sequoia sempervirens | reverse complement strand
AAAAACTTTAGCAAACTCTACTCTTCCATATGTTCTGCACAGATTGAGTTTTGATCTTGCACCTCAACTTGAAGGTCCTATGGTTCAGCTTGTCTGGAAAGAGGAGTGTCATGAGCAAAGAAGTCATAGCCAGCAAAGGGGATTACTGCCTCTTTTGATTATTCCACAACTTCAATTTGGGCCCTTGCCACTAAACCCTTATTTGGGGCTTTTGAGCTCTTTGCTAGAGGGAATTCATGAAAATCTCTTAACAATTGTTTATCTGCTTCAATATTCATTTTCTTTTTTTTACCAGTAGAGCAATTGAAAAATTGATGCTACACATGGTCACGGAGAAAAGTGATGGCATAAAACTTTTCTTTGATTTCAAACTCCATAGATGCACATATGCTTTTGGCATATTTCTTTAAAGTTGATAAAAGAACATAATCATTCCTAAATTGAAGACCCAATTTGATGACTTCAAATATTTCCCCAAACTCTACTCGTTCCTTGACAAATTCATGATGGAATAAACCTCCAATATAACCCTCCCTAGAAAATAGATTATAGTTTTGCACAATAAAAAGAAAAGCATTCTTATCAATAAACTAAGGGTTCACAAATTTTGCCACAACTAATTCTAATTCCTTCAGTGACTAGAGTAAATCCAAAGCATTTGATAAAAATATTAATAAAACCTAGGAGGGGAATATTAATCGCTAAGCTTTGGTCCTGGTAATCTCTTCTCCTAACACCACCCTTATAGCATCCTTCATTCACAAGCAATCTAGCTTAAAGATGAGGCTTAAATCCTCTTGTGAAAGGTTGTTTTCAAATGGCCATTCCCATGGTTGAACATGACAGCTAATTCTTAAATTCCAGGGGCAAAGGGCCATGTCGCTGGTATTTCTTCACTTACTGCTCAATTCAAATTTTGCTACCCAAATGCACAAGCAAACTTGCTTGAAACAAATGAGTAAAAGGAATGATAAAGCACTTTTTAAATCCCAAAAAATCCTTTGAATGTTACACATTTTTCGGAGGTCATGATGGCAAATAAATCATGTGAAGATAGATAAAAAAGCAAGATCCATTGTAATCTAACGAATCGTCCGAAAGAGCCTCAATGGACTGCAAGAAATAAATGTGCAATACTGCCACACAAAAATAGTACCTTAAAAATACTGTCATGAAGAGTTGCTACATTCGTTAGAGAGGTGGCAATTTTAGAAGTGGTCGAGATTTACAAAGACATATATGGGTTGTCCCATCATTCCTTAATTAGTATTTCAAAGTGCACATTAGAGCACATGACGATATCTTGAAGGTACCAATGAGGGCAACACACACGCCTCCAGATAGCAGATAATTCATTACCTTGTAAAGGAATATAATGTTGTTACCCAAGGCACCATTATTACTAGTAGTGCCAGTTTTAGTAGCAAAAATGGTGAACTTCGTGAACACACATGACTTTATTAGCCATCATTACCCCGAATGACCCCAGGCATATAATATAACTTAAGATTATTGCTAATGTAGAAAATAATGTCCACTTTAGCAATTTATCAATATGATGTTAACACAAAAGAGAAAGATGTAACCAAAATTGTGATGCTAGCTTTCCTCATATAATACCATTAGCTTCTTGTTTAAAAAGGTCTATCAATTGAGGGAAAGCATTTAGCTTACTAATATCTTGCAAAAAATTTAAATCTATTTCCTCACAACCTAGATTTGCAAGGAAGTTTGCAATTCCATTACCTTCTCTATAAGTGTGAGTGATTGTGAAGGCATTGAATTTTTCAATTAGAGCCCATTTGTTTTGTAAAACATAGTTTAGATTATAGTTTTGAATCTTTCTTATTCTGCATGCATTGATAATTATCATAGAGTCACCTTCGATATGGATATTTGAAATCCCCAACTAAGATGCCACTTCCAGACCTGATAATAGTGCTTGTGCTTCCACACTATTATTTGTACAATAAGTTAAATTGAATGAAAAGGCTGCCAATAGATCCCCTGATGAGTTTCAAATACAAATACCAACTCCTAATTTTCATGATTCACTTTTGGATGCTCCATCAAAATTTAATTTAGCAAAGCCTGCTTGAGGAGGAGTCCATTTGACTAGATTCCTATCAACTTTGTTAGAACAATTTTTAAGGAGGCTTCCATCAAATGGAAGCTTTAAATTCTTCCATTTTGATATAATGAAACTGTCCCAATTTGTGAATGATGAGTTTGGTGTTTTCTCCTTCTGAACACAAGAATTTACCCCTTCTGATATCACTTTTTTCTATTTTAACCAAAGTCAACTCTAAAGATGATTTATATTTCCTAAAGATTATCATGTTCATTTCCCACCAAATATTCCATATCACCATCCCTGGAATAATATGCCATATATATGAGAAAAAAGAAGATTGGTAAAGTACTGGCCAACTCTGAAAAAAATCCCAAATTGAGTTTGGAAGAGGCATATTAAGATCTAGCTTGTTTTGAATGAAATACCAACACTGATTAGCAAATTGACACTGGAGAAAAAAATGATTCATTGTTTCATACTCTTGATCACATAATGGACACTTAAAAGGATCTGCAATTTTTAACTTAACCAAACAATCACTTGTTAGGACTCTTTTCTGAATGGAAAGCCATGCGAAGCTACCCACCTTGGGAAAAAATTTGTTGTTCCAACAGAATGAAAATGCACAGTGAGGCTGCAAGGAGTGTTTTAATTGACTTAAAAGAACATATTCTTCTTTTACAAAGTAAGAGCCAAACTTTGAAGCTTCCCATATTATTTTATCTGACTGGTGTGGGGAAATGAGATTAGGTGGGGGTTTTTTCCACACTACTTTCCTAGTAAGAGGATCAGAATGGTGTACATAATCTAAAAAATTTGAGTTCCAAGCTTCAGATAAAGGTGTTCTTACCTCGTGAAGGTCTTGATAATCTGCTAGAGGAGACTTTCCATTCCATGAATCTGCCCAAAAATTTACACTTTTCCCATCATTTACCTCCCATGATGCATATTTTAATATAAGACTTCTACTGTTTACAATGAAGTTCCAGACGACAGATCCTTTTGGGGGTTCCTCCATAGTTAGAATTCTTGTGGGATTATCATTATCCGAGTATTTCACTTTCATTATCCTAGAACATTTAGCCTCTAAGTTGGAATATATTTTCCATGCAAGTTTTTCCCTAAAAGCTTTATTTCTCAATGATAAATTTTGAACTCTAGCCCCCCCTTGATTCTCTCCTTTTGACAAACCTTCAAGTGAAATTAGAGGTATTTTCTTTTTTTCATCAATATTACCTTTCCAGAGGAAAGATCTAATTATCTTTTCAATTTCAAAAATTACTGATGCGGGAGCTTTAAGGATAGCTAGAAAATAATTTGGAATTGAGGCTAACACTGATTTAATGAGCAGGATTCTACCTAACAATGAAAGCCATCTATCTTTCCAAATCAAGATTCTTCCTTTAAGCCTGTTTATTACCTTATCCCAAAAAAATGCTTTATTGGAGCCTTTAAAAAAACCTTCACAATTTCCTTCTTCAGATTTTTAGGAGTATTTAAAATATAGATCTTGGATATCGTTGAGTTAATTTTTTGGCCTGATGTTGAAGAATATTTATTAAGTACCTCTTTAACTTGCTTAGCTTCAGATAATGTTGATCTATTGAAAATGAGAGTATCATTAGCAAAAAGGGAATGCGTAACTGAAATGTTTGAATTTTCTATCTGCACTCCTTTCCATAAGCCTTCACTATGTTTCAAAAGGATGAAACGACTTAAAGCTTCTTCCATAACAATGAAGAGAAATGGAAAAAGAGGATCTCCTTGTTTGACCCCTTGAGAAGCACTAAAAAAACCTATTGGATTACCATTTATGATTACTGAGAACTTAGCTCCAGATAGACAAGACATTACCCACCTACACCAATGGGATCAAAAGCCAAATTTTGTCAAAACCTTATTGAGAAACTACCAATCAACCTTATCATAGGCTTTCATCATGTCTAGCTTAACTATGAAATATGGCAACTTTGACATTGAAACTATGTGTAGAACTTCATGTGCAATGATTGCACCTTCATACATTTCCCTCCCTGGGACAAAACCACCTTGCTCTTGTGATATGACCCTTGGAATAAGTGGTTGTAATCTCATGTAAATGGATTTTGTAAATTGTGTTGCATAAGGAGATGGGCCTAAAATCAACAAATGTTTTGGGCTCTTTGACTTTTGTCAAAATTGCAATGTTGGTTACATTAAATTGCCTGAACATGAAACTTGTTCTTCTAGACTCCTCAAGTTCCCAAAGGAGCTCAAAACATAAGAAATCCCAACATTTTTGAAAGAATAAGATTGTGAACCCATCTGGGCCAGGAGCCTTATCAGGAGGAAGAGAGAATACTACCAATTTGAGCTCCTCCATAGTGAAAGACTTCATAAGCATCTCATTATCTTCAATGCTGATAAGGCATGGAATTGTGCTTATAAGCTCTTGTTGATCATTTATTCTAGTGGCATCTATGATTTGTGAGGTAGAAAGGAGCTCTGAGAAAAATTTCACACCTTCATTGTTGATTTTCACCAATTATTCATAAAACAACCCATTTATTTCTTTTCACCATGTATTTTTAAGTGGGTGATTTTTCATAATTCATTCAAAATGACTACAAGGTTTAAACTTCGATGATATAATGTATTATCATGATTTTTTCTACAAAATTATGAATAGATGAGATAGTTTTCTTAAGATAATAAGTGCATTAGTAAAATATATGTTTTGATTAGATTAAAGTCTAGAAGGGCCAATACCCATATACAAAACAACCATAGAGGCTGAATGAGGGGGCTCACAAGAAGTGAGACACCTAGAAATAAAAAGAGAAGTAGTTACAAACCGACCATCAACAAAAATAAAAGAGAATGCACATGACAGAACCAACACGGGACCAGACCGACTACTAGTCACCCATTAGCTTAAGGCCATTGATTCCCTACCACTCTTTAGCCAAGAATTGAAGTTTCTCCTCAAAGGTCAAAGGCCCCTTGTGAGTGGGGTGGGTCTCCTTAGTAGTGGGTGAGGTAGAGTTTCCTCCTTTCTTACCTCTTTTCTTAGAGCAACTAGCGTCACAACTATCCTTAGCAACCCATTTACCATGATTATTACCATATTCCTACTAAAGAACCTAGATTGTGACCATAGTTTTTTTGATGGTCTCCTTGTTGAAATCCATAATATCCTAGAGGCACTTCAAGGTCTAGTCCTGCTTAGTGTGCATGCCAGAAATTTCCTCCTAGAGCTTCAACTTATCATCCTTCGTACCCACCAACGCTCTAAGATCTTCAACCTCCCTCTCCTAGTTCACCCATTTGTCAAAGTACTTGGCAAGCACAAACAATAGACTCCAACACCGTTCATCGTCACCCTCACTCAGCTAATTCAATTTTTTCTTAACACCTTCTCCTCCAACACCTAAATGTTATCTCTAGTTGTAATGAGCCATGAATTAGTAAAAGATATGTTGTGGCCATGAATGAATATAATTAAGATAGAAACTTAATATTGTGTGTAATTAGAGAATAGGTAAAAATACATTTTATTGAGAATAAACAATTAATTTTTTTTTAGTATGCTTGTTCCAACAACCATTATTATATGTAGTTAGGAGGATAGGTGAAGATGATTTTTTAGTAAGAATAGATAGTCAAGGAATTTCCATCATGTTCATTCTACTAATCATTATTATATGTAGTTAAGAGGACATGTGAAAAGGAAATTTTATTAAGAATGGAAAGTTAAGGGATCATTGTTATTATGTGTAGTTAGGTGGATAATTGAAAATGGTATTTCATTAAGAATAAAAAGTTAAGAAATTTCCTACTTTAGTATAGATAATTTAGTGATGTACATCTTTATGAAATTACTGGAAACAAAAAAACTACCATGCTTCGTTTTCTCTAATAATGATAGAAAATCATAAAATTATGAATTAGAATTTATTGAAAAGCACTTGCACAATGAAATATTATAGTTTCTTCATTGCACATAAGTTTAGGTGTTATGACAATATAAATATTAAAATATATTCTTAATTTTTTTTTAATTGTTGTAATTGAATTATTAAGACCACTAATTTATTGTACATATTATTATAATATTTTATTATAGAAGAAATTAATAATAGGTTATATCTTTTTAATATCATTTAAAGTATGAAAAATTAAGAAGAAGAAAATGTTTATTTTAAAGTTTACATGTTAAGAATTTTTAGGATAAATAAATAATATTTTCTAATGGTGAATTGGCATATCAATGCTTTTGAATTAGAGGTAAACAAGTTTTGAAGGGGCCCTGAAACCCTTTACAAAAAGAACAACTAAAGTGAAAGAGAACTAAACAGAGCAAATAATAGCCAAAATGCAACAAACCATCAACACAACAAAAACCAAAAAGGAAGGAAAAAAAAAACAACAAAACTACATATTCTTTAGAATATTTGCAGCTTCCATGTTGCTCTCAATAGTCTTCTGATGATCATCCTTGACTTTAGAAATTTATTTAGCAAGGACCCCAACCTCCATCTTGGTCTTATTTTGAGTTCTAGCACCAGGCCCAACCACATTTACCTCATTAACCAAAACATTCTATGAACCAATATCCTTGTCAACTACCACTTGCCTTTCACCAACACCTTCTTTCTCACTAGGAGCTACCTCAATTTGTTTCTTGGCCTTCTCATTAAGAGTATATAGGCCCTTAGCCTCATACCTCACAATGGATTTAGTCCCTTCCATGACCTTATCCAATTTCACACTAATCCTTTCCATTTTTTCTTCTAAAGTCAAAATTCTTTGTTCAAACATTTGCTTCATCTTCAACATCTCCTCAACAACAATCTTCAAGGAATCAAACAACTCATCAACTTGATTCTGAATAGAAGAGTGTGAAGATTCCCCTACTTTTCTCACAACACCTTGAACCCTAACATTAGTCATGTTCAACTCATGAAAAACCCATTTAAATAGTTTAAGTAGGGAAATGGTGCCCTCCTTAACCATACCCAAAACATTGGGAAAATCCTCCTGATCAAAGTTAAACACATCCTTATCCTATGTATCACCCTCCTAGCAAGAACTATTCTTATCCTACTTGCACAAACCTCCTTACCTTTAACCCTAGACATTGGAATTTTAATCTTGCAAAGAGAGCTAACAATGTCCTTAGCCATTAAGCTCCTTCTATTTTGCATCTCCAAGTCCATACTCAAAGATCCCAAAGCATCCTACCCAACATCCATGTTCAGAGGAGAAGCAACATGCACCTCTTGCACCGGGCTAATAGACCTAATAACCAATTTCTTTTTTCTACCCTCCTTTGAATCCTACTTTCTCTTAGTCCCCAAAATAGGGGGCGGTGAAGAAAAATATTTAGTAATATCAATCCTATCCTTCAAGATAGTAGGAGTGACATGCCTAGTTTTACAAGGTTTTTCACCAACCTCTTCCTCACTACAAGTCTCATAATCCTTCAGGTTAGGAACCAATTCCCCTTTACCTATCTTCCCTGGAGCAGGAGGTTGTGATATCACTTCCATAGAGGCTTGAGAATCAAGAACATAATCCTCATCCTCTTTCGACTCAAATTCCTCCTCCAGAACCACTTTCTTCTTTTTCCCTTTCAAACTCACCAACTGTTGTTTTGAAATAGTCTCATATTCCAAGGTTGGAATTTTTTGCTTACCCTTAGGAGCCATTGCAGGTCGCTTAAGAACCAAAAAAGCTTTTTCATAATCTATAATTAGTAGAATAAGACCAACATGCAACATAGGTTTCTTAGGGCTCCTTTTATGATCCTTTAAACCATACTCCAAAGAAGCCAAAAGATAGAAAGGAAAGGAGATTTTCTTCTTATGGTGAAAATGATTCAAAATAATAAAATGATAAGCATTAACAACAAAAAGTAAACCTTCTAAAATAATGTACCTCATCAATTCCTTAGCAGCATCACCCTACAGGGTTTTGATGGAACTGTGTTGGTACCCACCACTCTTTGCCTACTTAAGCTTTTCTTCTTCATCCCCTTTGAAGAAAATATGCATAGGTACCTTAGATTCCTTCTTGTCTCTATAAACCTTCTTGCCCTCCATTGAGAGACCAGTGATATTTGCAATGAAGTCCTCATTAACATCAAATTCAATTCCACCCAATTTCAAAATCTTGTTATTCCATCCTTTGACAAACTAGGCCATCACTTGCAGGTTATTTCCATGGAGCCTCTCCAAGTATGGTGTAATTCCACCTTTATGCAATATTTTCCACACCTCATTCTTGTTTTTCATGGTATCACAAGAGAAAGGATCTACTCTATTTCTATCACCTCCCATGGTCACAAACTTAGGAGAACTTAGGAGCTTGAGAACTTTGCAGACAATTAAGAGAAACCTTAAGAAGGAAGGCCAAAAAAGCCCACAATCCATGTGACAATGGAATGGTGGCAGAGAGATATAATTATCCTATAATTCCACCCCATACAGATATTAGTTAAGGTACCATCAGCCAAAGAAAGATCCAACTCACCTTCATCCAAATAATTAACTACCATAGGATTATGGTCATGTGAGCCCAAAACATAATGACATTGCCATATGATTTAGAATTTTTGATAATCATGATTTAAAAAATCAAGAACCTTAATGGGGAGAGGTTCTTCCACATCCCACACCCTAGAACTACTAACACCTAAGTTAGCAAAGACATGCACAAAGCCATTCGCTTCCCTTACAATATGAGAGATATAAAATTCTTTGAAGGAATTTAAAATTTCAATGACATCCATGATAAGGGATTTAATGCTCCATGAGGGGACATAAGACTTCTTTAGGTTATTAATAATATTTAAATATTCACCCTCAAGTTCTATTGCCTTTAGATTGATCCATCTTCAATTCATGATAGGCTATAGATTCTTCTGTGAAGTGGTTTATCTGGGTTCCTAAAGGGAGCGCCACAACAGAAGAAAACCTACCATTATAATTTCTTAACACTCCCCCACAACTAGCAAGTCCTGAGTTACCTTTAGTGGCTTCATCAAAATTAACTTTCACCCACCCAACTGAGCGAGCCTTCCAAACAACATCATCTCTAGAGGATTTAGCTTTAGTCAAAGGAAAAGAAATATCACAAGGTAGCTTCTAATTTTTCACAATAGAAATATCACCTTGTTTAAGCATAATCCTTGGACCATTCTAAAAGGAAGTCCTAGAAACAAAATTCTCTTTGATAGCGACACAAATTTTATAAGCCATAGAAATAGAAGGATGGGCCAAACTCTTGAAAATCCTATTATTATGTTCCAACCAAATACCCCCAGCAATATGAGGTAGAGAAAGAGACCAAAGAAAAAGAAGAGAAGGATTGGAAGAAGGCCCCACCCATTAAGACCACACTTCCCCAATCGAGGAGGGAAAAACCTAGCTGAGATTCCAAAGAGAAAGAACATGGGCCCACACCTCTCCAACAAATCTACAACCAATCAAGAAGTGAAAGGAATTCTTGACATCCTCTTCACAAAGAAAGCATCTTTTAGGCATCGAAATACATCTCTTGACAATATTATCAGTAGTTAAAACCTTACTCTAGCAAAAAATCCAAAAAAAAATGTTAACATTGGGGATCAGTTTAGAGGACCACATGGAAGACCAAAGTAGGGCCAACAAAAGAAACTTGAAGATGAAAGGCTGAGGAAACAAAAAAATTACCATTGGAAGAGGGCCTCCACACAATCTTATCAGCAAGAGCATAAGAATGAATATGAACTGAGGACAGAGCATTAAGGAGACCCTCCTACCCTAGTTCTACCTCATGCAACATTTTCCAATGAACCTCACCCATAGAGTCAACAAATTTTTTCCAAACCTATGCACACAAATATCCATGAAAGGAAGGTCCTAGAGCTCATCTTCGAGAGGCCTGTTACCAAACCAACAATCATCCCAAGACAAAATTTTCCTACCATTTCCCAGCTGCCCAAATAGACCTTTTGAAACAATCTTACGAGCCCTAACCATATAGTTCTAGAGAGTAGAACTAGATAGAGGGGAAAATTTGCAAGACAAAAAATCCCTTATATAATCCACCCCACGAAGATATTTTCTCAGAGAAATCTTAGCCCATTCACTCTTAGCCAAAATAAGGTTCCATAGTTGTTTGTATAGAAGAGCCAAAAGAAAATCTCTACTTTTAAAAATTCCAAGACCTCCCATCTTTTTAGGCCTATAAACATCATCCCAGAAGACCAAATGAATCCTTTTATTTTCTTCAAATCTAGACTAGAATTTTTTTTTTTGAATTCCCTCCAGCTTATCCACAATTTTCCTCAGCATATAAAACAAGCTAAGAGCATAAAATGGAAGATTTTGAAAGTAGACTTGATCAATTGCACTTTCCCAACTTGATTTAATAGCACACCCTTCCAGCTAGCCAATTTGGGGTTGAATTTTTCAATCAATCCCCACTGAAAGGACTCAGGAACCACATTAGAGCACAAGGGAAGGCCCAAGTAAGACACTAGAAGTTCACAAATCTGGCATTTCCAGATTCTAGCAATTTTAATTTGCCTATGGTCAAGAGTGTTAAGGAAGAAAATAACACTCTTGGGTAAGCTAACCTTCTGCCCCAAGGCAACCTCATATCTTTGCAAAATAATTTTTATAGCTTCAACTTCCCTAATAGACAACTCCCCAAGCATGAGAGAATCATCAACAAACTGTTGATGGGAGAAAATAATATTTCATGATGAAGGAGACAACCCAAACATCTGACTAGAGTTAATAAATCTCTGAATAAGGAGACCTAGAGATTCCATTGTGATAATGAAGAGAAAAGGAGATATAACATCTCCTTGTCTCAACCCCTTTCAGAAATCAAAGAGAGGAGAGGGAGAACCAATGAAAAGAACAAAGAACCTCATGGTGGAAATAAGCTAGAGAACCAAAGCCACCATTTTCTCCCCAAAACCAAAAGCTTTCAAATTTTTTGATAGAAAACCCTAATCAACTCTATCGTAAGCTTTAAGAAAATCAAGCTTCAGGATAAAACCAACGCACTTATTAATAGTTAACGAGTGAATATTCTCATGAACAGTAAGGATTGAGTCTAGAATTTTCCTTCTTGCCACAATTTTTTTTTTGTTGAGGGGTGATAACGAGAGGAAGAATCTTTTGCAGTCTAACTTCCAACACCTTGGAAAAGATCTTGTAAATCGAACTATCAAAATTCATAGGGAAAATTTCATTAAAGGAAGCAACACCTAGTTTCTTAGGCACAAGAATAATAAAGGAAGAATTTTATTCCTTCAAAATATTGCTACTACCAAAAAATTCCTTAGTAGCATCTACAATATCCTTGACAATAATATCCCAAAAGGACTTAAAAAATAGCATTGGGAAATCATCAGGCCTCGACACCTTATGACCTTCAAAAGAGAAAACAACACTTCTAATATCCTCTGCTAAAGGAATACACACCAACTGCCGATTAATATCTTCAGAGATAACATGAGGGATATCTCGAAGAAGATCCTCCTAAAAATCCAAATCCAACTCCCCTTCCATAGATAACAGGTTAGAAAAGTAAGAAGATGCAACTTGCTGCAAATCAACATCCTTCTTCAACAACTAATTATTATTTCATTTCCGCTTTACTTTTTTCATGAGTTTTGAACTTAGTCATGTATTGGCATAGAATTTTATGACACCTTATCAAAATTATCAGGGAGTATAACTCTTGATATGGTTGACATGGGTACACCTAGTTTGTTTCTCATTTTCCACCTTCTCATGGGTACACCTACTATACATAGTGTGTTTCTCATTTTATCTTGTCTTGGGGGTACATCTAGTGAATATTGGACTTCACTAACCTGTGTGCTTTCTAGTTTGTGACTCACCTCTAAAAAATATCAAACTTTGTTATGGTGTGAGTCATGAACACATTTTAACATGGCCACCTAGAATAACACACCTTTCTTTCTAGTGGAGCCATGTGGCCCATGAGTGATGTGTATGACTTCAATCCTCATTGGATAATTCATTTATTCCATGGATGATGCTTGGTATTTGAGATAATCTAAGACTGAGGTCTGATTACCTTACCAACTCGATAATCTTTGGTAAAAACCTTTTGCTTTGTTGTGTTTTTTTTATTTTACATCTGTCTTCCTCATGTTTGTGTCGTGTTTACATTTTGTTGTATTTCATTTTATCATCTTCCATATGTTGTGTTATGTCATATTTTTTCATCGTATATGCTTTGTGTTTTCTGATACTATATGTTAGTGTATGTTATCTTGCTACATATCATATGTATGGGTTCCTTTTGTGCCTATGTTGGTTGGAAATGAGATCTTGGATCTTTGGGCCTTTATCACCTCCATTTATCCTTTTTCATCCTATCTCTTCAACATTCAAACCATTAGATCCCTCCTAATATATTTCTTCTTCTTTAGTGTTAGTATGAGCATAAGTTCATACTCTCACTAAAGTGGGGGCTAAATGTAGTGATGAAAATTGTCACCCTTAAAAATTTTGCATTATGTTTTTTCTCCTTTAATTTATTGGACCTAATTAAGCTCCTAATTTCCTAAATTGTGCATTCCAAGGCCTATTTTTACCATTTTCCAAAGGATTGCAAGAATTGAATAATTGAAGGCAATTAATGATATGATCCTGACATTAAATGTCCTAGAGGATAGGGCCAAAACACATACACCCATGGGCATATGGGTCCCCCTATCTTTCCAAGGACCAATTTTTAATATGTTGTTGGTAGTATTTTAACATTCAAATTTCAAATTTCAAGTGTTGACTTTTGGGATCTATTTTTTTGGAAATCAGAATAATTGTATATAAATACCTAGTTAGTGCATCATTTGAAATAATAACAAGAGATATATAGAAAACTATTGGAAAACTTATGATCAAGAGCACTATTTTTCAAGTCAAGAGAAAAAATTTAGGGATTCATTACAATAGCTCACGATCCTAACATCATGTCAAATTCTATGTGAGTTTATGTTTTCATATTATCATTGTTTTGTGAATGCTAACACTTTTGTAGGTCTTTAAAGAATTCAATCAAATCAAGAAAGAAAGATCAATACCTTGAGGTGGTGATTTTCAATGCTTTGTTATTTCATCATTCATTCCTATCTATTTATCCATTTATTAATGACATTTCCATTGTGGAAGTTGAAACACTTACACAAGGTTTGACTGAGGCAAGCCCCTAAATGGCACAATATTTCTTCTCTTTGTGAATGTGTAGATCTCAAGTTTTGAAGAATGATTGAAGGTAAATTATTCATTCTTGCATTTGATTCCCTACACCTTGTCAAGACTCAAAACTCACCTACATTTAAATTATTTGATAGTATTCTAATAAATATACAATTGAGAAATATAAATTTAGTTCTAGCATCAAAGGATTGCAAAATTAGTTTTAGGACCCCCTATCAGGGACCCATACACCCCTAGGTGTCTATTTCCTTTACATGATAGATCCATTTTTTTATGATAGGTGCACAATCTCCAGTACTTCTCAGATCTACCTATAGTTTATTGTTTCATTTTGTGTGTTTCTAGAATATTTCATTTATCACATTAGGTCATATAGCTCAATTAGGTTAATCATTCAAAATCATTTCCAATCCATTTTCAAGGACCTAAGAATTCAAATACAAGCTTGATTGGCTCACCTTTATGGTTGCATGTCAATCTATTTTCCTTGTTGATTTGCATTCTAATGTAATTTTGAAAAATGAGATAATTAACCATAGGTTTTACATATTAAACTCAAGGACATCCTCTTTCTACATTACAAGTTATAATACAAAAGCTACTCATTATACACCTTTTCTTTTTTAAAATTCCATGATGATCCTAATTTGAGCATTATAGAAGATAAATGAGTTAGATTAGCTCAAGAGGATAAGATTAAATGTGTTCCAAGTAAACCATTATTCATCAAATACATGATTGTATTAATCTATTAATTTTTTTATCATCAATCATATTAAACCTATACTAGAATTTGGTATAATCTAGAGTTTGATATGAGTGAAGCAAATTAAGATAAAAAAATTAGTATAGGAAGAAAAGAGTAGAATATATCATGTTACACAAGTAGAAGAAGATACAAATTATTCTATTACTATTGTACATGATCATGCACCATTCCAACATGTATTTTATGTGTCATGGGGCCAAATTTACTATTCCAACACATCTAAGTGGGAAGATTAATGGTAGGAGAGGCATTGTTTCATTCCCTAGGTCTTTCAATCATTCTGGGATATGTTATTTTATTGTAGTCTCTTAGGAGCCCTGGGAGAAACAATATACAAAAATATGTTAAGAGTAGTTTTTAGAAATTTATGTGATTTATAACACACTTAATTGACATGTTTGTTGTTACCTAATTATGTATTAAAAATAAAAGAAATATTTTTTCTTTCTTTTAACTAGATACATCACTAACACATCATAAACCCTCACTTGGTAGATGGCCATCATTATCACAAGCCATATGATCCTCATGAATCTCATGGATGGATGAAATAGGTGTATCTAATAGGAATGGATGATAATTAGTCAAATTTATTAACAAATGAAGAAATGATACATGATAGAATACAATTTTCATTTAAGAAATATCCTTATCATTACTAAAATTTCATTAGAATTTATCAAGGATAGAATTATGATATGTAATGAAAGATAATAACCTATAAAAATCTAAAATGTATGCATGATTATTAGCTAAGGAAGAATACATCAAATGGTCCATAAGGTAGAACATTCTAGGGTGGGAGGTAGGATAAGTGACATGCACATCACTATGTAAATCCAAATCCTAATCAAGGTATAATAAGCATAAATGAATATAAAACTAATTAAATTAAAAAAATGATAAAATTAGAATAATGTTTGATCTGGAATAACCAAAAATTATGAAGTTAAAAACCTCGAATAAAAACCCTGGGAAGGTGTAAGATCATATGAATTCATAAAAATGTAAGATTAACCCATGATAATTAAATAAAATGCATACATATAAACTTAATAGTTGACATATATTAGTTTAATTATGAGCTATTGTCATAGATATAAAAAAATACATATGAACATTGATTTTTAATTATACCTAAAGTAAATATGATAATTAAAGGCACTTAGCTCTATAATTGGGGAATATGAATATCTTTTTCCATTCATTAAATTCTAGATTTATTAGGATCAAAAGTGAGACAATAGAATTTTTAGATCATGTTTGGATTAGAGAAATTTTCTACACTATGGTGGGTTAAGTCCACATATTTAGATCAAATCCACACCAATTGAAATATTTTGAACCTTGAAAATGAGCTAGATCAATCTATAATCCTGATTATTGTTATACATAATTCACTTCATTTTCTTCTATTTATTATAATATACAAAACTAGTAATATTTAAAAATGCTCATAAAAACTTAGGTAAATGATCAAATTCAAGTTGTAGTTTTTTAAATGATCTTATGATGACTATATGATGTAGATTCCTTTTAGTTTACTATTCCAAATTTTCTACTTGTTAGGATGTGAGGATGCTTTAAGATGATAAATAGATACAATTATATTCCTCTAAATACAAGGACAACAATAAATCATTTAAACATGTAGTTTATTACCTCATAATGGATGGTGATAAGGGATTAGAACTTGTTGATGTCAAAAATACTGGTATGGGCCGAATCACGCTTGATCCATGAAGAATCAAAGCATAACGAAGCCATAGGTACTCAAATCTCAACAAGATCAATCAATAAAAATTAAAACTAAATAGTTCATCAAGACCTAACATACTAAACTATGAAATGCTTTTAAAACATCTACTCTAATCTATTGAAACTTATCTTGAATTATGGAATTGGTGTCATGTTGATGTGGAACAATGACCCTTTCCCAATCTCATGATTGCTAAGTGTGTTTTTGTCAATTCTATGGAAGAGAATCGATGAAACCATAGTGATTGGTATATTAAAACCTAATTTATGCTAAAATGAACATGATGCAAGCTAAGTTACCATTATTTTATGCTAAAAATGCACTGATTATGCTATTGCTAAGCTAATCTAAGCTAAAATTATGCTAAAAGGATGAAAACCTAATTAGGATGCAAGCTAAGATGGATGCATGGAAGCCATTAATTGATAATCTAAGCTATTATGCAATTGAAATAAACTAAAAATGAGATAAAAGTGTACAAATATGAGTGTGTATGTGAGTGAATTCAACAACATAAGTTTGCAATTGAAAGATGGATCTATAAGTTTCAACAGCATAAGTTTTCTCTAAGAGATGGATCTATTTGTACCCAAATAGTGATCTATTTATAGGAGAGCAAATGAGAAATGAGTGGTTGAGATCAAAAAGCTTAATCAACGGTTCAAGATGAAAGGAAGAGGAAGCATGGATCATGGATTCTCATCAATGGATGAGAATGCATGATGAGATTTAATCAAAGGCTCCCACTTACCTCAAACAAACACACTTTTGACCTGCTCACATAGGTCAAAGGTAACTTGCTCAAAAGGTAAAGGGTTAACTTCTTAAATAAGTTAAGTGAGTTGAATTAAATAACTTAGGGTTATCTAATTAAATAAGATGAACTTAGGAGATTAAATTAAATATTTTGATTTATTTAATTTAATAGGATGAAGTGTTAGTGGGTAAAGAGATGAATTAAACTGATTTAATTGATTAGGTCAATAGATGAACATGATGCAATTAATTAATTAGCTAGGCTAATTAAATAAATTAAGTGAAAAGAGGATGGATTAAGAGGAAATTATGTTAATAAATCTATTTCAAATTCCTAACATCAATTCAGACATTTTTTAGTGTCTACAATTTTCCCCTCTTTGAAGCAAGGTACCTACTGCTTCGGTTCAAAGAGCAACACTTTTCAGATCAAAACTACTGCCCAAATCAAAAAATAAAAAGTTTTCTAATTTTTTAGATGCCCTAGTGGAAGGATAAAGCTAACTCCCTGCCCCCTTGAAAAATTGGGCAATTTTTTTGAATTTTCAGTTGATTTCTCGACAAATGCTAAAAGTTGCCCCAAGGGTTTAGAAAGGTTTTGGGATGCAACAATAATTCCAAAATCACAAAAAAAAGAAGAAAAATTAGGTCCAAATTGGAAATATTGGTGAAGACGATGATAAACCCCATTATTAAGGTTAAATTATGGAAACAAATCCCTAATTTGCTAGCTTAAATAGGCCAAGAGGGGTCATTTTCAATTCATTTGTGCATTCAAACTTTAAATAATTCTTGCAATTTGATCTCTAACCCTTCAATGAAATGGCACTCTATGAGCTTCCCTGACACATCTCTGATTGATTTCGAGAGTTCCAGCAGCTCCTAGGCACAAGACCACTAGTATGTGATTCAAAACTTGATTTGAAATTTGAGATTTTGATTCATTTATTATGTGTTAGGATTTAGATTATGTGGGTGTCACTATATAGTGATGCCCAAACATAAATCAACGATGCCCAAATGAATTTTAGCGATGCATATATATATTGCGATAATTTTCTTAATTTAAAATTAGGGTTGCAAGTTTTAAATGGCGATACAGGCATATTTGGTGATGCACACGCTGATTTGAAAGTTAGGGTTAGGTCAATTCAAAAGATAAATCACGATACCAACTTATCTAGTGACGCATTTTCCAATTTGAATTTTTAAATGCACTGAGCGTCACTATTTAAATATAGTGACACTATCATGAATAGTGTCGCTATTGTGATTGTTTAGCCAAAAATTTCAAACAACTTCAAATTTTGATGGTTTCCTAACATCATGTGCTTCATGAATGCAACAGGTCTTCCCACCATTAATGTCGAGGGAGCATAGGCCCACAGTTTTTTAGGAGTTATATGATCTATCAAAGTTGTGCAGGAGAACCTGGGAGTGAATAGATTGTGATACATTTCATACAAACCAGTGATCAGGACACATTTGGCTATGATGATAGTGTTGTGCAAGAGATGGTACAGTGAGACCTCATCCTTCCACCTTCTGACAAGGGAGGTGATAGGTACCTTGGAGGACATGTGGTAGATATTACAGTTGCCTATCCATGGTGATCACATGATTTATGACCCCAATGTAGGATTTGATGCATGCTTCGAGGTGATGGACATGGACCAAATTGTATTGGTCACCTCACAGATTGATTTAGATACATACATAGGTCAGGTGCCAACCTTTAGATTGATCATTATGGCCATCATTTTAGGTTTGATGGCTTTGGATAGATGAGGTCAATTCTTTAGTCTAGGATGGGGCTTAGCATGGCATTAGATTCTATGTAGGAGGACTCTTTTTGCATGGGTCCCCATGATGTTGGCCTCCATATACCATGATCTTCATAATTTTGTTTATTGCGATGGGAGAGCCCTCGATGCAGGTGTTACTCTTCTCCAAATCTAGGCATGGCAGCATATTGCAATGCTTCAGACCATTGTATAGATGGCAGACATGGAGCCAAATGATCTTGTTGTATGGAGATATTATGGTACTAGTACATTGAGGCACACTGGACATATTGGGCTCCCATATTGGAGATAGGTGATAGAGGATATGACAATTTTTTGATGGCTCCCATGGCTTCAGATGCCACCACGGTTTGATGATATTCAATAGGTTTATTTTGCTAGACAAAACCATTATATGCAGGGGCAGGAGCACACCATGATTGAGCAATACCTTCCTGATAGGGTAGCCAGACACTTTGGTGATGTACAAGATAGGCCTAATGATGCCTACAAAGCCATTTTTGTGAGATCACGTAGAGAGGATCCCACATGTAGATCGACAATTCTGGCTCTAGAGGCTATTGAGAGTTTTTTTAGTTGGTTGCCCAACCTTGGGCATATGATCAGGGTCATCCCATGATGCAAGGTTCATCCCTCTGAGGAAATTGATAGATCCAGTAGGTGCTCCTCCTAGAGGGAGATCATGAGGAAAAGGTGTAGGGAGAAGTAGGGGATAGGCAGTTGACGATGACCATGATGGACAAGTTCTAGGGGCTCCTCTAGTTGGTTGAAAACCATAGGTTTATCCACAAGTGTAGCCATAGATAGGACCACCACCACCACCACCAGATACACGAGACATGTAGATACAATAGCTATAGTTGTAGGTACGGGTTGTGATGGGTGAGTGGGACTAGGCCTACCAGTAGGTTTTAGCTATTATTGCTGAGTGAGATCTGGCTCTGTAGTAGGTGATGGTGGTGATAGAAGAGAGACATGCAGTGTTGTAGAGAGTATAGGTTTTCACCATTGAGAGATACTAGGAGGTGGCTAGGAATGAGCAAATTGAGAGAATTATTACATCCACCAATGGTTGAATAGTTTTTGCATAGTTGTATAGCGAGGCTATTATAGAGGCTTCATATTATAGGAAACATTACCCTTGAGATGTGCCACATGCATTGATACAGCCTGATTTTCCATAGTGGAGTGATGCACGCCCCTGAGCAGAGGATTAGCCTAAGAGGCAAGTTGGGGAGGGTAGCAGCCACTAGCGCTAGCTTTTTGATGCACATACACTTTTTGATTTTTCCCCATTCTTTATACTAATATACATTCATGGGATCCTTTTTGATAGCCTCATGGATATTGTACATTTGATTGATGTACATACAGTGATCTAGATTTTCTACCATAACACATTTTTTGATATATATATGATACAGATACAGATGATTCATGCTATGATGTGTTGACTTTATTTCATGTATGGATGATGTGATATGGATGCTTATATATGATCATGTACAAATGCATTTTATGCCTATGTGATATGTGATGATCATGATATGGATTAATGCACTGTTATATTCTTTTTCATTATCTTTTCATGATATGATAAGGATGCACATGATGTGGATGCATTTCTTTTTGTATATTTTCTATGCATGGTTTATGATGATGTATGTATATGGATGTATGGATGCAAATGCGTATGATATGCAACAATTTAAGATGCCTAGAATAAAAAATCCATATTATTCATCACCACTCAAATGATTATGCAGAATGTATGATGTTCTATGGTTATGCTATGATTATGAGATGCATGTATGTTGATGGTTTGTAGATGTAGGATGGATGCATTGATGATGATTTTGTTGACTGTCATGATGCCAGGTTAGCATGAAGAGAACATAGAAGAATAAAGAATGAATAAATGTCGACGATGATTGCTTCAAGAGATCCAACAAGTATATGATCCATCGAGACTTTATTAGAGATGGTGATGGGAAAATACAAAATGTAGGATGAAATGTAGGATGGGTGCTCACATTTCGGGATTGGGCTTTTTCATCATTCCTTATTGTTTGATATAACACATAGACATGATGCATCAAAGTACTAACAACCAGGATGACATTGTATCTAGTGTAATGGACTTTGACTCAACAAAAAGATAGGATAGTTCTTGTTCACATCTTGACATATAGAAATGTCTTTGGAATGTAAGTTAGAAGCTTAGAACATATTAGACAAAAGCATACACAATTGTCAACAACATACCCCAAATGACCTTCCTACACACATCCAAGCAAGTATGTGCCAAGATTATTTTACAAGAGTATCTACAAGCACAAAAAATGAAAGATAATGATCAATTCCCCATTCTTTTCTCTCTAAATCATTTTCAATAGACATCATTGAGAGGTTCTTAGAATGGGTCATTAAGATAAATCATAAGCAAAGATCAAAGATAAATAGTTAGTGTTATCTATAGCTCCTTCCTAGTTTAAGTTTAGCTAAAGTGATATCTGATACTGATGTCCATCATAGGATGGATATATCATTGAACATCTTGATCAGAGGGTTGTTTGATGTTGGGATGATGATGCTAAAATGAGCTATTGCTACAAAATACACTAACGCATTTACCTATGATTTAGACTTCAGACTTTGACTTTTAGGTTCGTACTTTATGACTTGCTATTTTTTCTTATCTACTTGGTTTTCCAAAGGGTGAAGGCGATGATCAATTATTATGGGTCAAAGCAAGATGGGATGGATGGGTTTTTGGATTTTTTGGAATATTTCAATGTTTTTGGTATTTTGGAGATGTTTTGAGGTTGTTTTTGGTCTTTTTGAAAGTTTATATGGATGTTTAGGATTTTCAAATTTTATGAGGTTGTTTAGGGTTTTATGAATCTTTGGTTTTATGAATCTTTTAAGGCTTTTTTAGGTCTTTTGAAGGTTTTCTATTATTTTTGTGTTTACAAAATATTACAATGTTTGGGATTTTTGAAGATTATTTGTGGATGTTTTTGGTTTTTGAAAGTTATCTAGATGTTTTTAAATTTTCGCGAGAGTTTCTATGGATTTTCCAAATTTTGACTAAGAACCTAACCTAAAGACCTATCCTAGCGGTTTCAGGGGTTGATCAAACATAAGCCTTTCCTATGTTATACATGTAGAGACCATGTAGTTTGACCCACTCAACCAATTTATATGACAAAGATATGTACAGACAATAGATGACAACTAATTACAACAGACTCCTAAAGGATTGACCAAGGGTGTCTTGGGGGCACATCAATGATGGCCTTGCCTATGTTCAAGCTTAGAGATGTAGTTCAAAAAAAAGACTCTATTTTTTGGATTTTTCATTGTTTGACCCTTTTAGGATTTTGATGTTTTTTGGATGTTTAGGATTTTTCCTATAAATTTTTTTGAATGGTTTTGGATTTTTGTTGTATAGGATTTTACATATGTTTTTATATTTTCAAGATAAGATTTTATGAATTTTTTTGGTGTTTTCTGATATGATGTCCCATGACCTCAAGATATACAAGAAATCTAATTTGTGATGCATAACAAAATGTCCCCAGCGTGATATGCTAGCCTACTTCAATAAAGGTAGGACAAATTGACCTTGTGAATATATGAAGTAGTGCTAAAGAGTTCATGATACCTTACATTGACAAGCCACGACAAGGATGTGAATGAGGGATGAATGGTGATGCAAAGAATTATAGGAAAAAAGAGCCAAATAATAGATGAAGATACTTTTATTTATGCAAGGTGCTTGTTTGCCAGGTTTTCACCAAGGTACTTGTCCAAAGTACCACCAAAGTGGTTTTCACTAGAGGACTATTTATTTTTATTTACTTTTTCAATCCTTTTTCTCATTTTTTTGGATTTTTTTTAATGATTTTTTTTGTATTTTCTGATTTACACCCTTGAAGACTAGGCATAAAACTTTTTTAGATGCAATTTGTTAGTTGGATCTTGCAAGAGTTCACCTTTAGGAGTTAACAGTTGGTATGCACCTGATCCATAGCTTATTGTGATGACAAAGGGACCTAACCGGTTAGGCTCAAAATTTCCTTTGTTGTCTTGATCTGGAAGATTCTTTTTATTTTTCTTTAAGACCAAATTGCCTACCTGGAATATTTTTATTTGATTCTCTTGTTATAGCTCAATTTCAGTCAATTTTGGTACACTTTCAAATGATTTAGGGTGTCGAGATGATGTTCATCTAGGAATTCCAGCTCATTCAGTGGAGACACTCTGTATTCTTCCTCTGTTATTAGATTTTGCAGTGACACTCACAATGATGGAAGCTCAACCTTGATAGGAAAGATGGATTTTGATCCATAGACCAAGGAGAAATGGGTTGCACCTATAGGTGTTGTTGATGGTGTTTTCTTCACAGTAACAACTTAGATAGAACACAAGTACTCTATCTCTCTTGAAATGTAAATCTCTCTTAGCAAACTTTGAGAGATAACCCCAAGGTCTCTAACGTTAGGTCTTGAAAATGCATAAAAAAATCAATGATAAATGTGAAAATGTTGGTTAACACAAGGGGCCTTACAAACAAATATTGGAACTTGGGACTTATCAGATTTTGTAATATGGTGATACTTAAGATCCTAAATTAACCCAGATGGTAAAAGAAAAGGAAAAAGATAAGGGTTCGAAAGAGAAGCTAAAATTAAAATTACTCCTAGAGTCAATGATGCAAATGAAAAAATGCTTGAAATGGACCAAATCCTTAAAACCAATTCTTTCTTAACCTAGATCTAGCCTACAATTTCACAAGAATAGTGCAATTTTCTAGGGAAATAAAGATTTTCAGACTGTGAAGCATTCACTCAAGACAACCCTAATTTTGCAATTGAAATGAATAAATACTCACAATTGAACTTAGTAAATTAATATAAGGTCCAAGCTAACTTTACACAGCAATTCACACTCGGTAAATTTCTAAAAGTATGGACCTGGAATTGCTACAAACACTTCAAGCATAAGACCATAAACAACATTGAATCAAATATAAATCTAAATCTAACATATACTAATTAATTTCAAAGCAATTTCAAAAGATAGAACAATAACAACCACACAAGATAAAATTAACACAAGAAGGGGACCAAATCACAATGTCTTTACTTGCATTAGATTATCCAAAGTAGCAACAATTCCAGTTTCTATTACAACACTTGCTTGAAAAATAGGATTAACTCTTAGCTCTTGCTTAATTGCTCTAACTGTCTAATCTTAGAAAATGAGGCAACATCCCCTATTTATAAAAATTAAAAGCTATGTCATCCCAAATAGGGTTACAAAACAATAGGCCCCCAAAAGTAGGTTGGCCACGAAAGTTCTAGAATAAAATAAAATGTGCATTAAATGAATGTGATTCCTCTAGGTCAGCTTGGAGTCTCCAATATAGATCATTCCAATGCATGTGAAGGATGGAGAGGAAATAATGGGGAAGCACAAATTTTGATGTGGTATTGCATTAAATGTTGTCCCTCTTATCTCTATCTCGCCCCATTTTATCTTGCACTATTAAAAATATCCTCTCAAAGTTGGCCAAAGGTGGAATAACCAATATTTTAATTCTTCTTTCAATTGACCTAATTTCTTCCCTTGATTTTTTAATGATTTTATCCCAATCCACCTTTAGGGTTTGATACTTATCCATGACTGGAAGGTATGTAGCCACATCATCCAAATGGTGCTCAATGACTGGACCATCATCAACTAGGGCATAGACCTCATGCCACCACCTCCTAAGCTACTCCAAGCTTAGATGTTTCAGTGAAAACTTTTTCCTCCCTGTCATGACTTCAAATAATGAAATGCACTTATTATATATGTTAGTCAAGGTGATCTCCATTTGTTTTCCCTTCTTATGTACCTTCTTCAATACTCATTGCCTAATCTACAGAGCTTCATGCCATCCCCAAGGTCCTGTAACTTTTGAAGAAGGAAGCATTCCATCACTTACCAACTTTTCTTCAGTGTATTACATGATGGTTTTTGTTTTCTACAAAAAAAGATCAAAATCCTCCTTATCCTAAGCTAATACATTCTTTAACCAATCTATAGACCTAAGAGCATCTCCACCAACTGACAGGATTTATTTAATTTCATCACGTCCTTTGGCTTCTACCCTCTACAACCAGTTAAGTGTGGCTTGTGTGGTGATTTTCATCTTTTCCAACTCAATGATGGTTTCTTTAGGTAGGAGGCTTGCTGCAGATGATGAAGAGATAACGTGATTGATAGATTGCAAAGGCCTCATGAGATCCTACAAATACCTCTTCAATCTCTCATTCTCCTTCTTCAATTCTTCATTAGTTTGCACTTATTTCTTCAATCTTATTAGAATTACAACACTGGGGCCTTCGAAATCTTAAACTTCCTACGTCATAGAGGTGGGTCATAGGTTAATGGTCTAAAAATTGTAATCCTGATAAGTCACCTCATCTTTGCTCTTGTTAGGTGAAGGTGTGGCAATGTGGATCACCCTATTATTTTCCTCATCCCTCTCAATTCTAGAAATGACCTTGGCCTTTTTCCTTCCTTTCCCTTTTCCAATGTTAGCCAGTAATTCATCCCAATTTGGAGGTGTATCATCCACAATAATCTGCTTATTCTTCATTTCTCTATCAAGCTTGCCATGAGTAGTGGAATATTACTATTGCTCACCTTGCTTATCTTTTTCTTGTTTATCTTTGGAGGAGTCCACATTCAAGTTATGCTCATTAGGAATTTCTTCAACCTTACCCTCTTCTCCTTTATCTTCTTCCTCCTTGTCTGGATTCCTATCCTTTTTTGTATTATTTTCTTCCTTCGTATGCCCTAGTGAAGGAGTCTTTATGGGAACTTCTTCTTTCTCTGGAGATTTATCTCCTTCATTTCCAAAAGGCGAGTCTTCATAGGTCACTAAAGAGGATTGTTGAATTCTCTCAATCTCAATCTCAACACTGTGGAGCTCACCTTCCTTTAATTCCTCCACATCTTCGTCTTGGTGGTCATCAATCTTTGCATCCTTGGACTCATTTTTTGCATCATGTGACTAATGGATGGGAGATTCATCCTTATGTTGTTCCTCAAAAACAATAGGTACATGAAAATTTTCCTTCAATGCAGTAGCTTTGGGAGAAGGGGTCCTTGATCTCCTTGTATATACCTATGTCTTTTCTCTAGAACTCTCCACATTCACAACTTGAGGGCCTATTTCCCCTCCTTTCTTGGAACACTGATCCTTCTTCTTTTAATTTATTGTTACCTTTCTTCTCTTGGGCATAGGGGCACTATCCTTCTCCTCCTCTTCATCAGGCTCTTCCTCAACAAATTTTTTTTCCTTAGAGGTATTCTTCTTCTTTTTGGAAATTGGCTTTCTTTGCTTCTCTTCTACTTTTGCTTGGGCACCCTTCATCTTAATATTGAAGGGAGATTCCACCTTGCCTTTACCTTTAGGATCTTCCTCAACTTCTTTAGAGTTGGAATGAGATTCCAAATCTCCCATCAAATCATAAGTGTATTGCACACCCTCATTGTCCAACTCCCATATTTTGTGCTTGAGCCATAATTTGGTATACTTAATCACTGGGGACATGATTTGTTCTAACTCTTTCTTTTCTTCCTCTATCCAATCAATCTCCCCTATTGGTTTGTCCTTGAAAAGATCATAATCATGGTTCTAGATCATATCCCCATCATCATCTATCTGATCAAGGATGAATTTGAGATTGTACAATCTAATTAAATTGACTTGTAGCCTTGATAATTTCTTCTTTCTGATCTCAAACTCATCTTTGCAGTTGGCCTAGTAGTCTTCTATATCATCTTTGTGACTAAACTCTCTACTTTCCCTCTTTTGTGCTTCACCAGTCCTATCAAATCTCAATCTTTCGGAGTGGAAGTAAAATCCTAAGGAACTCATTTCCTCCTTAGAAAAATGTGTTGAAGTGATGGAAGGGAATGCCTTATTACTACCTACCTTGAGAGGGAAGTCATTACCAAACCCTGTTTTGTGTTTTTCCTTCTTCACTGTGGCATCAAAATCACATATCTACCTTGTGACCTATAGGAGTATGATATGGTCTGTGGGATACCTAGGAAGTCTGTAGGGAGCTCTTTGGCAACCATCTATCCTAATGTAGGAGAAACTGGGGAACTGCATAAACGAAGCTCCAAAGTTTTTGATCAATTCTTTGGTAGCATCTAATATTATGACATGTTCTACACCTTGAAGTAGTCTGGTGATGTACATGGTGAATGCATCATTCACCCTCCTATAGCTTGAGCTTCCCAAGTGCAATTGTGGATACACTTCATAGATCACATCTTTCCTAAAGACACCTCTTGTACTTAGTCCTTTGTAGGGATGGAATCTTGCAAGTGCATAGGCTAAGTAAGAGGTCATCGTGAAGCTCTTTGTCTATGGCACATTGCACAACTATGCATGTATCATAGCACTGGTGATGTCTTGTTAGTGATAATTAGTGTTCTACTCCATCCTCACTATAACACAGAACATCCAGTTCTCAAAAACTCTTGCAATTTTCAGGCCCACTATGAGCTGCTAAGGAGTTTAATTGCATCGTAATACACTACCTTGAATTTTTACCTCAATAGCTATTTTAGAAATTTAGAGATGTGAGGCTTAGGATTTTCCAACCAAGAATTGATGACTTGTTGTGACATGATGGTATCCTCCTCATAATATTTCTTGGCTATGTCCAAATCTAGGCCTACCACATGAGACCTGTCAAGAATGTCAAAATTTTGTACCACTAGGATAGGAGAGATATTGGCCAATACTCTTCCTTGGGGACTAATCACACTTTGTGTGCCTATTTCATAGTGCCTAGCACACTTTAGCACTAGCTCATAGCATTGGACTATGGTAGGAAACCCAACAACATGAGCCAATCCTGAGTCCACTAATCTTTTGGCCAACAATGGAGGGTCCTTCTCTGCCATTCTTGCTTTGAATTCTTCATACTCCTATTTTCCCACATTGGTGTTAGTGATTTATGACCATTAGCCTACTTTTAGGAACCTTACTCTTTATATCCAGCTATATCCTTTCTACCTCTGAGATGGAAGATTCCTCAACATTAGGATCTATTTGCTTGTTCTTGGTCTTGCCAGTAACTGCCTTACTTGACTCTTCCTGCATCCAACAAAATACCACAATAAATTCTCATTACAACATTATAATCAAGGTCATCCAATCATAAAAAAAATGTTTATCATTCAATCAGCTCAAAATCATGATTAAAATCCCTTGAATCATCATAAAACACAAGTATTTAGAAGTTTAGGATTTTCATCCATCCAGGGAAATCAGGCCAAAGAGGAATTTTGGGGAATTCCACACTAGGAGGTTTTTAACGATCAAAGCACAAATACCATAAATTAATCATACAAAATGAAGAAAAAGCATGAACCATCTCTCTAATTATTCAAATCAACCATAAGATGCTAAAACATGTAACATTCAATTCATTTATTTCCCTGATTCTTCATGTTGTGGAATTCTTTGGGGAAATTTGTCGAGGAAGGAAATCCGTGAAGCTGGCGTGATTTTGTGTTTTTGCACTACTTTGGGAAAACAAGAGGGCAACAGAAAATCAGGGAATTCCCAAAGTGAAGGAATTTTGTGAAGCTCTCAAAATCCTAAAATTTATCATTTCTCATGATTTCACCCAAATTGATCGAACGATCACAAATTTAGGAATTTGAGTTTGAATCTAGTTTGCTTCAAATATCTCATGGATTATCCTCATATTTAAACTCACTCAAAATAAAATTGATGAGGAATTGGTGATTCCCTAACATGAAACCCTAAAATTCCACCATGAATGCAGATAACTAGCTTGGATTTAGCTCAACCATTTTGCTAAGCTCAAAAATGGACCCTTTACTGCCTACACAAGTGAGCTACTACCTAATGAAAATAGACATAAGCTAATGAGCTCAATTGAGTGGTCATCAATATAACAAGCTTGAATAACCCTAAATCATACCAAGTTGAAACAATAACACACACAAGGTTGAGTTCATGGGTGAATTCAGCATTACTAGACTGAATGATTAACCAAGGTAGTGCACCTTCTAGACTTCAAGAAATCATGCAAATGTCATGGACAACCCTAGCTTTAAAATGCTCAATTCAAAACATGCAAAATCTGGACTCCAAGTATACTCAAGACGTCAAAGAATCATTTGCATTCATCAATCAAGAGTAAGGCAACAAATACATACCATTAATGAAGTGAATTTGATTATAACAATGATTGGTAGCAAGCTTTGATGCCCTAACAAGCAACAACAACAATGATGATGCCAAGGGAATTCACCACCAAATCCAAGAACCAGCAAATCCAATTTCCAAATCACCAAGCACTCAAGATCAAGCCCCTCAAATCAGCAAAAAAAACAAATGATAAAACTTGAATGGCACAAGAATCCCTCAAAAATGCACTAAATACATGTTGTAGAAACTGTACAATCAAGCATCAATGCCATCTACAAGACAACCCAAGGTGCAATCTAGGAATTTGATGAGGTAAAGGAATTCTAGGAAAATTCAGTGGATGCGGAATTCCCCGAAGGTTCAAGATTTCTGGATTATAGTGCTAAATATTCCTCATAGGGTTTTTAAGGAAACCATGGAATTCCGCTGAAGGAGGAATTTCCTGAAATTAGAGGAAAACCTAGATTTTTTTTTAAACTTAGGATTTTCAATGAATAACTTAAAGGGATCATTTGTTCAAGAAAAATGAACATCCAAGGACACCTAAAAGTAACCAAATTCAGCAATGAAAGGATCAAAAGGCATAAAAAACTAGAGCAAAAGAGGGTCCCTACTTTCAGTGGGGTGTGTGTGCAAAAACTTCACAACAAATGGTGACTCATACTGGGGAAATCCTCCCAAGAATTTCAATGAAAAACTAGAATCAAGAACCCAAAATGTCAGGTTCTAGTCCTTACATCAAGTCACCTCTTTAATAGAGCTTCAAAATCCATAGGAAAACAAACCTTTCTTATACCAAGGTCAAAGTGTGTGCACATGCATTCATTCCCTTTCCTTATTTGCAATAGGGACCAAACTGGATCTAACCAGGCTACATAGAAATTATAACTTCAAAAGTATCCTCGATAGAGTATCAATGCTAGTTAGGTATCCATAGCCCCAATGAGGTTATCATTGTGGTACTTCCTAGCATAGCTCTACTACCAGGTAGATGTCCATAGTCCTGGTAGAGATACTAAGATACTCCTGATGAGGTGAACATTTCTCTTGATTTTCAATATATTTATTTTTCTCCCTTTTTTTTTATATTCTTTTAAGCTCTTTTAAACTTTCCCTTTCACCTTGTAAGCAATGAAGCCTGTTACACTCAGGGTTGAGAACCACAGTGGCGTTGAAGTAGAACATAATATTTTTCACCTGACCAGACTTCATAAGGACCATATGCAACCTCATAATTCTTTAAGATCTATGTAAAAATATATAAGACCCAAATACATTCTTGATTTAACTCAGTCACGTGACTCTTCTACTCAAAAACATTAAGTACATGTGACATTGAATAAAGGACTTTCACCAACAAACTCTGGAAGGATTATTGAAGTTTGTAAAGGAAATATTCAGAAAAAACCTAGATAACATCATAATTGTCATGCAGGTGCAACAAACCCCAAAGAGAGCAGAAAACAAAAAGCAAGATAAAATAAAAAATAACCTACCCTAACCAAAGTAAACTTAAACTAACCAAAAGTAGGAAAAAACAAAGCAAGTAGACAGGAACCCTACTCTAACCAAAGCAAAAATAGAACCAAAAAGAAACCTAAGCTAACTATGTACAAGAGAAGAGTTGTGAATAGCTCAGGACTAGAAATAATGCTTTAAGTACTACCCATTGATAGACAATGGGATGTCCTCTCTAGTGAGATTATTTAAGCGAAAGGAATTATCTCGAAGAATCTCTAAGATATGGTAAGGTTCGAGCCAAAGTTTGTCAAATTTACCATGCTCCCCTTTTCTATCATGTGCTTTGTCCTAGTAAAGAACCAAGTTAGAGATCCTAAAGGCTTTTACTTTGGCTCTTATATCAAATCATCTTTTTACTATGCCCTAGTGTTTCAAAAATTTCTCCAAAGCTTCATCTCTTTTTTCTTCAAGGTGTACCACTTCAGCAGGTTAGGCTTCTCATTTATCCCCTTCATCATAATATTCATTAATGAAATGTAGGGTGGGGATTTTCAACTAGATGGGAAATACAAGTTCCATCCCATAAACCAGTTGTAAAGGGAAGCCCCTATATAAGCCTTATGTCTTGTATGATCTTCCCAATGAGAAAATCAAATCTGGGTGTGTCAGTCCTTAGGATTTCTCTGTAACAACCTACAAATGACCATTAAGAGGTTCTTATTGGAGGACTCAGCTAGACCATTGCCCTATGGGTAATAATTGGATACAAATTTAATTACAATTCCATGATCAAAGGCCCAATTTGAGAATTTTAGTGATGCAAATGTATGGCCATTGTCACAAACCAAAGCAAAAGGACAACTGAAATGATTAATGATGTTAGACTTAAGGAAATTAATTACTACCTCTGAAGTACATTGTTTTCATGCTAAATCCTTAGTCCACCTAGTGAAATAATTGGTAATAGTGAGGATATACATGTGGCCTACAGAGGAAGATGGGTTGATTGCACCTATAAAATCCAATCCCCATTGTGCAAATGGTTTTACCTCTATGGTTGGTTGGAGTGGAAGAGTTGCACACTTTTTTTGGTTGGCTATGGTCTAACACACATGGCAGGTCCTGGAACATGTGCAATGCATCTATGATTCCTATCCTCTCCTTTGGAGTGCAAACCTTGCCAATAAACACATTCTTAACATTTTGTGTAGTCCCCATATTGTATGTATCACACTAACTACTAATGGACTCCTTGACTTCTTGATCTTGATCTTTAATTCTATCAAGATCAAAAATCCTCTCTAACTATAGCATTCCTCTCGGAATAGTATTGGTCTTCAAATTAATAACCCCTTCTATGTTTATTTCTACTTCTTGGGGTTTGGTTTCATCAATGACCTAGGAGGTAAATACACCTAAGTTGGTAATGAACTCTAGTATATGCTTGTCATCTTCGAACACCTTAAAATTGGTCACATTATCAGGCACTGAAGGTACAAGTGTGAGTTCCACGATAAATTTCTTCAATCCATAAAGTAACAGAGGCTGCAAGGTACTAGCTACTTGGGCCAGGGAATCTGTAGTCTAGTTTTTGTTATGAGGTATCAGTTGTATGTTGATGGCATCAAATCCTTCTATGAGATCCCACACTCTATTTTTGTAGTTAGTAATTCACCTATCATGGCTATTAGAAACCAAGATCTAAAATGCAAACCAGAAAAGCCTTCCATAGAAGAGAAAATCAGAAAAAGCAAGAGCTTTGTAAAAGATGTGCAAAATAATATTGTTCAGGAATTCTTAATTACAAGATATGATTTTCTTTATAAAAGAAAAGATGCATAACCCTAATCTTATCTTGAGCAACAAGATAGTTCAACAAGATAAAGATGAGAATTAATTAACCTAGGAATTAAATATTACCTAAGTAAAGTTATGCAAGTGTAATTAAATATTAATTACACTAACAATGGCATGCATATTGCTTTATAACTTGCTTGACCACTAACTCAGAATCTCCAAATACTTGCAAGATCTTTACCTTTTTTCTTGATTCCATGAGTAGTCCATGAATCAAGCCCTCGTATTCTACAACATTATTAGCACAATGAAATTGAAGTTTTTGAGTTGCAAAGAAAGTTTTACATCTAGGACTAATCAACTCAAATCTTGCTCCAGCACCTTGTTTGGATTTGGAGCCATCAAAACTTAATGTCCAACAACTAGCTACTTGGGATCTCCTTGGCTTATTTTCTATATTTCTACTACATGAAGGTTCTTCAGACACCAATGGGATTTTCCCTTTTGGATCATCTTGGGCCACCTAGACTTCCATTCTGACAACAGGAGTGGGATTAATACATTTTTTAATTTTCTTTATTGCTATTTGGCATAAGTAACATTCAAGCTCTGAATGGATATCATTATGGAATCTACACCAATTTGGAAGAAGCTCCCCAAAGTTCATACCTCTACCTTGGTGAACCTGGTCTTCTATACACTTTTGGATAAACTCCTAAAAATTGTCCAACAAGCTCAACTGTCCATCTTTAGGATCATCTTCTTCTTCAACTAACTCAACTAGAGCTCCCATACCACTGGATTTCGTGGTGAAATCAATAGGGTCAATGTGTAGCATGATAATTTCCTCCACATCTGAATCTTCAATAGAGGTTTGCATCACATAATTTCCCATGCCTACTTCAGACACCAATAGCTCATTGTAAGTATTTTGATATTCTATGATGACATACTTCATTCTAGGCTCCCTTTCAATTCTGATTTGATTTGGCATTCCTTTCTAGGGTAGCCATATATAGGACTAATCGATTGATGCATATCCATTTAGAGCTTTGGCGAATTCTCTACCCATGATCAAACCATAGGTATCTGTAATCAATGGGTAAATTTTGGATTAGATTATCAATCAATAGAGCATATAAAATAAACCCAAAGACCTATCAAGAACAATGAGAACTAAAAAGAACAAATATACCTTTCATTCGTAGGAGTTTCCATGATTCACCTTGATAGTACCTTCTAACTTTCTAGTTGATGTTTTTCCCTCAGATTTATCATGCGAGCAATTTGAAATAAAAGTCTAAGTCCTACACCAAGCTTTGAAGGATTTGAATCTAAATGCCTAATGCCTATGTCTATGACAAAATGACTCTAAAATGCCAAATTAATCTAAGTATTAATATGCCAAAATATTGTAATCTATGTGCATCATCTAGAAATGAGAGAAAAATAGCATTTTATAGAACATGCCATTTTGAATGGACAGACGAGATTGACTTTTGACAAAGACCTAAAATCAGTAGACAAGATTTAATTTGACAATCCCTAATCAGGGCTAGGGCAGAATCCTTAAGTGAGCAGTCAAGATTTCATCTAAGAAGATCAAATCGGTGGTGGAGAATAAATTAGATAATTAATTTTGAAAATAAAGAAGATAAAGACTGCCTGATTTATGAGATTCAAAAAATCAAGAAGATAAGATTTGAACTAAAGATCAAATTTGAAAAATCAATAATCTGCCCGATTATTTGATTTTTAGAAGAATATTTGCAATTTTGAATTAAATTAATTCAAAATAATGAATTTTTTGAGATGATAAATAATTGATTTTCCAATTATTTACTAAAGTGGACTATCAGTTAAGATTGTGATGACATTTTAAATAATTTCATTTATTTAAAATGAGAGGAATATTAATTTGGCAATTAAATAATTAAATATAATTATTTAATTTAGAAGATAATGACTGATAATTAAATAAATTAATCAATTTATTTAATTGTGACAATTAGTGACATATTAAATAAATAAATGTAATTCATTTATTTAATAATCAGGAAGAAATAAATGAAGAAGGGTAATTAAATAAATTAATAAACTTATTTAATTAAGGGAAGACTTAGACAATTAATGACGTATTTAATAAATAAATAAAATTTATTTATTTAATAATCATGAAGAATAAAGGACATGAATTAATTAAATAATTATGAATTATTTAATTAGTAGTCAAATGTGGATCAAAGACATAATTAAATTTTATAATTATGCTAGGACGAAAGTGGTAAAAATAGAGCTTGTAGGCCTAGGTCATTTTTAGGTGTCTACAGTATCAAGAATATCTACTACCTGGATATTGATAATTTGCTAGATTCTAGGGTCAAAAGCTATTTGCATGTGAATCATGCTCAATCCACCCATTACATTCACTTATGTTCTATCCAATTGGGTGACCTTTTGGGATATAATAGGTTTAATTCCTAGGGATCTACAAACAACATAAGGCATCACATTCGTAGAGGCACCTGAATCTAGAAAAATATTATGTAAATTCTTTCCAGAAAGACAAACAAAAATAAAAAATGGAGGAGTTTCTATTTTCCCTTGGAAGAGAGTCAACTTGGTATCAACTTGTGCCACTTGATTTTTATCTTTTTCCTTTCCTTTGTCCTTAGACTATGATGGAACTTGACTCTGGTCCTTGGGTACTTGAGGAGTAGATTTTTTTCTAGTGGTAGCACTAATTGCGTTATCCTGGGGTACTACACTTGCATTGTAGGCTCCTAAGACTGTATTTCTATTAGTCAACACTCTCAATAATTTGAAGGCAGAAAGATTTACCTTCACCTTCTTAAGCTCTTCTACTACATATGCACCCAAATGTTTTGTACTCATGTTTTTAGGGGATTTTGTGAGATACTCCACCACATTTTCCTTGTTGGTATCAACATTATTTCCCTTTGAAGATTCAGCTTGTCTTGATCCATCCTTGGAGAAGTATTTCTTAGGAACATGTGGACATGATGGATTATTACTGGCATTAGGATCGGGAGGTATAGCGAAATTGTTTGGAGGAATAGAGGTAGTGAATGGACCTCTAGCTTGTAGACCTCTGTTAGGTCTATTCCTCAAATCATATTTTCTGGGAGGTTGATTGAACACATGTACTTTCTCAACCCCAACATCTTCTTCATCCAAGGGGCCATTTTCATTTTTAGCCTCCTCATTGAATAGTTGTGCCACCTCATCTACATTGCAAACTTGGTCTTCCTCTTCCTCCTACTTATTAGACTCTTCCTCAGGTTCATTCTCCTCACCTCATGGGAAACAGGCATGATTCATGACTAGCATAGGTGAGTCATAGGGAGTAGAGGGTACTATCTCTTGAATACTAGCATTATTCTCCACATCATAGTAAAAAATAGAAGTAGTAGTCTAAAATTCTAGACAATCCAACTCAAAATGTTGACTTGTCTTGTGAAGTCTGCACCAATCAGACAGGGCTACCTCTGCCAAGAATACACCACTGGAATAATTTTCTTGATTAGAAGGCTGGTCTAATGGGGTAGGAACACCTCCATTATTTATCCTTGTATTCCAGGTTGTGTTCTACCTTTGAGGTTATCTCCTGTCAAAACTTTTCCCACCAGTTTATCCTCTATCAAAATTTTGACTAAAATCTCTCCCTCTCTCAAAATTATGGCTTCTATCAAAATGTTGCCCCCTGTCAAAAAATTTTCCTTGTTGGGGCTCCCGGTTCTCTCTATTGTAATTTGACTACATAACCCTTGGAGTAGCTTGGAGCTGACTATTCTAATTTCTTAAGTAGGTAACCTCCATATTCAGTTTCTTCACTTATTCAACCAGATCATCAATTCTCTCTTTATTAGGATTACTATAATGGGCTAGTTGGGATTGTTCAAAGGAAAGCCTGATGCTACACTAGAGCCTAAGGATTAATTCAACACTTTAAATTTTTGCAGATATGTAGGGAAACTATCCTGTTGCTATTGATAGAGGGGCTAATTTGTAGTTTGCTGAGGGAAGCTTGGCATAGGTGGGGTTTGATTCATTAGAGAACCAGGGTGTGTCACTAAGGGAAACTATGGCATTGGATTCATGATAGGGGTGTGATTGGTAAGGGCTTGATTAATAGCCTAAACCTGGTTTCGATGTCTAGTTGTCCCTAATGATGGTAGGGGCCCATATAGGTGTTGCCTCGGGTCAGTACTAACTTTTACAGCCTCTGTATATGCAGTGAGCAAGCTATTAGGAGGGTTGCTTCTCCACTTGAGAAATGTAGTTGTAAGACTATCTAGAGCCTCACAATACACCTATAAAGTAGTAGCATCATCAACAACATAGGGAGCTTGTAGCCTAGCGTATGGATGATGAAATATATTATTAAAAGCTCCAATAGGCTCATTAACTTCTCTTTTAACTTTTGTAAACTACAAATACAACTCATTTGCACTAATAGGGATTTTAAACTTCTGTAGAAAGGTAGTTTCTATCTCAATCTAGTTATGAATTGACCCAGTAGGCATATGGTTATACCAATAGAAAGTATCATCTCCTAAGGAATAAGGGAAAATTCTACACGCAACATCCTCATGGGTGATCCCTCTATCCCTAAGACAAGTTTGAAAAATCTTGATATGTTCCTCTGCAGTTCTATTAGGGTCATTTGCATGAAACTTGGAACATAATTGTTCAGGATTTTTAGGCATAACATTGTAGCTATTAAAGGATAATGGAGATGGATTGTTTGCAAGGAAGGCCATTGGTGGAAGTGGAGGTAGTAAAGACTTATTTATGATAGGATGGGGTTGTTGAATAGGGACTACTTTAGGAATAGGAACTGCCTCAGAAATAGGGATGGCTTCAGAACCTGGTGTTGATGGGTTAGGTGTAGGTGAAAATAATGAAGGGGATGGAAATGAATGGGTGGATGAATATTATCCTCCTTCTTGGGTCCTCCTTGACTTGGTAGGGAATTGTAGCTCTTGGAAATCCTCTTCTCCTGATGTGGATCTCGTCCTTCTTCAGTATCTCTCAAGAGAAATGCCATTCAAGAAATGCTCCAACTTGTTGATTCGACCTTCCTTCTAGCACTAACTTGTTGATGGTGTTTTCTACACAACAACTCATACATAATACAAGTACTCTATCTCTCTTGAAAGGTAAATATCTCTCAAAAAAATTCAAAACATAACCCCAAGGTCTCTAACATCAGGACTTGACAATTCATAAACAACTCAGTGATAAATGTGAAAATATTGGTTAACACAAGGGGCCTTACAAACAAATACTGGAACTTGGGACTTATCATATTTTGTAATATGGTGATACTTGAGATTCTAAATCTAACCCAGATGGTTAAATAAAAGAAAAAAGATAAGGGTTCAAAAGAGAAGCTAAAATTAAAATTACTCCTAGAGTCAATGATGCAAATGAAAAAATGCTTGAAATGGACCAATTCCTCAAAACCAATTCTTGCTTAACCCAGATCTAGTCTACAATTTCACAAGAATAGTGCAATCTTCTAGGGAAGTAAATATTTTTAGACTATGAAGCATTCACTCAAGACAACCCTAGTTTTTCAATTGAAATGAGTAAATACTCATAATTGAACTTAGTACATTAATATAAGTTCCAAGCTAACTTTACACATAAATTGACACTCGGTGAATTGCTAAAAGTATGGACCTGGAATTGCTACAAAGACTTCAAGCATAAGACCATAAACAACATTGAATGAAATCTAACTCTAAACCTAACTTTTACCAATTACATTCAAAAAAAATTTAAAAAATAGAACAATAGGAACCATGCAAGATAAAATTAACACAAGAAGGGCACCAAATCACAATGTCTTTACTTGCATTAGATTATCCAAAGTTGCAAAAATTCTATTTTTTTTATTAAAACACTTGCTTGATAAATAGAATTAACTCCTAGCTCTTGCTTAATTTCTCTAACTGTCTAGCTATCTAGACTTTGCAAATGAGGACACATCCCCTATTTATAAAAATTATAAGCTATGTCGGCCCAAATAGGGTTACAAAACAATAGGCCCCCAAAAGTTGGTTGGCCAAGAAAGTTCCAAAATAAAATAAAATGTGCATTAAATGCTTGTGACTTGTCCAGGTCAGTCTGTGGTCTCCAATATAGCTTGATCCAATGCATGTGAAGGACAAAGAGGAAATAATGGGGAAGAAAAAATTCTGTTGTGGTATTGCATTAAATGCTCTCCCCCTTATCTCTATCTCACACCATTTTATCTTGCACTATTAAAAATATCCTCTTCAAGTCAGTCAAAGGTGGAATAATCAATATTTTAGTTGGGTTTGATACTTATCCATGACTGTAAGGTATGTAGTTTCATCATCCAAATGGTGATCAGTGACTAGACCATCATCAACTAGGGAATAGACTTGATGCCACCACCTCCTAAGCTACTCCAAGCTTAGATGTTTTGGTGAAAAAAATTTCCTCCTTGTCATGACTTCAAAGAATGAAATGCACTTATTATATATGTCAGTCAGGGTCCTCTCCAAATTTTTTCCCTACTTACTTACCTTCTTCAATACTTGTTTCCTAATCTACAAAGCATCATGCCATTCCTAGGGTTCTACAACTTTTGAAGAAGGAAGATTCCATCACTTACCATCTTTTCTTCAGTGTATTCCATGATGGTTTTGGTTTTCTACAACAAAAGATCAACATCCTCCTTATCCTGAGCTAATACAGTATTCAACCACTCTACAAACCTAAGAGCATCTCCACCAATGATAGGATTTCTTTAATTGCATCATATCCTCTAGCTTCTACCCCCTGCAACCGGTTAAGTGTGGCTTGTGTGGTGGTTTTCATATTTTCCAACTTAGTGATGGTTTCTTCAAGTAGGAGGCTTGTTGCAGATGGTGAAGAGCTAACTTGACCAATAGATTGCAAAGGCCTCTTGAGATCCTGCAAATACCTCTTCAATTTCGCATTCTCCTTCTTCAATTATTTCCTTAGTTTTCACCTCTTTCTTCAATTTTCTTAGAATTACAACACTGGAGCCTTCAAAATCTTCAACTTCCTACATCATAGAGGTGGGTCCCAGGTTAATGGTCTGAACATTGTAATCCTGATGAGTCACCTCATCTTTTCTCTTGTTAGGTGTAGGAGTGGCAATGTGGATCACCTTGTTATTTGCCTCATCCCTCTCAATTCAAAAAATGAACTTGGCCTTCTTCTTGATCAATTCTTTGGTAGCATCTGAGATTTTGACATGTTATGTACATTGAAGTAGTTTGGTGATTTACATGGTGAATGCATCATTCACCCTCCTATAGCTTGATCTGTCGAAGTGCAATTGTGGATACACTTCGTAGATCACATCCTGCCTGAAGAAACCTCTTGTACTTAGTCCTTTGTAGGGATGGAATCTTGCAAGTGCATAAACTAAGAGGTCATGGTGAAGCTATTTTTCTACAACACATTGCAAAGTTGCTCAAGTATCATAGCACTAATGATACCTGCCCAGTGATAGTTAGTATTCTCCTACATCCTCACTATAACATAGAACATCCAGTTCTCAAAGACTCCTAAACTTTTCAAGCCCACTAGTCTACTAAGGAGTGTAGTTGCATCATACTACTTTGCATCGAATTTTTCCCTAAATAGCTGTTTTGGAAGTTTAGAGATGTGAGGCTTAGGATTTTCCAACCAAGAATTGATGACCTATTGTGACTTGATGGTATCCTCATAATATTTCTTGGCTTTGTCCAAATCTAGGCCTACCACATGAGACCTGTCAGGCATGCGAAATGTTTGTGCCACTGAGATAGGAGAGAAAGTGGCCAATACTTTTCCTTGGGCATCAATCACCCTCTGTGTGCCTATGCCATAGTTCCTAGCACACTCTAGCACTAGCTCATAACATTGGACTATGGGAGGAAACCCAGCTACATGATCCAATCCTGAGTCCATTAATATTTTGGCCAACAATGGAGGGTCCTTCTCTACCATTCTTTATTTGAATTCTTCATACTCCCATTTTTCCACATTGGTGTTAGTGATTTCTGACCAAATAGAGGTCATCTTTCTTTCAAGAACCTTACTCTTTATATCCAACTTGATCCTTTTTTCCTTTGAGATGGAAGATCCCTCAGCACCAGGATCCATCTGCTTGTTCTTGGTCTTGCTAGCAAATTCCTTAGTTGACGCTGCTTGCATCCAACAAAAGACCATGATAAATTACCATTACAACATTAGAATCAAGGCCAGCCAATCATAAACAACATGCTTATCATTCAATCCTCTCAAAATCATGATTAAAATCCCTTGAATCATCATAAAACACAATTATTTAGAAGTCTATGATTTTCAGCCATCCAAGGAAATTAGGCCAAAGAGTAATTTCAAGGAATTCCATGCGAGGTGGATTTTAATGATCAAAGCACAAATACCATAAATTAATCATCCCAAATGAAGAAAAAGCATGAACCATCTCTCTAATTATTCAAATCAGCCATAAGATGCTAAAACATGTAACATTAAATTCACTTATTTACTGAATTCTCCATGTTGTGTAATTATTTAGGGAAATATGATGTAGAGGGTATGGGACTTTTAGAAAAAAACAAATGATTTCAAGAATTTCAATTATGCACTCTCTAACCCTGTTTTAGGCAACCTTAAGGAGACAAGCCTTAATAGTGCACTTATGAGCTAAAACCTCCTCTTATGGACTCAAACCCTTGGAAAGATCTTAAGAGACTCAATCAGACTTATCTTGAATGATTACAAAGCTCCAAGCCTCTAACTTAGACACAAACCCACTTTTTCACCTTGACTAGGCTTCTAGCCTAACTAGGCCTCTAGTGATGGTTTTTTGAACTTTGTACTCAACTTCCCCAAAGGAATCCTCGATATAATGATTGATTTTGATGTGGTTTATGATACTACACAACATACCAGAACCCTGATGGCACTTGTTTCAGAACAACCTTCCCAAAACCTGTTGTTTCCATAAAATCAAGGCCTAATTAGCCCTCTTTTTCAAAGAAACCCTATTCCAATCTCAACTCCAAATCATGATAATTTCAACAGTAGCTTAAATTGTTTCCAAACCAAGGAATTTCAATTTTTTAGGCCCCTATGATACCCTTATATCCTCAAACACAAAACCCTCAATAAATTGCTCCAAAACTAGGGCTTCTTGAAAATTAGCATTTCAGACACTTTCAGAACTAGTTCTTGGACTTTTCACCAATAACTCAACATATATAAACACCTTCAACTCAAAAAAAAACCCCTTATTTAGGTAGATCTCCTATTGCTATACCTTAGGCTCCATTTTCATGCTCTTTGCATTACCAAATCATGGTGTGCACTCTAGAATCTTCCCTACTTGCACATTATCTTGTTAGATATATATGATACATGTTAGGAATGATCCATTTCATAGGTCATAGAAACATTCTTCCATGAAATGGATCAAACATCCGTGAGAACCACCAAAAAATAGTGAAAAAACTATATTTCCTTAGGATAGTCAGTTATATTACACAAATATTTGATTGATATTGCTTTCAACATGTGAAAATGGTTTCAAAAACATGTAAATACAAGTCCTCAATACTTCCAATTGAGCATACTACCAAAATAAATCAAATATTCATCAAGAAAATACTAAAAATTGCAAGAAAACTAAAAATTTTAGTCTTTTTCCTATAGCAATCTGTACATTCACTTCCAAAATCAACCAACCTCCATACAAATGAATTCTCCAACCTTAAGAACCCTTTCTCCAACTGCTCAAACCATTTAGGATTTCTAATATTACATTATAGTTGCTAAAACTCCTAAAACTCACTTACCCGCCCAAAGTTGGATTTCAAATATTCAAATTTCCAACTTGCAATTTATTGAACTCCTATTAACTCTAAAGCTTCCAAAATTATTACATTTCATTATTCAACCTTATTTGACCTAATGAAAACATTATATTCCTATTTAAACTCCTAGGACACTATTGGTCCACTTGTAATGCATTTTGGTCCTATGGTCCTTATCAAGGTCCTTAGGACTTTTGACTCCCTTAATGCTTTTATCCATTTCAAAAGCCATTATAGGCTTCAAGTTGTTATAGTTGATTCTCTGAGATGTGTTAAAGGTCTTCATAACCCCTGCATCCTCCCAACCCTTGAAGTGTTCCTTGAAGAGCTTGGCTTCCCTTTCACCATTCTCCCCAAGAAAGAAAAAGTTCTTGCCCCAAGAAGTATACAACTTGTTGCCACCACAAGACTCCTTGGTCCTAGATGTTTGCATCTTCTGATCCAATAACATGAAATCTCCCAAAGTCACCTTCTTCCGTTCTCTGCCAACCTGTACTCTTGTCAGGATCAAAACATTGATTAGCTTGTCCTCTTTGTTGTTTGAGATTAGTTTGTCCTTGTACCATGTTCCTGCCCTTATTCCACTGATTGCTTTGTAAAAGAACACCATCTCTATTAACCTCAACAATAGGGCATTCAAAATTTCCAACCTTGATACTGTCCAAGTCCCATAGATTCTAATTTTTAGGACTGTGTGTTTCATAACTCTGCTGCAACTTGTCATTTCTCCCCCAACTAATGTCTTCCCCTGGCTTACCCTGCATATTCATCTACAAATGCTTCTCAAAACAGATCACAAAGTTTTCTTTTAACTGTCCCAAAGGCAAAGGCCTTAACTTATACCTAAAATCTCCTTTATGCACCAAATATGTATTATGGAATCCATCATGCACTATCCTCCTAGCAAACTGCCATGGTCTCCCTAAGATGATATGACCACAAGTCATTGGAATGACATCACAAAGCACCCTGTCCTAATATTCCCCAATTGAAAAATCCACAAAATCCCTCTTACTAATCTCTACATGTTGCATTTGAGTTACCCAAGTTCCCTTGTAGGGACTAGGATGATCAAATGTTTCAATTCCTAACTTAGCTACCATATTATATGAAACTAAATTGCTATGTGACCCTAAATCTATGAGTAATCTGCGTATTTTACCATGTCTGAGAAAATTTGTCTTGAAGATAGTTACCTTTAACTATTGATGTAGTATTTCTCCTTGCTTGACCATAAGGAACTCACAATTAGTTATAGGGTCTGCCATCAATGTCGTTGATTCTTCTTTTTTGTCCTCTTCTTCTTGCACCAAATTTTCCCTTTTATCTATGCCCTTATTTGATTGTTCCCATTTAGGAAACTTGAAGGAAGGATGCCCTAGTTCATTGCAATTGAAACACTTTCTTGTGAATGTGCCTCTAACCTGTCCAAATCTGCCTCCTCCTCTTTGATCTGATAGCACCTCTTTACCTTTATCATTTTTTCTCTTATCATTGCTTCCTTGCCCTTGTTCTCTATTACCTCTACCTCTGCTTGAACTACCTCCTCTTCCACCATTGCTTGACCTTTCTTGCTTCCTTTTCACCTTTTCTTCTGCTCTAATGGCCAATTGAAAACATTCTCCTAATGTCCTTGGCATCTACAAACCAATCTCATCTTGTAAGTTATACCTCTAGCCATTGATATACCTGGCTACTTTTTCATCTTCTTCCTCATATCTTCCTCTGATACTAAGCTTTTGAAGTTGCTCAGTATAGGACATCACATCCATGTCCTTTTGTCTTAAGTTCTACCTCATCCTCTTCCCATGAATTGTGTAATCAAATGGTAGGAATTGCTCCTTGAATAAACTCCTCATCCTTTCCCATGTAGAAACTTTTTCCAATCCCCTAGCCATCCTATCATTCTTAAAACTAGTCCACCATGTCAGTGTTGTACCTCTCAACTTGGTTTTCAAAAACTTAGCCTCCCTCTCTTCATCCATCTCTTCAAACTCAAAATAGTTCTCTAAGGCATCAAGCCATCCTAACACCTCTTCACTATCCATCTTCCCTTGATAGATAGGAAAATATGTGACTCTTTCCTCCATGACCTTGCACTGCTTTCAACAATGTTACTAACCTCCTTTCCTTAGGGTCTTCTATCTCACTTGTTGGTTGTTCTTGTTTTACCCTCACATGCTCTTCATCTTCATCATTATCTTCTTGGTTTCCTTATTCTTCTCTCCTATTTCTCTCAAGGTTGTTTATCCTAGCCTGCATAGTCTCTCTCTCCCTTCTCCATTTCCTTTCTTCCCTTGCTCTAGCCTACTCTCTTCCTGCTTCTTGTTCTCTTCTTTCCCTTCTTTCTTTTTCCAAGGTTTCCCTCAAATCCTCTAACTCTCTTGCTAATTGATTTTTAGGTGCCATTGCTGATTCTTAAATCCCTAAAGGACCTAATCACTGCTCTAATACCACTCTGATGCAAAGTGTATGGGAATTTTAGAAAACAAAAAATGATTTCAATAATTTCAATGATGCACTCTCCAACCCTGTTCTAGGAAACCTTAAGGAGACAAGCCTTAATAGTGCACTTATGAACTAAAACCTCCTTTTATGGACCCAAACCCTTGGAAAGCTCTTAAGAGACTCAAACAAACTTTTCTTGAATGATTACAAAGCCCCAAGCCTCTAACTTAGACACAAACCCACTTTTTCACCTTGACTAGGCTTCTAGCCCAACTAAGTCTCTAGCGATGGTTTTTTGAACTTTGCACTCAACTTCCCCAAAGGACTCCTTAATATAATGATTGATTCTAATGTGGTTTAGGATGCTACAAAACATACAAGAACTCTGATGGCACTTGTTTCAGATCAACCCTCCCAAAACCTATTGTTTCCACAAAATCAAGGCCTAATTAGCCCTCTTTTTCAAAGCAACCCTATTCCAATCTCAACTCCAAATCATGATACTTTCAACAGTAGCTTAAATTGTTTCCAAACCAATTAATTTCAAGTTTTTAGGCCCCTATGATACCCTTATACCCTCAATAAATTGCTCCAAAACTAGGGCTTCTTGAAAACTAGCATTCTAGACACTTCCAGAACCAGTTCTTGGATTTTTCACCAATAACTCAACATATCTAAACACCTTCAACTCAAAAAAACACCCCTTATTTAGGTAGATCTCCTACTACTATACCTTAGGCTCCATTTTCATGCTCTTTGCATTGTCAAATCATGGTGTGCACTCTAGGATCTTCCCTACCTGCACATTAGCTTGTTAGATCTATATGATACATGTTAGGAATGATCCATTTCATAGGCCATAGAAACATTCTTCCATGAAATGGATTAAACATCCATGAGAACCACCAAAAACTAGTGAAAATTTTGTATTTCCTTAGGATAGTCAGTTATATTACACAAATATTTGATTGATATTCCTTTCAAGACATGAAAATGGTTTCAAGACATGTAAATACAAGTCCTCAATACTTCCAATTGAGCATACTACCAAAATAAATCAAATATTCATCAAGAAAATACCAAAAATTGTAAGAAAACTAAAATTTTTAGTCTTTTTCCTATAGCAGTCCGTGCATTCACTTCCAAAATCAACCAACCTCCATACACATGAATTCTCCAACCTTAAAAATCCTTTCCCCAACTACTCAAACCATTTATGATTGATTTTATTACATTATAGTTGCTAAAACTCCTAAAACTCACTTACCCGCCCAAAGTTGGATTTCAAAAATTTGAATTTCCAACTTGCAATTTATTGAACTCCTATTAACTATAAGGCTTCCAAAACTATTAAATTTCATTATTAAACCTTATTTGACCTAATTAAAACATTATATTCCTATTTAAACTCCTAGGAAACTATTGGTCCACTTGTAATGCATTTTGGTCCTATGGTCCTTATCAGGACCCTTAGGACTTTTGACTCCCTTAATGCTTTTATCCATTTCAAAAGCCATTATAGGCTTCAAGATGTTATAGTTGATGCTCTGAGATGTGTTAAAGGTCTTCATGAACCCTGCGTCCTCTTGGCCCTTGAAGTGTTCCTTGAAGAGCTTGGGTGCCCCTGTACCAAAATCCATCAAGGAAGGAAATCTACCAAGCTAGTGTGATTCTGTGTTTTTACACTCCAAGAAAACAAGAGGGCGATGAAAAATTAGGGAATTCTTAAGGTGAGGGAATTTTGTGAAGCTCTCAAAATCTTGAAAGTTGTCATTTCTCATGATTTCACCCAAATTTATCGAACAATCACAAATTTGGGAATTTGAGCTTGAATCTAGTTTGCTTTGAATCTCTCACGGATTATCCTCAAATTTAAACTCACTCAAAAGAAAACCGATGAGGAATTGGTGATGCCCTAACTTGAAACCCTAAAATTTTTCCATGAATGCATAGAACTTTCTTGGGTTCATCTCACCCCTTTTACTAAGCTCAAAAATGGATCCTTTAGTACCTACACAAGTGAGCTAATACCTAATGAAATTGGACATAAGCTCATGAACTCACTCGGGTGGTCATCAGTCTAACAAGTTCGAATAACCCTAAATCATACCAAGTTGTAACAATAACACATAGGGCCAAGTTCATGGGTGAATTTGACATTACCAAATTGAATGATTAACTAGGGGAGTGCACCTTCTAGACTTCAAGAAATCATGCACAACCCTGGCTTTAAAATGCTCAATGCCAAACATGCAAAATCTAGAATCCAAGCATACTCAAGACGTGAAAGAATCATTCATTTTCATCAATCAAAAGAAAGGAAAAAAATACATACCATTAATGAATTGAATTTTATTATAACAATGATTGGTAGCAAGCTTTGATGCCCTAACAAACAACAAAAACAATGATGACACCAAGGGAATTCACCACCAAATCCAAGAATCAACAAATCCAATCACCAAGCACCCAAGTTCAAGCTCCTCAAATTAGCAAAAGGAAAATGATAAAACTTCAATGGCACAAGAATCCCTCAAAAATCAACTAAATACATACCACATAAACGATATAATCAAGTATTAATGACATCAACAAGACAACCCAAGATGCAATATGGGAATTCGATGAGGTGAAGGAATTCTGGGAAAATTTAGTGGATGCAGAATTATGCAAAGGACCAAGATTTTTGGATTATAGCACTAAATATTCCTCATTGGTTTTTTAAGGAAATCGAGGAATTCCGTCAGAGGAGGAATTTCCCAAAATTAGAGGAAAACCTAGATTTTTTATGAAACTTAGGATTTTCAATGAATAACTTAAAGGGGTCATTTGTGTAAGAAAAATGAACATCGAAGGACACCTAAAAGAAACCAAATTTAGAAATCAAGGGATCAAAAGGCATAAAAACCTAGAGCAAAAGAGGGTCCCTACTTTCAGTGGGGTGTGTGTGCAAAAAATGCACAAGTGTGTGGATGCTAGTTCAATAAGCCCAAATGCAAGATTTAGTTGTAGATGTCATTCACAACCAGCTTCATTGACTGTTTTCTTTAGTATTTTTAGGATAGTTTTATTCATTGCTTCTACTTGGCCATTGCCTTAGGGATAGTATCAAGTAGTGAACTGGTGTTGGATATGGAATTTTTGACACAACTTTTTTATATCCTAGTTCTTGGATGGTGTTCTATTATCTAAGATGAGGGTTTATGGAACAAAATAATGACAAATGAGGTAACTCAAGATAAACATGGCTATCTACTTCCTCATTATGTAGGTCATATGAATGGATTCAACCCACTTGGTATAATATTTAGTGGCAGTTATTATAAACTTATGGTTGTTGGATGATGTTGGATTGATTTTACCTATGAGGTCAAGCCCCCATTATGAGAAAGGCCATGGTGTGATCATTGGCTGTAATTTTGGAGATAGAGCATGAATCAAATCTCCATGTTGTTGACACTAGATGCATTTTCACACATACTAATGAGCTTCTTTTTCCATAGTTGGCCAATAGTACCCCATCCTCAATAGTTTCTTAGCTAATGTCATACCCCTAAAATGGGACCCACATATTCCATCGTGTAATTTTGTTAAATCAGTTAAGGCTTCCTCTTAGTTAAGAGATTGTAGCAATGTCCCTTCAATGCTTCGATGGTAAAGGGCATCAGTTAGGATCATGAATCAAGATTCCTTTTTGACAAAGGTCCTTTTAAGGTTCAAGGTGATGGTTCCTCTATTAAGGTAGATAAAGATTTCATATTACTAAAGGGATCCAGGACCAACAATGAAACAAATGAATTCATATTTAGGTATTTCAAAAGTTGTTACGAGAAGTTTTTCCACCAAGAATTCACATTAGAGGATGTTGTTTGGCATGTCTCGTACTGATCCAATTATTGCCATGGTGTTTGTTGCTTTGTTTTTCATGTGAGGAATCTGCTTAAAATTTATGTCTATAAAGAAATATTTGAGATTCTCCACCATCTTCTTGTAAGGAGTGAGCTTGTCATCTTTAGTTTGATAGTCGTCATTGACTTGGTTGATAACTAGTTGTGAGTCTCTATAGACTTTCATCTCTTTTATCTGCCATTGAGCTGCTATCCTAAGACCTATGATCAAGGCTTCATACTCGACAATGTTATTAGTACATGGGAATGATAGCCTATATGACTTTGGGATGCAATCACCTTGAGGGGTGATGAAAATAATGCCTAATTTAGATCCATGTTGAGTGAACGATCCATCAAAATCCATCTTCCAATGAGTTGTAAGGTTTATAATGAATACTAATTCATTAGGGAACTTAGATATCAAAGGGTTCTCAACATAGATGATTTTTTCTGCTAGCTGGTTTATGATCATTTGTCCTTTGATTTCCTTTCACTCTACATACTGTATGTCAAACTCTGTCAAGATCATTACCCATTTAGCCATTCATCTTGTGAGTGTTACTTTGGATAACATATATTTCAATGGATCAATATTTGCATTGAGCTTGATTTGATGTCACAAAATGTAGTTCCTAAACTTTTTTGAAGCAAAAACTACTGCTAGGCATGCATTCTTAATGGGTGAATATTTCATCTCATAGCCTACCAAGGTTTTGCTGATGTAGTATATGGCTCTTTCTTTTCCGTTTTCATCATGTTGTGCTAAAAGAGCTCCTAATGTTGCTGGTGTTACTGAGAGATATAAGATCAATGGCTTGTTTGGTATTGGTGACATGAGCACTAGAGGTTTTAGTAAGTAATCCTTGATCTACTAGAAGGCTTTATCACACTTGTAAGTTATCCCTTTATGGAGAAGATGAAAAAAGGGGTGGATCTTATCTGATAGCTATGCTATGAACCTTCTGATGGACTGCAACCTTCCTTGAAATCCTCTCATCTACTTCAATGTTTATGGTGGTTCCATTTCTAGGATGGATTTTACCTTTGTTGGATCAATTTCTATCCCTCTTTGTGAAATAATAAAGCCAAGAAGTTTCCTTGATGTGACCTTGAACATACACTTTTTTGGATTTAGTCATACCTTGTATTCTACAAGCCTATCAAAGATAGGTCCTAAGACTTGTATGTGCTCACTTATTTTCTTTTATTTTTCCAAAATATCATCCAAATAATCTTTAACTATTTTGTGGATCATGTCATGAAACATAAGGGTCATTTCTCTTTGATAGGTTGCTCCTACATTCTTGAACCAAAATGGCATAACATTCTAGAAATAGGTTCCCCATGGACAAGTGAAAGTAGTTTTTTGTTGATCCTCCTTGGTGATTATGATTTGATTGTAGCCTGGAAATCCATCCATGAGTTACGATGTTTTATGTCTAGCTATTAAATCCACAATGAGATCAATGTTGGGAAGAGGGAAGTCATCCTTTGGGCATGTTTTGTTTACGTCTCTGAAGTAGGATAATCTATCAATCGGATGAATCCAACATCAAGAATCTTTTTTAGTTCTAGTTTAACTAAGAGTGTTATATGAGGGTGCATCTTTCTTAATTTCTATTTAACTAGTTTGGCTTTAGGATAGACTACTAAGTGATGCACAACTACTTCTAAATCAAGGCTTGGCATATTTGTGTATGACCATGCAAAGTTCGATCTTCTCTCTTTGAGGAATGTTGCAAAGTCATTTTGTTCTTCATCCAACAAGGATTCAACATAAAAGGTGATCTTATGTTCTTTCTCTATTCCCACATTGACTAGAGTAGCCTTTTCTACTAGCACAACTAACTTCTTTGGATGCATTGCACTAAGGGGGAGATTGAATCCCTCATCCTTGGGTGCCTTAGAGAGGTTTTCACCATCGGATGCATCCTTTATTTTTACTTTTTTTGGATTAGAGAGTTCCACAAGGTGGTTTTCACTCAAGGATCTACATGTTAGTTCCATTTCATTTACTTTGTGACTAAAGGATCCAATTGTCTCCCCATATTATGCCCCTATATTGAGCTCTTTCAAATCCTACTTTGTGATCTACCCATGATAAGTTGCCTCAAAGTCCCATGAATTCTGAGATCATTTCATCATTTTCAAATAAATCTAGAATCGGTGGTCCTTGTTGGTCCATGTTAATAATTTGTTGGTATACTAGGCGTATTTCAGTTGGTTGGTTATTTAAGACAAAGGATGTGATGGATATCATAAAAAGGGTGATGTTCTTAAATAGGTCAATGACATCAAGGGGAAATTCATCTAAGGTCATATCACGCAATGTGGGTGACCAAGAGGAAGCCTCAACTCATTTACCGGAAATACCCTTTCCAATAAGTGTGACCTTGCTAGTAGTACAACCTAAGCCAACATTCTTTATTTGTTTCTTAGGAATGATGGGTTCTAGTAAACCATTGTCATTTTGTCCTAGCTTTGCATTCTTGTTATACCCCCAATTCTACATTAGTTGTAGGCCTTTGTTGTCATCTTAAATTAGAAGAATAGGAAATGGCCATTCATCTTGATAGAGGAGTTTAGAGACATCTTCTTGATTCAGATCCCCCCACTTGGTGAAGGTAGTGGCTGCCATCTTGATTGTTTCTAGTTCTTTGATGCTAGATGTAGGTTTCCCATGAGATTGAGGAGAAATGGGTAATTCTCCTAAGACAAAGGAATCTTCCAATAGTTTGTAGTTTCCACAAGCATCATCTTGGATCATTGCTTTAACATCAGGTATACTTTGCACAATGGGTGTTTTTGATGTTGAGGTAGAAGCTAGGGATGATTGGTCAATAAATGAGCTCGATGGTGTAGGTCCTTCATCATTTTTGGGTATTTGTGGGATTTTATAGAACTTGGCCTCAAGAATTTTGCAGTAGTAGAAAGGATCAGGATCTCCATGGATAGTGATTTCTCTTCCTTCGAAAGGAAAATTCACACACTGGTGATAGGTTGAGGCTACAACTTTCAAAGCATGGATCCAAGGTCGACCAAGTAGTATGTTAATGGGAAGATGAAGACCAAGTACTTGTCTTGTGGATTCTATAATAAGAGGTCCCACTTGGATTGGATGTGCAATGATCCCTTGTGATACCCTTTCTTGATCATCATATGCCCTGATGGTGGTACTTTTTGTCTTCTCAATAGTATCTTCTGAGTAGCCTAGATTCTTTATCAACTACAAGGTACAAATGTTTAGACCAGTGCCTCCATCTACCAAGACTCTTTTGACCTTGTTTTTATGAATGAAAAACTCAAGGTGTAAAGCATGGTTATGAGATGTTTGTGATGGTAGGTCTTGCTTGAAAAAGGTAATAAGATGGTTGGCAATATGTCCTACAATAGCTTAAAACTGATCAATATCAATGTTCTTAGGAATAGATGACTCAGACAAGGCTTTTCCTAGTATTTCTCTGTGTGTAGGAGATAACCTTAAGATTTCTAAGAGTGATATCTGAGTAGGGGTCTACTTAAGTTGATCTACAAGATTGTACTTTCTAGGATTAGATGTGGGAAATGTAGGTTGTGTCCTAGGTTGAGATGAGACTCCTTGAATGGTTATTTTTCCTCTTCGTGTGGTGACTCCACATTGTTCATTGGCTCATTTGATGGTGACAAAAGTGATGATGCTATCATAGGAGGATACTACATTGGAATAGGTATGTTGTACATTGGTGTAATCCTTACCTTTTCCACTTTTCTTTGATTTTTTATGATCTGGCAGAGGGTTCTTGTATATCTTGAGATCCTGATTCCCAGCTAGTACTTCAATAGATATGGTATCACTTTCTATGAAATCTTGGATAATTTTCTTGAGTTTCATGGAGTTTTTTGTTTTATGCCCTTTGATCTTATAAAAGTCACAAAGATCACACTCATTATACCAAGATGGATTCTCTTGTGGTTCTTGGTAGTGTTAAAAGTTAGGAAGTGTTATTAGATTTGACTCTACCACTTTCTTCATTATCGTCTCAATGGGTTCTGATAATTATGTGTACTTTTGTTTGGGATCATTTTTCCTATTACCAGTTTTCCTTTGTTGCATGTTGGTGTTACTGATATGATTTTTTTGAGGTGGTATCATTTGTTGCACAGTTGTTTGGATATTCACAACTTTATTGTTATTGGGTCTAGGAGTACTTAGTATGACCTTAGCATCTACTACACCGTCGTTTGTTATGTTTTTGTTCTTAACCCATACACGAAGTTTCTCATTTGAACTAGTTGAAGGAGGATTGTCTTTGTAAGCCTATTTATTTCCTTATGAGATTAAGGCTCTTTCAGTATTAAGGAATCTAGGAACAAGCTTGTCATATGATGTGATGCACTGCATTTTCAAGTGGAATGATAGATTTGGATCCAATTTGGCTATAATGATACCCACTTGTTTCTCATCAGGAAGAGGCCACTTGATTTTACTAGCTCTTTGTATCCATCATTGTAAGAAATTAGTGAAGGTTTCTTCTTGATTTTGTTTAAGAGTGTACAAATCTTCTAGACTAATGCCCATGTCAAGATTAAAGGAGAAGTGATTGATGAATTTATAAGTAATTTCTTGAAAATTTTTGATAGCAGGAGGCAAATGAGAAAACCAATCCATAGAATTTCCTATTAGACTTCGAGGGAAGAGACACATTAGATATAATTCATTGTAAGTCACTTCCATGCACATGATGTTTAATTCTTTGATATGGTCAACAAGACTTCCTATCCCTCTATATTTGTCAAATTTCAGGATTTCAAAACCACGAGGAAATGGTATCATTGCTATGTTTCGATCAAATGGGTAGGGACACAAGTTTTGTGTATGTGGTTCCTTTGTCTTTCCCATGTGAAGGTCCTACATTTCTTTTGAAATCACTTTCAATTGTGATGCTACATCTTCTTGTGTATTGGGTGGAGGAACATATGGTGGGATGAGAGATGAGTTGTATGGGGTGTATGGAGGTGTGAGATTTTGTGAAAGTCATGAATACATTCCTAATTCATTTGGATTGATGATGTTGAAATGAGGATAATAGGAACCTTGTTGCTATTGTTGGGCATATTTTTTGGCTAGTAAGGCTTGCTATTGAGCTTCTTGTTGTTTTTGTGCCAATAAGGCTTGTTCTAGAGCTTGTTGTTGGGCCTATTGTTGCTATTGTTGGGCTATAAAAGCTTGATGTTGGGATTTTTGTTTTTGTTGTGCTATTAAAGCTTATTATTGGGATTTTTATTGTTGTTACATGACTTGTTGTGATGCTAAGGCTACTTGTTGTTGTTGGGATAAGGCTGCCCATTGTTGTGCTTGTCATTTTTCTTGGGCTAAAGTTGTTTGTTTTGCCTATTGTAAAGCTAAGCCATGTGCTTGCAATGTTGGATTGGGTAGTTGTTGGGACATCTGTGATGAATTGATGTTTTGAATAGGTAATGGATTGCTAATGAGAGGTGGAAGATTCCCTTGATTTAACACTCCTTGTAAGTTGGTAGAATGAGGTGGAGCAATGTATGTTTGTGGTCCTAATTTATTTGGCATAGTAAAGGGAACTATAGGAAATAGTGATGATGTCATTAAATTCTGCAATGGAAACAACACACTAGGACCTTGAGTCCATGGATTGAAAAGATTTCCTTGTCCTATGTTTTGAGGATTACCTTGTGCTAAAGATGTAAACAAAGGATTAGTGATCAAGTTATGTCCTGGATTGAATGAACTTGTAACCAAGGGATTGATTTGAGGTGGATTGATGGTAGATGGCATGGATGAACTCACTAGAGGGTCAGATGAAGATTTTCCTATTTGCATTGAGGGTTGGTTCTGTGATATAGTATTGACATGGCCTTGTGTTCTATTTTGAGATGTTTGATTTGTACTTCTTTGTGTGATGGTAGTTATACTTGTGGTTGTCATAGGTGTGGATGAAGAAGGATATCCTCGAAATGTCAAAGTGGTGGTGGAATAATGAAGTTCAAGTGGTGTGTGTAATTTTTTAGGATTTTCAAGGATAGGAGGAGCACCAAAGGTAGGTATCCAAGTGGTGGTGGGAGGTGGAGGATTAGTTTCAAGGGAACCCACAAGTATACTACTTTCAAATGGTAATGTGTGACCAAAATCTTTAGCAAGGCTGGTTGCAAGACTAGGTATGTAAGTTGGATTTAGCCCTTGTGATGGTGTTGTGAATTCCTATGTTAAAGTATGTGCTACAAACATTGGTGAAATAGGATCTATATTGTCAAAAGAATGGCGTTCCAAAATTTCTTCCCTAGTAATCTCAAATGGGTTATTCATGACATCTTTGATTTCATATGGTCCCAAAGGAGATGATGCTTGTTGTGATGAGGTAACATGACTTCTAGGATCAATTTCTAAAGGATTTGGATCACTTGAGGTAAATTTAACTTCGGTTTCCTCCATGATTCAATTGTGTTGTGATCCTGTCTTTACCATAAATTTTGTGTCACCTGTGGGAGAGTTATGTTGAGTTTTGTAATGTTTTAACTCTCTAGTTTACTCAAACCTAGGTAAAAGGGATGCTCTAAGTATTTTAGGAGCAATTGTGATGGTGGGGGATGAAGAGATAGGTGATTTGGGAAGTGACCTTTGAAAACATTTAAGGAAAACACTTTTGACTTGAGTGTGATATTTTGATGTTGGGACAAAGGATGTTAATGAACTTAGAAATCTTTAGGGTAGACTTGTCACCTTCAAGATAAGCTAGTTCAAAATTGATAACTAACTTAGATAAATGCATGGAAAAAGATATATTTCACATACAAATTAGCTAAGTTAGCAAGTGATGTAGTTTGATTTGATGTTCAAGTCATAAAATGTTTGATGTATTCAATTGTTTGCAAAGGTAGATGAGATGGGATATGAAATTGGATGAAGGGGTAAGTGAGGTGTTTGACCCAATGTTGAATTAAAGTGAACCTTTTTTTTTGACAAGATCAAGGTGGTGAGAAAGATGCAAGACCTCTAAAAAGTTCAAATCCTAAAGACACAATGGTTTAGAAAAGTTTATTGCTCCTCAAAAAGTTGAGGGTTTTAGTTCATGAAGAACGTGTACATTTTCAGGTATTTTCTTATGGTGTGTTCATAAAATTTTACCAACAACTTGGTTTGGTTCTCATAGAGTGCCTCAATGTGGTAGTTAATTGCTTTTGTACTCCAATGTCTACATTTAAAGTGACAACCAACTGACTTTCATTTTTGGGGATCTTTATTTTGTGTGATATCATTTGGTAAAGTGAGTTATAAGATTAAGGTAATTAAAATGATGCTAGACCCCTAAAATGTTCAAGTCCTAGAAAATGAGAGGATGGATGGGAATACTCAAATCATTTATAGCTCTCCTAGCTTGTGCATAAAAGTTTCTTAGCAAAGTGTAATGGTTATGATAGAATATTGAAGCCCACTTTTGATTATACTTTGTTCTATGATTCCTATGTCTAAAATGGAATGTTGAAGACTTTCCCCTACCAATTTTAACTATTTTATGGATCATTTAGGGGAGTTTGATATCATGTTAAAATAGTTTAAGTGTATGGAAGAAAGGAAGATATTTGTTGCCACGTAGGAGGTGGTAATGTGGGCCTTCCAACCTCAAATATTAGATTGTTCCTCTTCTTTGTCTAAAATGGTTGTTGCATTTCTCCACTATGTGTTTGTTTCCTTGTGTTTAAAAGTGAAGCTTCTCAAACTGCTAATAAGATTAGTTTGTTCACCGTTTATGAGTTCAAAGTTTGGCGGAATTATGGAACCTGGAAGATTAGGCTATTAAATAGGAGTAATCGGTCTCCAAATAGTCATGTGGGGTTCATTTGTCAATTTATCTTTGCTTAAGTGAATTTATTTTACCACAAACACTTATCTTTATTATGCTTCCAAACTTGATGTTTATGTCAAAAACATCAAAACTTTCACAATGTCCATTTTGTGAAAATCATGAGGCCAAAGCCACAATTTCCTATGTTGTCTCTGGGGAAATATGGGTTTGAGATTAATGTTAAGATATTTAGAAATCACTAAGGATAAATCCTTAGGACAAGCAGTAATATCAAGGCTCACTCAAGAAGTCCATATTTATTCCAAAGTGTTTGAAATTTGGATAGTGAATGCTTGTTTTTGGATCATTTTGAAATCAAGAAAAGTGTTAAACTAACTCACAAGCATTACAACCCTAGGATAGAAATGGATATATTTGTTGAATTCCCACTTGGATTTCTCTAGCTGTGCTTATTCAAAGAGGATGATTAGAAGATTGACCACATAGGCTCCCCCTTACAATGCACTCACTTTTCCAGGTCAGCCAAGCTTCAAATTCTCATGAATTTTCTATGACAAACTTTTCATCTCTACTAAGAACTACAAGTATGTGGGACGGCTTCAAAGGTCCAACCTCTTGACACCAACAAATATTAGGGATTTTTGGCTACTACACAAGGGTTCATAATAAGTACATCCCGTTCAGAGAACACTATGATAAAATCCATCAAGAGGTCTCCCAACCCTTAGAACAAGGGATTTATGCATCATAGAGATACTGGGGGAGAGCTATCATGCATCACTCGAAGTTGATTGCAAAGTTTCCTTAAAACCACAAATTTATATAGCGGTTTGGAAGAGCCTGGCTTATGCTCATTACCACTTGGGTCATTCCCTTGGGGTGAGTAATTTTTCCCACCAATGCAAGCCCTCTAAAGGTAAACAATAGCAAGGAAGTACATCCATAGTTTGATCATTTGTATTTGCATGAACAAAGAGAGAACACACGCTATTCCTTTTTCTCACACTCACATGGTTTGTTCAATTTTAATCCAAATGAAAAATGGAGGTGATTTTTCAAAGTGTTAGAGAATGTTTCTATTTCTCAATATTTCCAAACGGCATGAGAGAATTGCATACGCATTCACTAGCAGTTTTGAAAATCATGAAACAAAGCAAATAGTTGTCAATTTTATCCTTCAAATTAATGATGAGTTAATTTTAAGCACCAATTGAAAGATGATTTTTCCTTGTTCAATTCTAAGCCCAATTGAAAGATGTGATGTGAGGGTTCAGTTTTAACCAACTTTGAACATTCATTTTAAACCAAATGGAAAACTAGTGCATTGCCTAAAACTGAAAATAAAAAAGCATGAAATTGGGTTATAATTGCCCCAAAACATTGAATGCTTGTTACAATTAGATAACATTAAGATAGAAGATAATTTATTCAATTTTTCTCCATGCCTTTAAACCTTGCAAAACCTTGTTAGTCTAACACTAAAAACATAGTCATGCATTCATCAGTGATTAGATAAACCAAAGAAATTAAGTCACATGTTGAAAAACAAACGTAAAGTTTCTTACCTTGGTTGGGTGTCGCTGCACATGATAGCATCAAAATTTGACATTTGGGAATCACCCTGGTGAAAACGGGTGTCACTCTGTAATAAGACTAGTGAGCATAATTATGTCACTATTTTGAAAGGAAAGATGTCACTTCTGACGATGGCGTCCTTGTTTGAAATTTGAAAGCATCAATTTGGTGAGTTTGGGCATCACCGTTTTCATTTCACAATATTTCAAAATTAAATACATGTCACTATATTTAAATCGACATTGCCAAATTAAATATGTGTCCTTGTATCAAATTGCTCGAGTGTCACTATATGGTGACATTATTGAAACAACATTGTTTTTTGTGGTTTGAGCATTGCTATGAACTGCAAATAGCATGAAGATGGATTTTGAGCTTAAAAACAATTAAATGAATAGTTTTCCCTCCTTCAAGTGCCAAAATGTCAATGTCAAAAATATCGGTATGGGCTTAATCGTGCTTGGTCCATGAAGAATTGAAGCATAATGAAGCCACATGTACTCAAATCTCAACAAGATCAATCAATCAAAATGAAAACTAAACATTTCATCAAAACCTAATATACTAAACTATGAAAATCTTTTAAAACATCTACTCTAATTTATTGAAACTTATCCCATTGTGGAATTGGTGTCGTGTTGATGTGGAACGATGACCCTTTTCCAATCTCATTATTGGTGAGCCCGTTTCAATAAATTCTATGGAAGAGAATCGATGGAACCATAGTGATTGGTATATGAAAACCTAATTTATGGTAAAATGAACATGATACAATTTAGGTTACCATGATTTTATGCTAAAAATGCACTAATTATGCTATTCCTAAGCTAATCTAAGCTAAAATTATGCCAAAAAGATGAAATCCTAATTAAGATGGATGCATGGAAGCCATTAATGGATAATCTAAGCTATTATGCAATTGAAATAAACTGAAAATGAGATAAAAGTGTACAAATATGAGTGTGTATGTGAGTGAATTCAATAGCATAAGTTTGTAATTGAATGATGGATCTATGAGTTTCAACAACATAAGTTTTCTCTAAAAGATGGATCCATTTGTCTCCAAATAGTGATCTATTTATAGGAGAGAAAATGAGAAATGAGTGGTTGAGATCAAAAAAGCTTAATCAACGGTTCAAGATGAAAGGAAGAGGAGGCATGGATCATGGATTTTCATCAATGGATGAGAATGCATGATGAGATTTAATCAAGGGCTCCCATTTACCTCAAGCAAACACACTTTTGACCTACTCACATAGGTCAAAGGTAACTTGCTCAAAAGGTAAAGGGTTAACTTCTTAAATAAGTTAAGTGAGTTTATTGGAGGGGAGGGAATATTCGTTAAAATATCCCATTGGGTGAGGATAAAGGTGAATTTGAAAATTAAAACAAAGTTTTAATTGTGCAAAAAAGGGGTAAGGAATATTCCATGGGAATATTCCCCTTGATTAGAGGAAAGTTAGTTTAATTGCTAATTAAACAAGGTTTAATTTATGCAATAAGGGAATTCGAAGACTTAAGATATTAATTAAATTAGATGATTTACTAAATAGGGGAGAGAAGGGTGATATTTAATTAAATAAGATGAACTTAGGAGATTAAATTAAATATTTTGATTTATTTAATTTAATAGGATGAAGTGTTAGTGTGTAAAGAGATGAATTAACCCAATTTAATTGATTAGGTCAATAGATGAAAATGATGCAATTAATCAATTAGCTAGGCTAATTAAATCAATTAAGTGAAAAGAGGATGGATTAAAGAGGAAATGATGTTAATAATCTGTTTTGAATGCCTAACATCGATTAGGATATTTTTCAGTGTCTACAAAACTTTAGAATTATAATTTGAATTTTATAATCTCTATGTTTAGATTTGTGGGTATGAGATTGATCTAGAACTTATAAGATTGACCTAGGGAAAAAGGGTGCTAAAATCAATATGGAGAGAGAATTGATGGATAGGTATAATAAATGGACAATTAGGATGAAGTATTAGAATAATTACATAAATACAAAAAAGTATGGAAAAATGTATGTAAATGTATGTGTAGACACCCAAAATTGTTTGAATGCATCACATATTCGTAATTTTCCTTTTCACACCATTTTCCTCATTATCTCCTAATTCATCGCTTTTAATTAAATAATTCCTAATTATTTGATTAAATTCCCTACTCTAATTTCATATTAATTGAATAATTTTCAATTATTTAGTTAAAAATAATTTCCCTCTTTCCACTTCTCGCTAAATAATTCCAATTATTTAATCAAATATATTTTTTCTTCAATCCCACCTAATTAATTAATTTTTAATTATTTAATTAAAAATCCTAATATTACTCTCACCTCACAATTAAATATATATATTATTTAATTATTTAATTAAATAATTTTCCTCTAGGTTGCATAAAACATATTCCATTTTAAAATTAGAATATTCCTTTTGCAAAATATCTTGCCTCCAAAATATCTTAAACTAATTTCCTTGAATTAAAAAGATTTTGAATTAATCTCATTCATCCTCCACCATTAATCTTTTGATTTAATCTCATCCATTAATCTTTATCCTTCAATCTCAACCATTGATCATATATCCTATAAATCTATAAAACAATCCTTCTTCATCATAAAAATTATATCTTGAATAATCCAAAATTATCATATGGAACTCATGATCTTTATGAGAACATCTTTAAGCATTTGATCATTATACTTATGAATCAAGATCATCAATCAAGCTTTCACAACATGGGTTACACACAATTTGAATAATCCGCATCATAAATTGGCATTATTCCACACAATGGAATACTAGGTTTGCTTGTTATTTGAGTTAATTGATCTTAATTTGAAACATTTTCTTGATTGTAGGTTAATTCATTGATTCATTTGCATTATATTTTATTGGTTATGATTTTAATTGATCTTCTTTTGTGGGTCTTGGATGTTTCTAACCCTACTTATATTAATGGGCTTTCTAATCAATTTCTCATTATTCCCTTATGACATTTTGGCATGCCCGATGGGACACACATCCCTAAATTGATGTTTATTGTAGTTTTTTAATGATCGACAAGTTTTAGTAATGTTTCTACAATAGATTGACACTTCTATTTTTGTATAGTGACAATATTGTCACACATCAATGTTATTGTCCCTATATAGTGGCGCTTTCGTTATAACTCATCACATTTTTTCTAATGCTTTTGTTTCTTTGTCATTGCAAATTACAACGCTTATGCAATTTATAGTGATGATTTTGTCCATACTCGACACTTCTGCAATTTAAAATAATGCTTTTATGGTAAATTGATGTTTTTTTGGTAAATATCCCATGTATAAGAATACTTGTGAATTTATACATCAATGAGAATAGATAAAAAACACTTAGGGATTAAGTCTTTTGCACACGATTGCACCATTTATCAAAATATATTTTCACTAAGGAATTCCTTTAAAATGAGCCAAAAATTAAATAAGAACTAGTAGGGACTTACAAATTTCACCATTACACATTTACTAATAATAAATAGGCAACTATCCATATAAATGACAAAAGATGAGTTAATATCTTCTTATACTATCTTACCCAATATTATTATTATGCCAAGAGACATAAGGGTAAAAGTACATAGCTATGTCACACTTGAATAAAGGAAATGACCAACACTGATCTAACTTTTAAACTCAAATAAATAGAAAATGACATATATGTTTTAAATTTTTAAATGATGAAGACTAATAAAATATGCATTTTCTAGTATATTTTATGTTTGTATTTTTTTGACAAAATTAAAAAATTATTTGAATATAGTTTTTTATAAATTAACACTATAATTTAGTTGTTGATAAAATGTTGAAAAATGATGTTACATGAGACGTCAAGCTTTATAGAGTAATTTTTCTTTTTTTTTCTTCAAATTTTTTATGCATATTTATAACTTGAAACTTTAGGGCATGGATATAATTTTTTGCAATTTTAATAAATATATATTTTTTAAATAAATATTTAAATGTGTGTGTATTAAAACATGTCTAGTGGTGCTACATATGCATTTAGCCAACAGTTTTGGTTGGAAAAGTTGTGGACATATTTAACTTATATAGAATGAGTCTTACTACATATATTTGACCAAAATTGATTTTTAGTTATAAATACTAAAATTAACTTGTGCTGATTGGCCGAAAGTGTGACACAACTTTGTACTTTTACCCATAACCTATAATGGCATAGAGGGGAAGCATCACATGTCATGATAATGAAAGAATAGTTGAAAAACCTATTTAAAGCCTACACTTATTTTCATAAAGTAATTCTTAATTGAATATAGTTCTATAGTTAAAAAAAATAGCTCTTACTTTTAAAATAACTCTATGGCAAAATAAATTAACTCTAAGTAAAATAAATTAATTTTAAATTAAAATAAAAGAGTACATATAAATATAATATTTACTACCCAATAAAAATATAACAAGAAAAAAAGTAAAAAACAAGATGATAATAATAAAAAAAAGTGATTAAATATTTATTCAATTTATTTTATTTTTTAATATTTATTTTCTATAAATCATAATTTGTATACCTAAAAAACAATATTTTTTAATATCTTTTATATACATTTGTTTAAGATGGCTATACTAATTATCTAAACAAATTAAAATTAACCAAAAAAAAATACATTTATTAAATTTTAATATAACTATTTTATAAATATTTAATACATATTAATTATTATTTGCATTTGTTAAATTATTTTACAAAGACTTAAGATGTATTTTTTTTATTAAAATAATATTTAAATTGTATTAATACAATAACTTTTATTTGACCCTAACATCCTTCACATATTTAAAAAAAAAGTAAAGCTAGGATAAATCCACTAAAAAGACAAAATCTTTATTAAAGAAAACTATTACAATTAAGGAGATATTTAAGGGTAGAATTGTCTAAATTTATTATTTAATCATATTTATCCTTAAGCTATCACGTTAGCGCTTGTAATGTATATATAAAAATACTTTAGCTTGGTAATCATGCATTTGTAATGGATGAGAGTTGGACTCCTCATTTTGTCCTATTGCATAATATGGGGATTTGTCTTTGATTATAATAGACTAGAAGTGGACTTTTAATCCTTTCTAACAATTTTTTTAGAAAAGGAATCATATATTTTATGGAGACTTATCATCAATTCAATTGGGTCTTGTTTTCATTTGGAAAGACAATAAAGTAGTTAGTTTTTGTTCACATACAATGGAGAAAGGGATATTAAAGTAGTTATTGATATTTTTTTTATATTAAATAAAGTTGGAAAAAAAAAATACAATGAAGAAAAGAACAGCAGCTCAACAAAGAACTGCTCAGAAATAAGAACAAAAATTAGTCACAAAGAAAATCTGTTGGAAACAGTTACCATGATATAGATCAGCCAAGAACATCGGAACAACAATTAGCAAGATACACGGCAGCATCCTAAAACATAAGAGACCCTTAAAATCTGAATTTGAAAAGTTTTTGAAGATGTCTGGAAACACAAATATCTCCTTCATGCAGCTACAAAAACTGGAGCTTAATGGCCTCCAAATGATTCCTCTGTTTAATGACCTTCAAATTGCCACTCTTCAGCTGGAAACACAAATAAACAAACTGAAAAATGATGTCAGAGTAAAACTTTAGAATATCAACTTCCTGATGAACATGATTAGAAAACATTGACGAACATCTGGTTTTCCATATATTAAGTAAAATGACTTGTCTTATGGAATCAGCAACCAAGTTATTTTGAAGACCAATACCCAATATGGCTTCCTTCCAATACAACACATGATCAAAAATAGCAGGAAAATGAGTAAAAACAGCTTTCCACTTATGTTTAGCATGCACACAATCCCAAAAAAATATGCTTCAAGCTCTCATAATGCTGACAAAAAAGACATTTAGCTGGTTGAAAATTCTTTTTTTTCAATCTATCTCCTACAGGCCCAAATTTTGATCAACTAAAACTGAGATCAATGCCCAAATTTTGTCATGGAAAATTTTACAAGTAGTTATTGATACTTCCCTTTATTACTTATAACCGGATTTAATGTAAATGATAAAAAGATGAGAGGGCTTTTTTAAAGTGGCTTTGCATTGTGGAAGGGATTATGTTCACTTATTTCTTAACATGACAAAATGTTTTGGAAAGTAGTTTTGGATTAGACTTGTGCCTTTTAATACTTCCAATAAGATTTTGTAGAAGGGAATCAAATAAGTTGATTATATTCTTTCCTTTTTAATAATGGATACGAAGTGGATTTATCGTCTATTTGATCTTTGATTTCATAAAGATATTAATTAGTTGTTCACTAATTTATAATGTTTTTTATTTATTATAAATGGGACATCATGATAATGGAAAAGTTGATATTATAATTATTTATATTTTAATTTTTTATTAATTGCTTGTGTGAATGTGGTATTTTATCTAGTTAGTTAGATTTAGGACTTATTCATACCTTATTTTTAAATTTAATTACCTTATTTTTTGTGTTTTGTCTTATTTAATAGGATTTAGACAAGTTTGGCATAATATTATATGCTTTAGGTATTACATTTTTTTTTAGGCAATGTGGTTTTTTCATTGCAAATCTCATTTGTGCATGGTTTCTTTGGCTTTTGTTGATAGATTGATGTACTTATAAATTCACCATTAATCCAACATGGTATTAGAGTATGGAATCAATAAAGTTTTCAAATCTTGAGGGTTTTTGTAAGAGTATTATAAGAAGCACCTTGGAGTAAAATAAACCTCACTATTGCATCCAAAATGTATTGAAACCTTAATATTGCTTGTCCCAATGATGAAATTGGAATCTAGAAAATTTTGATTTTTTTTTTTTGAGTCTTGAAAACTATGCAAAAACTTTGTACAATTGTATAAATACATGCAATTGTGTGGTGTTGTATAGGGTTGTACCATCCTTCCAAGCCTTGCACCAATTTTTAGCATTCTACACAATAAAATGTGTTTCTGATAAGTTAAACAACATTTACAGGGTGTTGTACCCTTTACACTAAGAGCCTACAGGAAAAAAATGAACCAAGTTCAATAGATCATTATAGAAACCAAACTAAAAACAACATAAAAAGGACACAAACACTATGCACTAATAGTAGATAACCAACAAAAACAAACAGACCCATTCACTAATGTGCCACATTTTCCCATTTCTAAATGAGGGGATTTAAAACATCATCCCTAATCTAGTTGGGGCCTTCACCCTCTATATTCCTATTCACCTTCTCCTTGATAACATCGAAAACTATGATAATAGATCTATGAATTATTTTAACAATGAAATGAGCCATCTGATTGAATTTCCTTTCAAGTTTTACCACCCGCTCACACAACTTGTTGATGTCCTTGTCCTTGTCATTCTTCCATTAGTTTTTCTCATCCTCAATAGACCTAGGGTCCAAAGAGTGGGTAGAGTCCTCTTTGAGCATTATGTTCATGTCTCATAAATGGCTAGGGCCTTCCACAAAGTCCTCTTCCATCTCCTCAATAGTGTCTTTCTTGCATTCAACTCTACCACTAGTTTGCTCCAAGTCACTTGAAATATCATTCACCAGAACCCCTTTCTTGTTCTTTGTCAATCTATGGGACCTCCTTACACTAGTTTGTTTCATCCCTATATCAATAGTTGTAGCCAAAATAGTGTCACCTATGGAGTCTTTTTCCATAGCACTTTTCCCCTTGTTATTAGTGGCTGACAACTTAACTTGGAACGAAGTGTCCCTTTTCCCCTTTTTCTTCACCATAGGTCTATTTTCCATATTGGTGTGTTTGTTCTTTAATTTGCACAAACTAGCCACAACATTGGACTGGGCCAACCCTACCCCCCCTTCTTTTTTCATGGGGGTTTATATTTAGGCTCAACATAGGGTTCATTTTGAAGAAGGAAGTTTTTTCTCTTAGGACCCACCGAAGCAATAGGGGATGGTTTATCATAGGAAAGGTCAGGTGGTTCCAATTCTTTGACATGAATAGTTAAGATGGGTTTTGAGGGGCACAGGGAAAAATGGAAGTGATAGAGCCTTGGGATAATGCCTTGGTGTAGAGGCAGGGGAGGTGGTAGTTCAATGTTAAGAGCAGAAGCTTCATGTGATTCCTTGATTAAATTTTCAAGGAAGGTCAATAGGAAGAAAGGAAAGTTGAGGATCATTTTGTGCCTTAGGTGGTTTAGTAGCAACAGGTGATAAAAATAAAAAAACCTTAAATTCTACCTTCTAAAGTAATGTATTTCATGAGAGAAAGACACAATTTGTTCCAAGGTTTGGGAAGTGCTTCTTTGTTGAAGCCCAACTGCTTCTTAACTAGATTCTCATTGTCCCTGAAGAAGGAATTGAAGCTCGCTAGGTCCTCCATTTTGGTGTGCTTCTTGTACTTCTTTCCTTCATGAGAAAGGCTTATCACCTTGGCAATCACTTCCTCATTGACCTCAAATGATATGTCACCCATGGTGACTCTCCTTTCCCTCCATGAACCAACAAATTGAGCCGACATTTTTTCATAATGAACCACTAGAATTTCTAACAATGGCGCCAATCCCCCTTCCATATAGATATGCCACACAATGGGGTCTTTACAGAATTTTTCACAGTTGTCGGGATCGGTCTTGACCCTATCATCACCCATCTTAATCCACAATACATAGAAAAAATCCCAAGTAAATAAAGTTAGCCAAAAAATGGACTAGTCGCCAGTGAATTTACTTGCCCTTATAACATTATTACCAAGCCACCTAGGACAAAAAGGTGTAATTAAAGATTTTAGAAGTTTACAAACTCCATTAGTCATTCCCAATGAATCCAACCAAGCCAACACTGTGGGGCCATAAATTTTCCATAAGTACAATAAGCCAAGGCAATAATCCATGATGATAAAAATAGATAATTAATATCTTATGTGTTGAAAATCTCATTGAAGTTACACATTTTCCCATATCTTTTGGTCATGGGGCCTAAATTTGAATTCCTTAAGTACACTTCATTAAATATTATGGTCATCATTAGCTTTATCAAAAAATTATCCAACAAGTTGTACATTATTTGGTAGGATAATTTTCATAGCAAGTTAAATTGAATTTTTGAGAAGCTTTTTTGTTTTAAATTTTTGGCGGTATTTTTTTTAGTCTACCAAAATTAGTGTTCTAGTGATCTTAGCATAGCACCTTATCAAGTTTTGGTTGGGAATCACTCCATTTGGTAGCACTACTCTAATAATCATCAATATTGCCACCTATAGCAACACTTGGCCCAACCCCCACTCATTTGTTGCCCATAAGATGACCTTTGCTAGTAGAATCACTCAATTACTATCAAAGAGCCACCACATGACCATGAAGCATTATTTTTATTTCCATAAGGAGTTGTCTTTTCTTTTTGGCATAACTTGAGAATACACAACTATATTTTTTTAAAACAAATAGTCATTGAAAAGTTGGTTCTAAGAACTTTCTATTGATACTAGTATGTTTTCTATATTTTAGTGTTGCTACATTTGATTGATTGTTGAATTTATAATGGCTTCCATTCTCATAGATTTTTATGAGCTCGAAATATGCTCATAATTTGAATATTATGATGCATTTTTAATACCCTTACTCTTATTGCTGATGGTTGTTTTAACTCTTTGATTAAAGGCTTTTTATCCAAAATTGGGTAGTATCCTGTAGTAACACATTCCTATATTCATATAGCTTAACATCTCTATGTGTCTGTATTAATTGCCATGTTTGACCACCTGAATGACTAATATAATGCATGTGGTTTTTGGATAATGAAATGGATTTAATATGTGATTAATGAATGTGTATCATGTTCTTTGCCACACATGCTTTCTTTCACTTTTGTCGCCATGTGCATTGCAGGTTGTTGAAGGAAGCATGAATGAGTCAAAGTGCAATAGATCTCGGCCCTGCAGTAAAATCCATTTCCAGCACGGCATCGAGGAAGTTGTTCTAGCAAAGACTCTTTGACTAGGTCATTGGGAGGAAATCTAAATGATCATTAATCTAGGAAGAGTGGAATACTAAGTTCTCTCTGAATCGTGTTGAATAGATATGCCTTCATTTATGAGAAGTTTGTTCCTCAGTTTCAGGACGCATTTATTTCCACGTCTTTCTCTATTAGAGTTAGGTAGTTAGTTTATTTTCTAATATAAATAAGTGTTCCTCCTGCGTGAGTGAACAACATAGTGTTTTAAAGTTATTATTATAATGAGAAACAGTGTTTTGTGTTAGTTTTCTTACAAGCAGAACAATCAATGTATATGATTCCAAGTTTATGAATAAAAGCTGATGAAGTTTTGAGTTCAATTCTTGCATAAATTGGTTGATGCTTGCTAAGGGGGCCCACTTAGTGAGTATCTATAGTTAGTTATTTATCTCATGTTGATTATAAGTTAGATTTCATTGTTGAAGGTTTCAGTGCAAACTCAGTCTTATATTGTTCCTACAACATCGAGAATCCATCCCTGTGTTTGTTCTTGTAGCATAAGGCCAGTTCATAGTTTGTTTCTTAGTAATAGTTGTCATGATTTCTACTTTGTACATTACATTATTGCAACATAAGTATAATTCCTTCCAAGCATTTATTTCTGGTAAATTGTGACTGAAACTGGTTCTTAGTGCACATACAGTGCCTCTCAATTTCAAGTATACATTCCTTGGTTTGACAATGTAAATGAATGACCATGAGAAGATGTTAGTCACCTGCTAGAATGTCCAATTCCTAGGTTAGGATTTTCCATGAATTTTATATCCTTTTGTGGAATCGACTAGATTTATGTTTGGATTTCCATTTTTCATGATTCTTGTAGTATTCAAAATTTGGTTCCATGTTCTATATAACACTTTCATTAGATTTTCTAATTTTTTCACTAGGTACATAAATATTCAATCTAAAGTAAACTCTTTATTTTTTCTCTACAATTATAAATTTTTAAATGGTTCTTTTCTATGGAGAGGGGTCAATTTTATTCCCAAAACAAATCAAAGGATAAAAAAAATGATTCATAAAAAATTAGTCATTTTGTAAACACAAAAAAATCAATTGCACATATAGAAATCACTACTTCTATTGAACATCTCTTGACACAATTATCACACCTAGAAACCACAAATTCCTAGACCAATCATCTCTAAGGGTCTATGGTCCACATTGGATAAAAATCCATTTGAGTTCACTTAGAGATATGAAGGATTTTTCTAAAAGAGAAAGATGGATGAGACCATGGACCTAATTGTATTTCATGTTTAAGATATCTTTTTATTTCATATTGAATCTTTTTAAACTCCTAAGTAGATATAAGATAAATAAAATGAGTTGTTTGGTATTGTTGATGAGCTCTAGGCATTACAAATTGAGGCATAATTGAGTACTCTTGCACCTGATTTATTTTCTTCTATTAAGAAATTTCTAGTAAAATTTAAGTCACCATATCACTTTTGCAAGGTTGTGGAAAGAATAACAATGAAAAAACACGTGTATTTTTTTTTCTTGTGTAAGCTTTGAGGATCATTTCAAGTGCTTTATTCTACTTTCTATCATATTATGAATGTATTGGGGGATAAATTTACCATTCCCTCATTTAATCTTTTGTTATTGCTTGAAATAAGAACAAACTAAATTGTCACAACTAGAATCACTTTATAGTTTTAAGATGTATGCATTGGTTGCATAACCATTCTATTGGTTGTTTTCACAACTAACCAGTAGGTCTAAGCAAACACCTATGAGCTTTCCACACTCAATGCTCGAATGCTTGATAGATAGGTGGCCAACTAACGAGATGCAACACCTTGTTGCTTTCTCCTTCACTTCGGGCTCTGCAAGACCCCGGAGGGTGTTCCTTAAGCACACTTTGAGATTTCTTGTAAGCAACCAGTGCACACTCTTACAAGACTCCAATAAAACTAAGCAGATGTATTCTCGGAAATGGTTAAAGTGTACACACTCATCCAAGAGTTGGAAAATTGTTGGATAAGAAAGACAAATTAACAAAGAATGAAACTTAGCACAAATATATCATTCATGGGACTAGAAACATTAACTTGAATGAATGTTCTTAAGAAAGATAACTGAAACCCTAAAGACAAATAGCATATATCAGATTAGTGCCATTATTCTTGGGCTAGGAGTCAGAACAATCTACAAACAGAAGGAACAATTACTCTAGACAAATGAAGCCTTTGTGAAATTAACCTTATTAATCCCACGACTAGCGATTTGATATCAAAGACCACTTATTAAATCCTTCTACCATGCTCATGAATCTATGAGATGATGATTTAACCTATTCCTTGAACATGAGCTATTATCAAAACATACAATGAAACAATGTATTACAGAGGTTAATGGAATGACCCTTAATCAATTTCATTAACAATTCACATGCACAATACAAAGGAGAGACTGAAAGATCTGAACAATTTACAATCAAGTTCTGGTATGCATCCAAGACCTTACAGTTTACAGATAGAAAACCCTAGACCTCAAATTCTGATACCAATCTAACTTTGTGACTCAGTGCTCTTTCTTCAGTTGTTGTTTCAATAATCTAGCCAAAGACCTTTACAAATGATTCAAAAATTCCTTTTAAATAGTGCAAGGATCGCCATCCAACTCAGAGCCACATTAGCATGCCATGTTAGACCCCAACTGCATTGTGACCAATCAAAACCCTCACTGTGACCTTCAAAATTTTCTCTGGTCACATAAATACCTCTGGTTGGATCTCTATTAGGAGAGACATTCCCGCACGAACAAAGATCAATCAACCTGCACCAAATCTATCACCAAATATGCGCATCCATACTCGAGCCATGTTGTCTCTGTCCCAGAGTCACGTTGCCATGAATACTGGCTCAACGGATCCAACAACCTTCCATCTATCGCCATGAATGTTCCAAGTCTTCGCGCGTGAACATAATAGAACCCTGAAAACATGTGAAATTGAATCTGGGCCATCAATCGTCAAAAATTGGATGACCATCATTTGAATCCCATTGGACCGTTGAATCAAGTCTACACCTGCACTGTATACTTAGTACATTGGTCTTTAGATAAACCCCAGGCACCTTCATCGATCAAATTAAAACATCATAGTCCATTATCTGCATGTGTGCTTTTGTGGCCTTTAAGTTGCTTGGGGGGTGAGGGTAGAGAAGTTGTAGAGAGATAGTCGTGGCAGCAAGAGATCTTGGCAAGGTCACTACGGCCGAAGGGAGTCATATCGAAGTCATCAAGTATATCGCCCAGACATAAGGAAGTCGGTGGGAGTTAGGCCGAAGAGGTGGTGTCACACACGAACACCCATTGCAGTCAGGAAGACCTCACAAAGTTGGTGAAAACATATAACAAAGTCTGCATGTGACACCGAATGCACCACAAGGTTGGGGAGACACGGTCGGGTCGGCTAGACATCATGGCAAAGAGACTGTGGCCGAAGGGAGTCACGCTGAAGGGTTAACTCAATCAGCGAGACATGAAGGGGTTGGGGAGACATCTCCCTGACACATCAAGCAGGAACCACCAAACAAAAGATCTCGGAGAGACATCACGAGGTCACCAAGAGATCACAACGAAACCAATAAGTCATACCGAGAGCATGGCGGGGTCGGTGTAACAAAACAAAGTCGGCCAGACTACAAGACTTCATAGCAAAGAGAAGCCAACACTTGCCTAGAGGTCTCCACACTCAGTGAGATGTCACGATGAAAAGAAATGTCTCGCTGACTAAAAATCTTGGTCAACAATTTGGTGAACCAGACTAGGAAAGCATCTGATAGTAACCATTAGGTAACTTTTTCATAGTGGTCATTGATTATCAACACATGCACAAAGGAAGTCATATTAGTAGCTCAGTCGTTAACTTGGAAGGGCTTCAATGTTAGGGAAAGTCACACCGAGAACCAAAGGGGCTGCCACAGTCGGCGAAACAAGCCGGGGTTGGGGAGACATCTCCCTGACATAACAAACACTGGTCGATATGAGAGGGTCTCAGGGAGACATCCCAAAGTCAGGAAGATGTCACCCCGAGAACAAAAGTCACATCGAAGTAGAAGCAGGACCGGTGAAAGCAGTAACAAGGGGCCGGTAATAAATGAAAAATGAGGCTTGAGGGGAACCTAAGTGAAGAACGAACTGGGCGGATAGGTCACCATGGGAAAAGAACAAGCGGCCAGAAAGGAAAAAGAACCTGGTAGACCTGCAAGGAGAAAAATAAAACCCTAGCCAGGGTTTTAACCCAAAAAGAAGTAGAAATGCAAAATAAAGGAACCAAAGGGAAGAACATCCACCAAAAGTGAATTCGAACATGCTGAGCTCAACCCTTGTGGGAGCCCATTTAACCCACGTGTAAAAAATGAAAAACATCCCATAGCAAGAGTTTTATCATGAAAAAACAAGAGTACACAACTAGACAATGAGAGAACTAGAAATGGCACTAACATAGGCTCCAGTTGGGGGATGTATGCCCCTAGTGGGCATAGCAAGAATCAAGATCACTGGGAGAACATACCAGATAGAAAAGACCAAAACAAACCAGGAACTAGCCTGGACAAAGCTAGTAGACACAAAAAGAAAACAAAATAGAAAGAAAAACCCTAAGCTACTATTCATTGATAAGATACTTCAAGAGAAGTATAACTTCAGGAACTGTCCATGAATTGGCAGTTCAATAATCTTGCTTGTCATAGTTTGGAGAAAATATGATTCTTCTCCCCATTTGCTACTGATCACAAATAGACCTAGCCAGATTGCATCAAATTTTCTCATGTTTTCCCTTATCTTCCAATCTGGCATTCCATAATAAGACCAAATCTCCATTCTCAAAATTCCTTGTAGTTGTCCTTTTTTCATACAGATTCTTCACTTGAATTTGCAACTTGGCATTTTTCCTTTGAGCATCTCTCCTATCTTCATCCAACTCTGTGAGAGCATCCATTCTCAATTGCATCTCACTGTCAATCTCATCTTCATAAACCTGGATAAACTTGTTCATTTCCATCATATTATTTTGGGGCAACCTAGCGCTTATCCCATACACTAAATCAAAAGGGGAACACCCTATTGCTTTCTTTATAGTCACCCTGTCTGCCCAAACTGCTAATCTCAACTTAGAATCCCATGCTCTCTTGTTCTATTCCAAGATTCTCTTGATGATCTTCATCAAGCTCTTGTTGCTTGACTCAGCTTGTCCATTTCCTTGCGGATGGTATGGTGATAAGTAAGAAATTTGAATGCCATATTTCTCACAAAATTCAATATATTCTTCAGACTTGAAGCACATAGCATTGTCTGATATAATCCTCTCTGGGCATCCAAACCTTGTTAGTATATTGTTCATCAAGAAATCAATCACCACCCTGCTAGTTGCTTTCTTTGTTGGGATTGCTTCCACCCATTTGGTAAAATAATCAGTGGCTACCAATATCCAGGATTAGCCTCCACTAGATTTGCATGATATCTCACCTATGAAGTCAATGCCCCAAGTCTGGAATGGATATTGCACTACAACTGGTCTAAGAGGAAGGTTACTAGAGAATTTCAGCTTACCAGAGAAACATTGACAAGCATCACATTTCTTCACAAATTGATGGGAATCTTTAAATATAGTAGGCCACCAAAATCCAGCCCTCATTTCCTTATGTGCAGTTGTTTTAGCCACGTAATGTCCTCCACAGACTCCACTATGTGTTTCCTTTAGGAGTTCTAATGCCTGATTTTGATCCACGCATTTCAGCATGACACCTTCTCTGTTTCTCCACCAGAGATTTCCCTCTATGATAACATACTTGATAGCATGTATCTTTATCATTCTCTTTTCATTTTCACTCATTTTTTTAGGGCATTTCATCTTCCACAGATAATAGATCACATCCTTGTACCAGTCAGAGTGCTCCATATTGTAGATGTGTGATCTATTTTTCTCTTCCAATGAATTTATCTGATTCGCTACCAGATTGGCTTGGGCCATAAGCTTGGCCAATCCCTATCCTCTCACCAACTTAGTGATTTGGACTTCAATGTTAAAATCCTGGATCCTATTGATCTGTCTACATCTCCTCCCTGACACTTCTTGCTATGTGAAAATGTCTTTGACAGCTGCACTAGGTACATATGTAACTATGACAGCTCCCATTAAGTAAGGCCTGAAAGCTTTGACAACTTTGACTAGTGCATATACATGTTTCTCATTTATGTCATATTTTAGTTCTGTAGCTTGTAAAGACTTACTGAAGAAGGCTATGGGCTGCTCGAAACCATTATCATTCTTCTGTAACAACACCCCTGCTATAGTGTGAAAAGAAGCAAAGGTGAACAACTGGAAAGGCTTTGAATAGTCTGGTGTCTTCAACATAGGAGCATTCTTGATTGCCTCCTTAATGGCTTGAAAGGCCTTCAAAGGCTCTTCTGACCAGACTATGCCCTCATTCTTCTTCAACATTTTGGAGATAGGTCTACTGATCTCTACAAAGTTAGTGACAAACCTTCTCAAGAAGTTTATTTGACCAAAGAAATATCATACTCCATTGACATTCTTTGGTGGTTGGATCTTATCAATGGATGCTATCCTTTCTGGATCAATTCTAATGTCATCTTTTGAGACAATGTGCCCCAGTAACTTTCCCTCCTTAACCCCAAAGGCACATTTCTTGGGATTAAGGGAAATACCATATTCCAATGCCCTGACAAAGATTTTCTCTGAGTGAGAGCAATGGTCCTCTTCTTTCTTGCTATGAGTAGTCAAGTCATCTTGGTAAACAGTAAGGAATAGGTCTAAAAACTTAGCAAAGGCTACTTCCATGGCTCTTTGAAAAGTGGCACTAGCATTAGTTAGGCCAAAAGGCATTCTCACATAGACATAAGTTCCCCAGGGTGTGGTGAACGATGTCTTGTACTGCTCTAATTCTTTCACCATGACTTGGTTGTAACCAGAGAATCCATCCATCATGGACATTAATTCACATCCAGTCACTTTCTGCAGCATAACCTCCATGTTTGGGAGTGGATAGTTGTCCTTCAACGATGCAATATTTAAATTTCTGAAATCCACACACAACCTAAGATCACCATTCTTTTTTCTTATAGGAACCGGGTTTGACACCCATGATGAGTGCCTTATAGGCTTAATAATCCCTGCATCGCTCAATTTTGCTAGTTCTTCCTACATTTTGGGTCTCAAGGTTTGATTAATGGGCCTGTATTTTTTCCTGAATGGTCTCACATTAGGTTTCGGGGGAATCTCATGCTGGAATAGGTCTTCCCTGTAAGCCTTCAAGTCATCATAAGACCAAGCAAAAACATGCCTATATTTCCTTAATAAGGTAATCAACATATTACTTACATGGGGCTTCATCTTCTTGCCTATGTATACCTTCTTTGGTGCACCATCAATTCCTAGGTTGATTTCCTCTAGGTCTTCTTTATTATTAGCTACCTGTCTTGTATTGGACTTGTTTGGTCCTTCAAAAATTCTTTCCAGTGCTACCGGTCCTTTTGGGATTTTATTTCTCTTCAATTAAATCACTTCATTCCCGAACAAAGTTTCTTTACCATTCTCTTCTACCACACATGAGCCAAAATCGATCTCCTGATGCTCATATTGGTCTACACAGTGCAGTAATTTCAAGACATCATTGTCATCTTGAAAAAATTTCCAATTGCAAATATTATCAGGCACTGCAGGCCTGGTTTGTATCTCAATACCAGAAATGCCATTAAAGGTCACTTCATCTAGTTTGACAGCAATATGGGCCAACAAGTCAGCCTTAGCATTTTGCCCCCTTTTTACCCAATCTATCCCGAAAGCATCAAATGCCTTAATGGTATCCCACAGTTCATTCCTATACTACCTCAAGTACTTGTCTTTAGTGACAAATCTAGATCTGACTTGAGAAACAATCAGCTCTAAGTCACCAAATACCCTCAGTGATTTTATACCATGTTTAGAGGTAATTTTTAGGTCAAGCAACAAGGCTTCATATTCAGCTATATTGTTTGTACATGCAAATTGGAGTAGAAAGGAATACTTGAAGGTCTTACCTTGTGGTGATACCAGTAAGACACCAGCACCTAAGCCATCCTTGGAACAAGCCCCATCAAAGTACATGGTCCATACTGATTCCTCCAAGGAGGTCTGCATAACTTCTTTGACTATTGGCGCTGATTTGACTTCTCCATCTTCTTGTTCTACTTCCTTTACTCGAAAGGTATCCATGTCAATGTCAACAAAGTTTATGAATGGAAGCTCCTCTACTTTTCCATCAAGCTCAATCATGTGCTTGCACCTTGACTCATGAGCTATCCTAACATTCTTCTGATCAATTAAGAATGTAGCAAATGATAAGTCACATTGTATACTTCCTCCCATAGAAGCACACCATTTTCTCGAGAGCAACATTCCATATGCTAGAGGGATATCAGCCACTGTAACATTCATGACTAGCTCCTTTTCAGGGAAATTTTCCAGCCTCTATGGGACTTCATTTATGATTCCAATCACATGGATCTCCCTTGAGTCCATAGCATAGCATTTTCCATAAGTGCTATCCACCTTCAAACCCAGCTCCTCCATAATCTTGATAGGCATTACATTGTTTGAAGCACCTGAATCAATCATGCAATTCTTAAGCACTTTTCCATCAATGACCAGGCTCAGAAATAAGGGGTTGACCAAATCAAGGTTAGCAGTGATAGTGGTACCTAAATAAACTTCTGGATTATCATCTACAGTCATGCCAGCTGCACTGTCCTTGACCTGCCCTACATTTGTTTCAGGTTCAATTTTAAACTAGTTGTTGCCAACAATATTGCTAATAAATTCCATGGCTTTATGCTTATGGTCATCAATCCTCATCATCTCAAGAAGTGGCACTATAACCCTTATCTGAGATAGGACCTGAAACATGTCAACTGGTGCATAGCTTGGAATCTCTAGGAATACAACTTCATGAGAGGTTATTGCATCCGTTTTCTTGCCGTCAACCTGATTTACAAGCCTTACTTCTTTCATCTTTTGAATCTGATGAAGTTGCATCAATGGTTATCTTGGCTTTATCATTTTTCTTATCCCAAATTTGTGGTTCTTTGACCTCCTTGGCATTGGTACTAGTTTGTATGTTTTCATCTCTAGTCCCTTTAGGATCAGTATCACCTACTATAATGAATATTTCCCCTTGGTGACCTAGATTAGCCTTTACCACCCTATTTCTGAGGTGAATATCATTTCTATCCTGAGCTCTGGCAGCCAATGCAACTACATACCTTTCTATCTCTTCATTAGAAGGTTTTCTCAAAGAAATGCCACAGGTTTCAAGGTTGTAAGTAGCAAAGTCATCATTTATTTCCTCATTAGGGGATATTTGCTGATGATGGGGAATACCCTCCTATTTTTGCACATCTATCTCATTTGTATTAGCACCACTATCAGAGGAATACTCCTCATACTCTGAATCCAACTTGGTCATGAATACATTTGAAGTGTCATCAGGATTACCAGGAGAATCACCCTCCTCATGACCACCCTGCCTGTCTTCCATTGCCTTGGCTGCAACAGCACACTGATGTGAGGAATGTGGCATTTCACAGGCATCACACCATGGCAAATCATCTACCATGTTTGAGGTATTCTTCTATAATGGATTAGGTACTCCATGGAAGTTCCTTTGATTATTGGGAACAGGCTTCCCATTATTCCAGTTGGTGTGGTATGGGTAATCTTGTAGCCTTGGGGACCTTTCATTTCTCTGAAATTGGGGCTTCTTAGACTTTGCTTGCTTCTATAGTAAGTTCAAAACTTGATCACATTTGTCATCTGGTGCTACATCCTTGACCACCTTTTCATTTGAAGGCTTTGTAGCTTTGGCGAGCCTAGGGTCATCTCTCCTACCCATTTTACCAGATGTTCTTCTAATATTTTCAATGTTTACAGCCATCTTGTAAGCCTCTTGCAGAGACTGTGGATCTTTATCTCTGAGCAAGTAGCACATGTTGGTGTCATATGCATTACAGTAAGTGACCAAGCATGCTCTTTCATTTGGTCAGAGAAAACTAGGGAATTTAGCCATTGCTTTCTTGAATCTTGCATTGAATTCAGTGGCCATTTCATTATGTCCCTTTGTGATATTGTTAAAATCATGTAGTCTGAACCTTGGATCAGTCTAGCCACCATACTGCTCTCTAAAAATTCTAAAGAAAGAATTCTTAGAATCAATGCTCAAATCAGGCAGACTTCTATACCAATCCCTAGCATCTTCTGTAAGAGACTGTATAAAGTACTTCATGGCTACATCCTCCTCCCATAACTCAAATTCCTCCAAAAAACTTTGAAAAGCTTTAAGGTGATCCTCACCACTGATAGCATTATTGCCTACAAATTTTGGCACATGTTTCCTAGCATTATCAGGTATAGGGTTTGGGTAACCAGACATATTATCAAAACATAACTACCTGTATTTGTCAATATGAGTCACTCTTCTTCCCACAGGTCTTCTTTCTTCACCTTGGGTATCAGTGTCTCTCTGTCTTCCATCTTCATGACCTGATTGTCGACCTTGAGGCTCTTGTAGATCAACAAAATGGACAGCTTTTTCATGACCTCTAGGGGGTGGAAAGGACCTGGAAGGATTATCCTTGGGTGAGCTTCTATCACCATGGTTAGGGTTTGAAGAAAAATAATGACCACATGTGTTCTGAGCATCAGGGACAGGGTCCTTCAAAGTGGATTCTAGGAAACTAAGCTTCCTTTTTATCTCTTTGTTTGCTGCAAGTAATTCCATCTCCCTTGTTTTTCTCTCCAACTCCTCATTTTCTCTCATTAGCCTATCAAAGAGTGAATCAGTGTTATGCTGATCTGCATTCTTCTCAGCACCTCCATCATTTATTCTTACTCCCTCATTACCTCTTTTTCTTGAATAGGATGTTTTCCTTTATCCACATTTTGTGGCTATCTACTAGCATTCCTAGGAGGAGGAACAACATGTTCCTCAACTCTATCACTTTGAGGTTTTCTTCTGATCTTATTAACCAGGAGGTCAGAGAGGATCCTTCCTGAAGTTTCTGGAAATCCCAGGGTATCCTCCTCATTTTGTTGGACTGTCAATCTATCCATGGCTTCCATCTCTTTAACTCTTCTACGCAGCTCATCCCTCTTATCCATAACATCTCTTATCCTTTTCTCTTTTGCTGCTTCTCTCTATTTCCTACTCTCATTTAGTGCAGCAATTTGCTGACTAAATCTTTGTATATCATCAGAGATCTCATCCTCATTAGGTAATGTAGACTCTCTATCAGAAGTTGTACTAGTAGTTTGGTATAGATGCGGGTTGTGGGAATATTCATCCCCAGTGGATGAATCATTTGGGACAAAGGTAGACCTAAGAGGTGTGGGAGTGGGACATTCTATAGTTTTAGCATGCTGGGTATTCCTATTATCCTTTTGGAATCTACCCCTTCCCCTTTGTTGCTTGGGATTTTGGCCATGATCTGATGGACTTTCATTTATAACATTTTTCATATGCACTTCCCCTCTCTCATTTAATACATTATCATTTAATTCTACTAAATCTCTTTCACTTTCTGAACCCAAATGAGAAAAGGACTGGTGTTCAGGGGTATGGTTAGATGTAGACTTACCTTTTTGTGGTGGTTTTTCCTCCACCCATTTGCCCTTGTTTTTAGGCAATGCTTCTTCCAGCTCCTGCCCTGGATGGTTTTTGCAATAGCCTCGTGTTCTCCTCATTTGAACTGGGATTCCTTTAGCCTTCTCGACTTTCTCCACACCTCTACTCTAAACTTCTTTTATATCTTTAAATATTGGTTTGCATTGGTACAAAGACTTTAGAGTCACCACCCAAGCTTCTTGGGACAAATTAGTAACAATGGTGTTACCTTTTGGAATACAACAAGACTTTTAGAGCCTGGTAACTACAACTTGACAACAATAAGACTAGGAATCACTCAGGAATATAAACACAAAGACAGAGACATAAGCTATACTCAACCAATGTTCTCAAATGACTGACTCTATGAACAAACTATGGGGTAAAACACCTTGGAGATTCTATTCAATATGAAACATAGTTCCCTAGTAGAGTCGCCATCTTGTTGGTTGTTTTCACAACTAACCAGCAGGTATGAGCAAACACCTATGAGCTTGCCACACTCAATGCTCGAATGCTTGCTAGATAGGTGGCCAACTAATGAGATGCAAAACCTTGTTGTTGCTTTCTCCTTCACTTCAGGCTCTACAAGACCCAGGAGGGTGTTCCTTAAGCACACTTTGAGATTTCTTGTAAGCAACCAATGCACGCTCTTACAAGACTCCAATAAAACTAAGCAGACGCATTCTTGGAAATGGTTAAAGTGTACACACTCATCTAAGAGTTGGCAAATTGTTGGATAAGAAAGACAAATTAATAGAGAATGAAACTTAGAACAAATATATCATTCATGGGACTAGAAACATTAACTCGAATGAATGTTCTTAAGAAAGTTATCTAAAACCTTAAAGACAAATAACATATATCAAATTAGTGCCATTATTCTTGGGCTAGGAGTCAGAACAATCTACAAACAAAAGGAACAATTACTCTAAACAAATGAAGCCTTTGTGAAATTAACCTTATTAATCCCAAGACTAGCAATTAGATATCAAAGACTACTTATCAAATCCTTCTACCATGCACATGAATCTATGAGATGATGATTGAACCTGTTCCTTGAACATGAGCTATTATCAAAACATACAATGAAACAATGTATTACAGAGGTTAATGGAATGACCCTTGATCAATTTCATTAACAATTCACATGCACAATACAAAGGAGAGACTGAAAGATCTGAACAATTTACAATCAAGTTCTAGTACACGTTCAAGACCTTACAGTTTACAGACAGAAAACCCTAGACCTCAAATTCTGATACCAATCTAACTCTATGACTCAGTGCTCTTTCTTCAGTTGTTGTTTCAATAATCTGGCCGAAGACCTTTACAAATGATTCAAAAATTCCTTTTAAACAGTGCAAGGATCGTCATCCAGCTTAGAGCCACATCAACATGCCATGTTAGACCCCAACTGCATCATGACCAATCAAAACCCTCACTGTGACCTTCAACAGCTTCTCTGGTCACATAAATGCCTCTGGTCGGATCTCTGTTAGGAGAGACATTCCTGCACAAACAAAGATCAATCAAACTGTACCAAATCCACCACCAAATTCATGTGTCCATACTCGAGGCATGCCGTCTCTATCCCAAAGTCGCGTCACCATGAACATTGGCTTGGGGGATCCAACAACCTTCCATCCGTCACCATGAATTTACCAAGTCTTTGTGTGAGAACATAACAGAACCTTGAAAACATGGGAAATTGAATCTAGGCTGTCAATTGTCAGAGATCGGGCGACCATCATTTGAATCCCATTGGACCATTGAATCAAGTCTATGCTTGCACTGTATACTCAGTACAATGGTCTTCATATAAACCCCAGGAACCTTCATCAATCAAATTAAAACATCACTGTCCATTATCTTCATGTGTGCTTTTGTGGCCTTGAAGTTGCTCAGGGGGCGAGGGTGGAGAAGTCACAGAGAGATGGCCATGTTGGCAAGAGATCTTAGTGAGGTCACCACGGCCAAAGGGAGTCATACCGAAGTCATCGAGCATATCGGCCAGACATAAGGAAGTCGAGGGGAGTCAGGCCAAAGAGGTGGCATCACACCGAACACCCATCACAATCGGGAAGACCTCACAAAGTCAGTGAAAACATATAGCAAAGCCCGCATGTGACACTAAATGCACCACAAGGTCGGGGAGACACAGTCGGGTTGGCTAGACATCATGGCGAAGAGACTACGACCGAAGGGAGTCACGCTGAAGGGTTAACTCAATCGACGAGACATGGAGGGGTCGGGGAGACATCTCCCTAACACATTTAGTAGGAACCACCAAACAAAAGATCTCAGAGAGACATCATGAGGTCACTAAGAGATCACAATGAAACCAATAAGTCATACTGAGAGCATGGCAGGGTCGGCATAACAAAATGAAGTTGGTCAGACTACAAGACTTCATAGTGAAGAGAAGCCAACACTCGCCTAGAGGTCTCCTCGCTCGGTGAGATGTCACAGAAAAAAGAAATGTCTCTCCGACTAAAAATCTTGGTCAGCAATTTGGTGAACCGGACTAGGAAAGCATCTCACGGTAACCATTAGGTAACTTTTTCATCATGGTCATTGATTATCAACACGTGCACAAAGGAAGTCATATTAGTAGCTCAGTTGTTAACTTGGGAGGGCTTCAACGTTGGGGAAAGTCACACCGAGAACCAAAGGGGCCGCCACAGTCGGCGAATCAAGCTAGGGTCAGGGAGACATCTCCCTGACATAACAAACACTGGCCGATAGGAGAGGGTCTTGGGGAGACATCCCAAAGTTAGGAAGATGTCACCCCAAGAAAAAAAATCACGCTGAAGTAGAAGTGGGGCCGGTGAAAGCGGTAACAAGGGGCTGGTAATGAATGAAAAACAAGGCTCGAGGGGAACCTACGTGAAGAACGAACCAGGCAGATAGGTCACCAAGGGAAAAGAACAAGCGGCCAGAAAGGAAAAAGAACCTAGTAGACCTACAAGGAGAAAAATAAAACCCTAGCCAGGGTTTTAACCCAAAAAGAAGTAGGAATGCAAAACAAAGGAACCAAAGGGAAGAACATCCACCAGAAGTGAATTCAAACACCTTGAGCTCAACCCTTGTGGGAGCCCACTTAACCCACATGTAAAAATGAAAAACATCCCATAGCAAGAGTTTTATCATGTAAAAACAAGAGTACACAACTAGACAATGAGAGAACCAAAAATGGAACTAACACATTCAAATTGAAAGGAAAGATACATTTAATCTTCAAATAAAATTACAAAAGTGGTGGAAGACTTAGAGGATGGATATCAGATGTTGGAAGATACTAGAGGCATTAGAGGAATCTATGTTGTAGAACATTATTTCACCCTCTAAATATTTAGGTTATTTGCATCAATACAATTCTCAGGATTATTGAGCTCATTCCTGCTTTTTTTATCTTCTTTAAATTGTGATAGGTATTTCTTGTAGGTGATTTTTGGTTTTTGTGGGTTGAATCTATTGCATAGATAGTTGTTGTTGCACCAAAATATTGACCTTTTAATGCCCAATACAACCACTAGAGTTAATAAATCCACAAGAGGTGGTTAAGCCATGTCATGAACCCAAGTGTTACACTAAACAACACAAGGAGACCAAGGGTGCACACCTTGTAACAATCCCCCACAAAAAAATCAAGGGGTTCGAACCCATGACCCAAACTCTAATACTAATTGTTACATAGACGGTTGTTGTTTAACCAAAACATTGACTTGTTAATGCTTGACACAATTGCAAGAGTCAATTAATCCATGAGAGGTGATTAAGCCATGTCACAAACTTGAGTGATATGTTGCACAACACAAGGATACCAAGGGCACACACCTTGCAACAAGATGAAAAACTTCTACACCCTTTGAATTGAAATAAGAAATATATTTTGTGGATCAATCTTTAGTGCCTTGGGTTTGAACCTGACACAAAAATTCAACCTTTGATGTGAGGATATAATATGGTAGGTATCAACATTTTATAGCTTTATTAATTATAATCTTTGACTTAAACTATAGATAGTTGGCTATATTAATGTCTTGTAATAAGTAAGGATGGTAGAAAATTAGAAAATGGATTTGAGGAAGTTATAAAATCATAAGAGTTATGTTCTCCTAGGTCAAACCCCTTATTATAATAAATTTATGGCTTTGAGAAAATGATTGAAGATAACATGCACAAAATTGTAGTAGGTCTATGTGTTTTTGATATAGAATATGATTCTTTTAAAGATCCAAATAAAAATGTTCAAAGAATGAATGCCCATTTTTCTATAAATTTTATCTTAATTTACTCTATGAGTTAATTGCACAAATAAAATTTTATAAATAAAAATAATAATAATTAGTTGTACAAAAATACATCAATTCAATTGTAAAGGGTAGTGAAAGGTGGTAGGAAAGAAAATGTTTAAATTTAAAATTTAAAATTTAGGGCCAATCTAGAGCCACTTAGATTAAATCTCAGGGCACTTGGGATTCACCTAGGGTGACAAAGTCCTATTTTTTAGGTAGTGAGAAATTGTATAGAAATGAGTGTAGATGTAGGTGCAATAAAGGTCTAATAATAGTGAGTGTATGCAAATAGGAGTAAATAACAATGGAGTTAATAAGTAAAGGTATACAATTGTGAGCCAAACATGGCATGAGTGCCACTTTCTAATATGTAATTGCATTAAGGAAATCCATCAAAATGGGCCCAAAAATAAATAGGAATTGGAATGGGTGTGAAAATTTTACCATAAGATTTCCCCCCACTTTGAGGCACATGCAAATTTAATATGAATGTATTTCAAAGCATATAATCACTCTAGCCATGCATAAAAAATAAATATTTCTGACACTCATATAAAAAGTATATTTGGTCAATGTAAAATAATGGACCATTCTTATAATTTTGTTGTGTCTTCTCATTGGAATGCTTTCCATTACAAATCCTATTATGTTATTAATTAACCAATATTAATTAAGTGTATATGCTTATGAATTATTTATCCCACATGCATGGGATGGTAGTAGTTTTATTTAGAAATTCTATAAATTATAATCTTTTCCCACATGGATAGCACCTTATATTTTGTAATTGGAGTGTAGATTCTATTGGGAAATCTCACCCCTTAAAATGGAACTAGGAAACTAATATAAATCATTATTCTACATTGCTCTCACCTCAGCCTTGCAAGATCTTGGTGATTAGAAAGTGGTTATATTCTTGCCTAAATTCTAACTATTTTTTCCCTTGAAAGTATATATTTTTATTTCCAAGTTAGAAAACATACATTGGGGGTTTTAAAATATCCTTAAAAGAGTTCTCATTATTATCTCAATTTGATGGCCCATTGTTGCCATAGTTTTTGGCATCCCCTAAAAACTACACTTCATCTTGAAAATTTTGTCTAAGTTAGAAAATTTTTGGTTCTTCCTATATTTTTTGAAAGCTCATCGAATCTTGACGAGGTTGTCAAAACCACTCTTTGGCCTAAAAATTCAAAGGAGAGCTTCAAGTTAACCATTTTAATCAGGCTATGAGAGCAATGTTGGAACCCAACAAGGTTTTCATAACCTTATTGAGCATTGATCAAGTAGAGAAAAGGTTAAGCGATAAATAAGGCCAATGCTACTTCAAAAATCTTACAAGGTTGTGAAGCCTTTGTAATTTCCTGACATGGTTTTGAAAACCTTGTTTATTCTTGACAGCAAAGAGTTTCTATGAATGGCCTATTTCAAATAATGCATAGGTATTTCAAGCATACATCTCAAAAGAAGATTATAAAGTAGTAAATAAGAAAATTTTCACAACCATGTTGGATCTTGATAAGGTTTCCAAAACCTTATTGAGACTCGATATTGTTAGACCATCATCCTTCAAAGTGCTATTAAGAAAAGGATAGCAGTATTGAAGAGAAAGCCATACATGAAAATTGAATGGAAATAGAAAAGTATGCTACACCAAAAGAGGAATATTAATTAAAACAAATGCCATTAACATTCATTACAGCTATAGAGATGGAAAAAATGCATTGCAAAGAAAAGTAAAACACATTGAACAAAAACAAAGAATACCAATTTCACCATATTATACAGAGAAATAAAACAAAAAAGTTTCTATATATTTATATATTTATATATATCTAGTTAAATTAACAGGAAATTTTTCAATACATATTTGCAAACATAAGAGTGAACATCATAATACAAATTCCCTCCACCACCTACTACAACCTCTCTATCTGCATTGGTGAAAATAGGTTTTCGTTTGACTCAAAAAAATGGGAAAACATCCCCATATCATTCCTTTCTATTCCAACATGAAGGAGGATTATAGATTGCTTGGCATGCTCATGTTGGAGGATGATGAAAATTAATATGGCATCTCCCACCAAGCCTAGTGGGTATTCATTGAGGTTCCCCAAAACTGCTTCCACCCTAGCTAGGTACATTGGCCTTATTAGGCACTTTGCAGCTCTAACACCCCATTCCAACTTCTCGTAGGTGTAGGTGATGTTGTATAGGAATCAATCTAGAAGTGTGAAGTTGTGAACATACACTTGGGAGATGAATTTCTTCCCTACAATCTTCTTGATGAATCCTTCTATGCCACTCTTGATGAGAAAAATCTCCTTGACTTGATCTACTACCAATTGCCTAACTAAATTGCATTTTATACTCTCAACTTCTAGAAAATCACTCTTTGAATTGGCATCACTAGAAATGATCAATATCATGGAATGATGAAAATGATATGTGAAAGAAACCAATTACTACAATTTATAAAGAAAAAGGATAACTATCAAGTCTATGAAATAAATTATGGGAAACAAGAAATGGTGATGCACTCTCCCATCAAAATCAAATTGATGGGTGTTTATAGTTTTGACTACAAATAAAGCATAAGTTGTTGAATGCACAAGATAGCTACGACAGGGGTGAATCAGTTGTGCATCAAGATATCAAAATCCTCATAAACATTCATATCCACATCAACTTAATTAACCCTCAATCTGTTAGAATGATTTAGCATGAAATAAAATAAGAGAAACTGAAACACATCAACACCATACACAATAGAACACCATAATTATGTGGAAAACCTAAGAAGGTAAGAACCACGATGAGGATTAGATCACAGTATAAATTAATTACAACACCAAATACAAAAAGGCTCACTATCGAAGAGCTCATTTCCCAAAAGAAAGAAGGGTTCACTACTAGATTACAAAAAATAAGAAAAGAATAATGTTACAATGAGAAATCCATCTCAAAGAAACAAAAAAGTCTACCAAAACATCTCAACATATTCATAGCCTTTTTGAAGATTGTAGACACCCTTTTCTCACTACTTCCAATAGTCTAACTCATTAAATTCACACCACACTTCACAAATTCACACTTCGCAACTCTACACTTCACATCACACACACTCCACACACAATCCTCCATCACCACAACACTTATTTAAACCTTCTTCAACCTTGAAAACATTCTCCAAGGTCAGCTATGCACTTCAACAATGCAAATTCAATTTAGGTTAGCACTAAATATTCAAGTAGTGGGAAGGAATGAAAGTGAACCACACCACATCTTAACTCGTACCCAAATCATACATATATAGCACATTACCTACTCCCACAATCACTGAAGAAAATCCACAATTAGTGTAAACACCCAAGGTCATTCGAACCTATGTAACCACCATTAAAATTTAAGTGCATGCTTCATCAAATCCAAAGATGACTCATGGACCACACATAAAACTTGAACATAATATGGAATATTCCACAAATACCCTGAGATCCAACAAATTCCTTTACAAAAACTTTCACCTAAAAAATGTACACACCTAGTGCACTTAGGCAACCTTCCATACATTGTAACTAAACAAACCACCTTGTGGAACACCAAACCATGAACAAATTAAACTAAAGATAAATATGAACCTTATCAGTGCACTTCCAAACTTGCAAGACTAGAAAAAAAAGTGTAGAGAAATGTGGAGTGTAATCATTTCTCCCAAACAACACTGCAACATAGTTCGCACACTGGTGAACGTAACTCTGTTTGCACAGTGATCCAAAAAAATAAATTTTTGATATAGCACATATAAACACCTTTGATAAACATATATAAATCACACAAGTAAATCTTCAACATAGAAGAAATGTGGAGCAAACCAAAACACCACACTGTACACCAGAACATCTTTACAACACACTATTTCCTCTTTTATTCAAACTTTCTCAAAAGTGTGAGCATACTTTTTTTTAAATATGCAAAAGAACTAAACTTCATACAAGGGTTAGCATTTTACAAATCTACCAAAGTAAACTCCTATGAAATACCTTGCAAAATGCTTAAAACATGCAGAAAAAGGATGAAAGAAAGCTACAAGCATGATGAAAACAATCAAAAAGTTACCTATTCCATAGTGGATTGGTGTCACATGTGCTAGTGACCCTTTCCCAATCCTTGATCAATAGCTAAAATGATGATGAAATGCAAATGAAGATAAAAACAAGATTATTTCTCAAACCAAGAGAGTAACCTTGCATAAAATTGTGGATCCTATGAATGAGGATTAAGCCTTCTTTTATAGATTTTGTTGATGAGAGATTGGCCAAGATGGTGAATGTGGGACTAAAGATCCTCCAGTGAGAAGATGGCACTTGTAAAATGGTGAGTGGTCAATGGTTGTGCAAGATTTGGGAAGAGTGCCCATGAGAGGGAAAATTTGAATTCAAATTTGCAATAAATTTTGAGAGGGGGACAAGAAAAAAGAGCAATAAATGCCATGTTTGACTTGTCATGTTGAGGGAAAATGAGGTTTTTTAATAAATCAATAAAATTGATTTATTGTGCAAGTGGAGATATCTAGAGAATGCAAGTGGGTGAGTATTTAATCAGGGTTAAATTAAATAGATGATGATTATGCTGATTTAATGTTGATTAGATGATTTTGACTTTTAGGACTTTGATATTTGATTTATTTGAATTAGAAAATGATGGAATATGATTTAGGATTTGATTTAAATAAAGTCCTGATTTATTTAATTAAATGGAGATGATGCAAGATGAAGGTTGAAATGATTTATAAGAGATGAAATGATATTATTTGATTAAACCCTTGGATTGACCTGATTTACCTGATGAATGGATTTGTTGTGTTTAATCAATTTACTGAGCAGATGAATATGTATAATGCTAATTTGACGTGTCTACAAAAAGAACTTGGAAAACAAGCACCAGAGACATATTCTCATCATCTTCAATACTTCCTTATCACCATTAAACAAACTACAACACATTAACTCAACCAAAAAACATCCACAATCAAAAGCTTATCAAAGCAACATTAGAGGTTGACACTAGTAGCACTTACTAATGACAACATAATGAAACTAAACAAAACATCATCATAACTTATCAATCATCACCATTTGAAATCAATGATAACACAAACATAAGCCTATTGACATAAATGATAACACCAACTACTCATATGTGCAACAATCTCCCCCTTTGTCATTGATGGCAACACATGATGTGAAAAACCATCAATAACAAGTAGCTCTAATGACCAACATATTGCTCCATACCAAATTTCTTTCTTTTTCCCCCTTACATCATACTCTCCTTTACTCTTTCCTTTTCTCAACTAATCTTTTTTTCACATTACTTTCTCTCTCCCCCTTTGACATCAATGGAAAAGGGAAATATGTTTACATCACTTTCTTCCTTTAACATTAGACATAAATAATTTCTCTCCCAAAGGAAATAACTCTAAGGGAAAATAACTACTCTGCAACTACATAATCCCCCTTGGGAGTACACAATAAATTGTACCAAATAGCAACAAAAGACAACACCAATCTACACCAGCACTAACTCCCACTAACTACAACAATGTCACTACCCACTCCCCCTAAGAGGTATCCTCAAACATCAGTCCAAAACAAAGAATTGTAGACATGTAAAATGTACCAATTGAACCTATACACCTAATCCTAATTTTACTAACTCCATTCTCTTAATTAAATAAATAAATTTTATTTAATTAGCTTCTATAGTCTCTCTTTAATTAAATAATTCATTTTTATTTAATTAAATCTTTAAAGTCATTCTATTAAATTAAATTAAATAATCCTTATTCAATTTAATCTAACACCATATTCTTTAATTAAATAAATCAAATCTTTTTTTAATTAAGTCTAAATCCATCATTCCTCTCATTTTGATTTAAATTAATCCAAAAATCTAAGTCAAAATGGTCAAATCAACTGATCTCCTTTAAATTAATCAAATCTTGATTAATCTTAGTCTTAATCCATCAAATCCTCTAGCTTTTTCCACTTGCTCAATAAATCATTTCTTTTGAATTATTAAATCCTCAATTACTTTCAAAAAGGCATCAATGGTTGAAATATTCCCCAAATTTGAAAAATCCCTCCAAAAGGGTTTGTACATCCAAAAAAGCATTTAATATCCCTTACAAATCCTCTTCTTGAGCCATGTGGCATTAACTTCACCTTTCATCTCATCCTTCAAGCCATCTTTTGAATTTGAATCTCCCCCTTCTTTGCACATTCTCCAAAATGTGCTCAACCTTCATCCTCTCACATGATGACAAGTGGCACTTTATCATTGGCTTATCTTTTGTCCCACATCTTTAATATCTTTCAAATCCTCCATCCTTATTTCTATAAATAGAGGCCTTCTCTATTTATTGAGAGAGCCACAATCAATGTAAAATCATAATACTCATTTGAGGAGGAGAATGGGAGCCAAAGTAATTATCATATTTTGAAGCAAAGTTCATCTATTCTTCATCATTTTTTATCATTTCATAGCTAGGTTATGTAGGAATTCAACCAAGGAGTCTCTATCTTCATCAAATAATCACAAAGCTTACAATGGATTGGGAAAGGGCCATTTTCCACATAAAAATGGCACCAATTCACCCATGGGATTGAGGGTTGGCATGCTTAAATAGGATTTAATTACTTTTCTTATTTTGTTCTTCATTTCTTTCCTATTTTGAGAATTGTAGATGAATTGCATGGGAAATCTTGTTTCTTATTTGCATTTGATCTAATATTGTTTTTTTTTGCTATGTTTGTGAGGGTTTAGGATTGGGGTTCTACATTTTGGTGCTAGGAGGGAAAATATCAAGTTCTAATCATGTTTTTTAACAAAATTTCATGCTTTTCTCTATTTTTTTGGTGTGTATAGGGAACTGCACCACTATTAGTCCAGTGGTGCCATACTACACCACGATCAGTTCAACAACACCATACAACAATGCTACAAACTCTAAACTTTTCTGCTGCAACATTCCCACCTAGAAATTCAAATCTTCAAACTGTGTCACCATCATGCACTTTGGTCTACTATAGAGTGTCGCATGCAGAACTAGTGGTGCTTTACAACACTATCGCTTTCTTCAAATAGTGTCGCATATGTAGGTTGCGCTGTTGGGGTGAAGTAAAATGTCAAATTTCAAATTTTTTTAACATGTTTTTTTATTTTTATTTTGATCATTTTGGCTATTAACTAGTTTTCTAACCTCCTTTTTGTAGTTCTAACTAGTTTTTTATAGGTTGGCTTAATCAAAGTTGGAGGGAAAAAAAGTAGAAGATTCATAATAACATCACCATCTCATTACATCAAGTGTTTTTGAACACTTTAGTGTTTTTTTAACACTTTGGGAGAGCTTATAATATTTCTTCTAGGGTTTGTTACCTTTCATGTGCTTAGGACAAACTAAATTTATTCTGAGCATGAAAAAGAACACTACAAAAGCTTTCATTTTTGCTACAAAGGGTTTAAAAATAACTTTAGGAAAATCTACTAGATTTTTTCTAAGGTTAATAATTGAATAATCAAAATCTCACACCTCCTTTGGTGCTTAGAAAGAAGTCACTCTTGCTTTGAAAGGATAAAATGAACATGTGCTTCTTTGTCTTGTAATCACTTACCCAAAATAATAGCATCAAAAAGATGTATGCACTTCTTTCACACCTCACAATGATCTTAAGAATCAAAAGGCTTTTTGGTGATCTTAAGTTGTGTAAGTAATTTCCTCCACATTTCATTTTGGATTTAAAATTGAACAAAACTTATGAGTGTGAGTGGAACATATTGCATGTGTTCTCCTTTTTCTTCTCAAAAAAGATCAATCAAACTATGGATATGTTTGCGCGCTTTTGTTTATCTTAGAGGGCCTACCTTGTGGGAAAAAGTAATCACCCAAGGGAACGACCCAGCCGGGAACATGCTAAAGCCAAGTGACTTCTAACTAGTATATAAGTGTGGGTACTTGAGGAAAGGAAGTATCATGAGGATTATTCTAATGAGAAGGGAAGAAATGGTCTCTCACCACATGGATGGTCCCCCATGAACAAAATGCCTGCATTAAAACCCTTTTTTAGAAAATGCCCAAATCCTTGATCTATTTGTTGGTGCAAGAATGGTCATTTTGAAGCCGCCCCACACTTTTATGGCTTTTAGTAGAAATGGAAAGTATGCCATGGGAGATTCATGGGTACTAATGCTTGGCTGACTCGAGAAGCAAGTGCACTATAAGGGGGAGCCTATGTGGTCAAGCATCTAACCATTCACTAAAAGTAGGCATAGTTGTCTTGTCCAAGTGGGGACTCAACAAATATTATCTTTCATATCCTTAGGATTGTGCTTGTTCTTGGAATCAGAACACTTTTCTTGATTGTAAACACTGGGAAAGAAAACATTCAACATGAACATAAAATTTCAAACCCTTTAGAGGAGCAAATACCTTTAACAAAATTTGAGTGTTATTGCTTTCCTTAAGGATTCTATTCTTAGAGGTTTCTAAGAATTTAATTTACATCTCAATTTTCTCACTAAAGTCAACAATAGGAAACCTTTGCCTTAATTTCCTTGATTTCCACTTTTGTGGGATGAGAAGTTAGGACATTAGACATCTAGTTTGAAAATCTAATCAAGAAAGTGTTTGTGGTAAAAGTAACTCATTAATCGAGATGAAATCAATTGAACCCCACACATGTGCTTGTGTATCTTCTGTCATATGGTTTTTTCATGCAAACATTGGTCTTTTGGTTTGAACTATTTTTTGGGAAAAGCATGTTCTTCAAAACCTTGGTCTTGTAAACAAGTCACTCTTAGGTTCATTTAGGATCAAAAAAACCAATCATTTCATCCATCTCACAAACAACTTTTGAAGCATTGGAAAAATTGTTCGTACTAGACTTTTGGTAAAATCCTTCAAATCAACATCAAAATATCCTTGTTTGGCTATGTGTGTGTCGATGAATCCTTCCTCATACACCTAGTTAAATTATCATCTTGTGGACAAGTTTATTCCAAGACAACATCTAACCTCTTGGATTTTATGATTTCATTATCAAATCCAAATCAAATCCAAAATAAATAAAAAATCCAAAATTCCTAAAGTCTAGTATCTCCTCCAAGGGTCTTAAAATTTCAACACCCATATCATTCACCCCTTTCATCTTTCATCTCATCATTGGTCCTAAACACTTTAGAGGTTCATTTTTGCAACAAGGTCAAAACACAAGAAGAACATGGAATATAAACTTAATCCATACATCATGAGTAATCCAAGTCAACCAAACTATCAAATCCTTTCAATTCCACTTAGTTATCAAAACTCACATTTATACAATCCATACATGGGATAATTATCTCCTACAAACCTCAATGGCACAACAAATGTGAGTATGCCTAGTCAAAATTTTGGAACACCTTTCCTGATGGTAGATTTAAATCCAATACCAAACCTACAAATCTATCAACTAAATAATCCATGCATGAGTCTTCAACAAAACATCATCCCACCAAATCCATACATTCCAAATGCGAATATACCAAGTACAAGTTTTTCAAACATGAACATTTCAAATCCACACTTGGAAAACTTTGGGATATATATGTTTGCAAATCATACAAATATTGTTCAAAGTCCAAACAAGATGTTAACGACTCCATGTATTGATCCAAGTCAAGGTAACACCATGCAAAATAAAAGTTACCTAAATCAAGGCAATATGTTCCCAACCACAACAAAGTTCAATTTCAACCTATAATGACAAATTCAAACATTATCCCAAATCATAACATTATCCAAAATCAATTTTTCCATGATCCCATGCAAACACCACAAGTGTGCATTCCAAATCTGCTTGAACAAAATCCAAATCAACTATATCAAGGGTGTCAAGGTCAAAATAAAGATCAAATTTCTTCACTTGCAAAACTAATTGGATTATTGAGCCAAGAGACATCTTGACTCCAAAATCAATACACTCTACCATTAGTTGAACCATGTCATCAAAGCATTGATTTATGTCCACAACCACATCAAGAACAATATCTCCAATGTCAAGAGCTTGGATATCAAGATCAACAACATCAACAACAAACCAAATCACCCCATCTTGAATATCAATCACCACATCTTGAAGATCAATCACCGCATCTCAAAGATAAATCACCACATCTCCAAAATCAATCACCACAAGGTTAATTTAAAGTACAAATCTCACAAGGTAACAAACAAAAATACACAGCACTTGGGAAACCAATCAAATTGATCATGCAACAGTTGGTGCAAGATAAACTCATCACCATTGCCACCTATGAAAATTATCAAGAGCCCTTAGTGAAATTGCCATGGTACAATGAAAATCACCTTTTTGATTTCCATAAAATCAAGGGACACACAACATCAGATTGTATTCAACTCAAAAATTTCATCCAAGACCTTAGTGATCAAAAAATAATAACTATTGGGGACAATGATCATGATTCAACCACTTGTGATAGAAGTGAAAATCCCTCCACCACAATTGTTGAAAACAATGATCAAGATCTATTTGTCAATGAGCACCTTGAAGATGTTTGCACCTCATCCAATGATCAACTCAACATACATAAAAAACCACTTCTTGATCCATCTACCATTAATCATGTTGAAAATGTCTCTACATCACCTAAGGAGTTAGAGGACATATCTCAAGAATTCATTCCAAATCATGATCAACATCTTTCACCAAAGTCTAGCAATGGTCCTTTCCAAGACATATTGACATCCTTCAACCTCATGGTTGCAGATATTGAAGGAATCTTCAGCTCAATATTTGATCCAAGTTTATTCAAAGATCAAGAGGATATTGAGCCACTAACCATTCCTAATTAATATATCCAAGAACCCTTTATAAGCAATCAATCCTTTGAAACTGACACATATTGAGAACTTGATCCAAAGCATGTTGAAAGCAATTCCAAAATTAATCAAGATCAAGAATTTGTATCTCCAAGCTACTACAATGATCTAATGGACACTCTCATATCTATACAAGATGATCATATCCACATAGCACATACTCCTCCATCTACCCATGAGATGTTTCTTTTTATGGACGTGTAGATGATCTTCATTCATAATAGGACTCCTTTACTCCCGAAATTATTACACAAAAGAGTAGGTTATTGATTCCTACAATCAAATTGAGTTGTCAAAATCATGATTAAATATATCCCAAATTCATATTGGGGACATCATGTATGAAGATATTCAACATTATCCACCCAAGGAAATAGGTCAGACTAAACAAAATATTCCAGAGTTTGGAGAGCAAAAAATTGAAATAACATCATCTATAGTAGACATTTATCTGAGAAGGCTTATTGAACAATACATTTCCAAAAAAAAAATCAAGGAACAAGGTACTACTACCACTATACTGGGGGCAACCATGTCTCAAGAAAATGTCAACATATGGGGCATGAAGAATCCTTATGATGAAACTGATGCTAATACTACAACTAGCCATGTCATGTATCTTCATCCACCCATCACCCCATCCACGAATTGGGACCAAAATAAAAAGAAAGATTTGAATCAAAGCATAAAGAACACTATCAAATAAAAATAAGTTGTGAAACATAATGGACATTTCAAATACACATGGATACCAAAGAATACAAAGAAATATTATCCCTGTCAAACTCCATTAGTCAAAGAAACTATGGGGAAAAATAAAAAAGGGAAAAGTTTCTATCAAAGATATCCACAAAGGAAAAATAAAGCTTTTCAAGTGATGTACAAAGTATATCAAGCAATTGGTCCTAATTCCATGCACACTTCTATATCCACCCATCATTGCTCATCTTCCCAAGTTTGAAGAGTCAAAGGTTCCAAACTATCAACCAATCCATATTTTATTCCTAAACACACTCCATCCCCACTTCCACACATGATATCCAATTCTCACATTGACCATGTATTGGCAACCAACCTTCATCATAAGGATTCAGAAGGCCCTCTATTGCAATGTGTGGAAAAAGACAAAGTTAACTCCTATATCAACGAAGTAGATTAGGAATCTCAAAAGTTGCATTCAAGTGCACATATATTAATAAAAAAACTTCTTCAGGAAGGATATTGATGGAACATCATGAAAAAATCATCTACATCGACACCACTAGGTAGTTTAGCATGAACTTAAAATATTTCTGAAAAATCCAAAAAATTAAAAATTAAAAATTAAAAATTAAAAAAAATATTGAAAAATAGTAAAGAAAAAAAAATCATTCTCTAGTGAAAACCACTACAGTGGCACTTTGGGCAAGTACCATGATGAAAACCTGGAAAATAGGCATCATGTGTAGAATTGGGTATCTGCATGAGCCAGTTCAGGTGGAAGCATCTTCTCTCATCCATAATAAATCTAGCCTTCCATCCATCTCATCTGTAATAAATCCATTCATCCTTAAACCATCAATCCAATGCATTTTCATCCATCTACATCCATCTTCCAAATTATCTTTATCTTGAAAATTTTTGGTGCACACTTTACACTTTCTTATAGTAAGCATCTTGATATGAGTCATTTTCATTGATCCTATCCTATCCTAACATTATCTAAGCCATGAAGCACTATCCAAATGAGCATTATTTATCCAAATACCTTATCTTATCACAAGATAATCCATATCCCTCCATCCACACACCTATCCAATCATCCACCCATGACAATCCATATATTTCTAGACATTGGATTCAGATATTTACATCTTTCTTCATGAATAAATCTTGATCTATATCTTCCAACTTATGTGGTGATTCAAACATTGGCAAATATGAAATCAAACTGGTCAAAGAATTTGTGAGCCAAAATTCCAAATCACTAGCCTATGGCATATTTTGATGAGAAGATGTTCCTTAACAAGTTTTATCTTTCATCAAACATCAACCCAAACAATCAATATCAATCACATCTAATTTGCACTTTGGTGTCACATCAAATCATTCAAACGATTTTGTTCCAAAACCAAGCTTCAAAATCCTGATCAATAAAATCCAATTAATCCATCATCATCTTAGGATCTCCTTCCCAATCCTAATGTTGCTTAACACTATCCTTGCATTGTTGTGCATTCTCAACAATCTTATCATCATCAATCTTGATCAATCAAATCCAATCAATCCCTCATCATCTTGGGATATCCATCCTAATCCTTGTGTTGCTTAACACTATCCTTTCATTTTTGTGTATCCTCAACAATGTTATCATCATCAATCCATTGATCCAATCAATCAACCTTAGCTTGGTTTTCAAAAAAATCCCAAAACATAGCACTAATATCATCACATATCCATATCCAAATTGTGAAAATCATGCAAAATCCAAAAAATATTGAAAAAGCCAAGAAAACTCAAAAACATTCAAATCATATCAAAATCTAAAAACATTCATAAAAATAGATAACATCCAAAACATGGAGTTCAAACTATGTGGTCTCTGAGCTTAAACATAGGCAAGGCTAATCTTTGATCAACTCTCAAGACACAAAAACACAAAAAACATTCAAAAAACACCAAAAATCCAAAAACATTCATAAAATCTCAGAAAAAACACAAAAATATTGGACAATCAAAAAATAAAAACATTTGAAAACACAAAATCCAAAACAAGCCTCAAAACATTTTAAAACATGGGTATGTGTAGGATCATGATGGGCCAAAAATTGGCAATATGATTGGTATGTAGCTGACGACTATTTATTTACCCAAAATTGATGAAACAAAAGGGTTTTAAAGGAGATTCTCAGCTTTCCACTGATATAAATTATGTTTTACTTTAAATTTAATAAGTAATTATTATTTATTTTCTATTCAAATTATTACTAAAGTTCTGTTTGATAGGTTGATTGAAAAACATCTATAGATTTCAAACAGTATCACATTTTTTGAATCCAAAATATGCGTCACATTCTATGTTTCACATACTATAGGATTAAAAAAAGAAAAATTGAATTTCATGAAGTTTTGACCAAGTTAAGGTGGTTAGACATACAAGTTTTTATATTTTTAAAAAAGTTGTAATAAAAAATTCATAATTAATAATTTACTTGGAAAAAATTACAAAAAAAATATGCATCACATCAGGGCATGAGTCCTCTACTTATATCTAAAATATTATAAAAAAATATTTCATTTTATTGTGGTTAGGGTGGTCAGAAAGACACCTACTTATTTTTCCCCTGAAATTTAAGTATCACTACATTGAAATTTCAAATTTTCACCAAACAGATTTTTTTTTTTTTTTAAAAACCTAGTAGTTTAGAAACTACATTCAATTTTCTATAGATTCTATTATTACATAATTTTGAAATATTGTAGATAACTTATTCAAATTTTTACATCAAGTTTCCTAACTTTGATTTTTTTGAATTTTTTGCCACTTAAGGGCTTATTTTTTCCATGATCCTACACATACCCACATCAAAAAACATCCAAATATTTGAAAAAATCCATCTGTCTTGTTTTTCTTTCACCCACAATAATCTCATCCATAATAAACAAATCGTCACACTCACCCTTTGGAAATAGAAATAGAAACAACCACAACAATTAGTAAAAGAAAACTTCGAATGCAAAATCAAAATTGAAACAAACTTTTAAATGCAAAATCAAACTCTTGATCATTTGCAAACATGCCAATCAACCTTATATCAATAGTGTTTCAAACAACCTATCAACTTGCCACCATCCACTAACATGTCATAGGATGCATCCTTCCTACAACAAGCATTATCTTTGGAAAAATCACTTTGGATTCTTATCCTAATCAAAACAAATCCCATTGGCTAAAGTTATGAAGAACATTGACTTGTTTGTGTAGGGTATGTGGCTGACGACTTTTTTTTACCCAAAATTGATGAAATGAAAAGGGTTTTTAAAGGATATTCCTAGGTTTCTACCAATATAAATTATGTTTTACTTTGAATTTAATAAATAATTATTATTAATTTTCTATTTGAATTACGACTAAAGTCCTGATTGATAGGTTAATTGAAAAAAATATATAGCTTTCAAACAATATCATTTTTTTGAATCTAAAACATGTGTCACATTCTATACTTTACATACTATAGGATTAAAAAAATAAAATAAAATTTCATGAAGTTTTGACCAAGTTAAGGTGGCTAGACATACGAGTTTTTATACTTTTTAAAAGTTGTAATAAAAAATTCATAATTAATTATTTACTTGGAAAAAAATTAGAAAAAAATATGCATCACATTCGTACATGAGTCCTCTACTTATATCTAAAATATTCTCATTTTATTATGGTTAGGGTGGTTAGACAAACACCTACTTCTTATTTTTTCCCTGAAATTTAAGTACTACTGCATTGAAATTTCAAATTTTTACCAAACAGATTTTTTTTTTTAAACAAACCTAGTCGTTTAGAAACTACATTCAATTTTCCATAGATTCTATTCTTACATATTTTTGAAATCATATAGATAAATTATTAAAAATTTTATGTCAATTTTCCTTTGATTTTTCTAATTTTTTTACCACTTAAGGGCTTACTTTTTCCATCATGATCTTGCACATACCCTGTACTTGATTTTTTCTATTTGATTTATCTTATTGCACTCATTCCAATGACCTTTGGATGATTTCTAATCAAGAAAATTTAGAGAGAAAGGAATGGGGCATTGATCATTATATTTTTTCTATTGTGCTTGTTGGATGTTTTTGTAATATAACTTGGAAAATACTTTCTTTGTTAGGTGCATCCTAACAAAGTTTTCGTATGTCAAGTGTGAACAAGAATACTCCTATCTATCTTTTGAGTCAAATTACATCACACTTGGTACAACACCATCTAGGTTTTTATACCTTGATGCATCGTATCTATGTGTGTTATTAAACATAAGGTAAATGGCCCTTTTAAAATCCCAATTCTTGATAAGTAAATCATCATCATTAAAGTTGGCTTGTTGGATTCTCTTGTCATTGTCTTATTTCTTCTTACTTCCCTTTGCACTAACATGGTACCATGATAGTTAATCATAAATCATTACCATTGCATCTATCCTACATCCACAAACCATCAACATACTACATAATGCATATCATATCATATAGAAAATATTAATCATACCACATGCATTGCATCTCCATCATTGCATAATATAGATTGGTTATTCTAGTCATCTCATAAACCATACATTTATCATCCACTGCATAATCATAAAATCATCATCATATCATATCATGTGCATCCATATCATCTATTGTATATAAACATCATAATCATGCCATATATATCATCAATAATGTAACTATCATGGTACATAATGAAGATCAATGTGTGTAATATTTCAAAATATACATGAGGTTACCCATGGCTGATCACTGCCTACATCAAACATTCGAGTTGAACTAATCTTGAACCTCTTTGTTATGAGATTGACCCTCAAATTGAACTTTTTGCTTGATATCTCAAGGAGGCATTGTACCAACATAATTCTTTCACTAGGGCAGTAATAAGGCATCCAAATAAATTAGAGAATTTTTTAATTTTGATCAAGACAATTTATTCTTTGAACCAACGTAGTGAGTACATTGCTTCAAAGGGGAAAAATGTAGACATATAAAATGTACCAATTGAACCTATACACCTGATCTTATTTTACTAACTACATTCTCTTAATTAAATAAATCAATTTTATCTAATTAAGTCATCATCTCCCTTTGATTAAATAAATCAATTTTATTTAATTAGCTTCTTCAGTCTCTTTAATTAAATAATTCATTTTTAATTAATTAAATATCTAAAGTCATTCTATTAAATTAAATAAACTAATCCTTATTTGATTTAATCTAATTCCATATTCTTTAATTAAATAAATCAAATCTTTATTTAATTAAGTCTAAATCCATCATTCCTCTCATTTTGATTTAAATTAATCCAAAAATCTAAGTCAAAATGGTCAAATTATCCAATCTCCTTTAAATTAATCAAATATTGATTAATCTTAGTCTTAATCCATCAAATCCTCTAGCTTTTTCCACTTGCTCAATAAATAATTTCTTTTCAATTATTAAATCCTCAATTAATTTCAAAAGGGCATCAATGGTTGGAATATTCCCCAAATTTGAAAAATCTCCCCAAAGGGGTTTGTACATCCAACAAAGAATTTCATATCTCTTACAACTCCTTTTCTTGAGCCATGTGACATTAACTTCACCTTTCACCTCATCCTTAAAGCCATTTTTTGAATTTAAATCCCCCCCTCTTTGCACATTCTCCAAAATGTGCTTAACCTTCATCCTCTCACATGATGACAAGTGGCACTTTATCATTGGCTTATATTTTTTCCCACATCCTTCATATCAAATCCTCCATCTTTCTATAAATAGAGGCCTTCTCTATTTGTTTCAAGAGCCACAATCAATGTAAAATCATAATTCTCATTTGAGGAGGAGAATGGAAGCCAAAGTCATTATCATATTTTGAAGCAAAGTTCATCCATTCTTCATCAATTTTTATCATCTCATAGCTAGGTTATGCAGGAATTCAACCAAGGAGTCTCTATCTTCATCAAATCGTCATAAAGCTTACAAGGGACAAGGAAAGGGCCATTTTTCACATCAAAATGGCACCAATTCCCCCATGGGATTGAGGGTTTGAATGCTTAAATAGGATTTAATTGATTTCCTTGTTTTGTTGTTCATTTATTTCCTATTTTGAGTATTGTAGATGAATTGCATGGGCAATCTTGGTTCTTACTTGCATTTGATCTAATATTGTGTTTGTTTGTTATGTTTGTATAGGTCTAAGATTGGGGTTCTACAAGAATAAATATTGAAATCCATTGGATTGATGCATATCCTAATGCATTCAGTTCAAAGGAGGGGTAATAACCCCTAACTACTCCCAAAGATAGTCGAAAGTATCATCCTTAGTGAATATATCAACAACTTGATCTTTTTTAGGAACATACTCAAGCTTCACTTCATTCTCTACAACATTCTCTCCCAAAAAGTGATACCAGATTGAAATTATATGTTTTTTCATTGAGTGCATCACCAAATTATTTGAAATTTTAATAACACTTGTATTATCATAAAAGATATAAATTGGTTCATCATTTACAACTCTGATATCCTTTAAGGTTTGCCTCATCCACAACACCTATGTGCAACAATATGTTGATGCAATTATTTTGGCTCTGTAGTAGATAAATATATTGATTTTTTCTTCTTGCTTAGCCAATACGCCAATCTACATCCAAGAAAGAATGCACCTCCACTTGTACATTTCCTATCATCCACACAATCTACCCAATCTATATCTATATAAGAACTTAGAGAAAAATTAGTATCCATTAGATACCACAAACCATGTTCCAGAGTGCCCTTCAAGTGTCTAAAATTCCTCTTCACTGTTGCAACATGTGACTCTCTAGGATCTTGAAATTTAAGAAGGTTCCTCTTCATCATTACAAAATTTGATATAAGTGGGATTCACTGTACACGTGTCTCTCCTATCTTGAGAGATCACCAACGAATGAACTACCCTTATACACCTCAAAATGAATGAATTAGAAAAAATATAAAGAACTAAGACTCAGATGTGCCTCAAGAAAAAAATGTTATGGACCTTGAGAGAGAAAAAACTAGAGATTCTTGTCTCAAAAGAGGGAGCTCTCGGCCAAAAGACATCAACGCAGTTTCAGGATGCCAACGCGACGTGCTAGTGTCCCAAGTGACAGGGGACTCATGAACTTGAGAGGATAGAAATAGGCTTCACTTCTAAGATCAGGTCAAAGCATAATGAATGAAATGACTAGTCAGGAAACTAGAAACTTGAAACAAGTGCAAGAAGGCTTGAAGAGAGTTCACCTTTTCTAGACATTTGGTTCTTCATTCCAAGCTCATTTTCATAATATACACACAAAAGAATGAAGAGAAAGTTGTTGGGTGGCTATATAGGGGCCTGCCTTAGTCAGAACCCCATTTTGGTGTTCCCACCTCCATGGACAACCAATTTGGAAAGGAATGTAAAAGAAATAAGTAAAGCGCGTGGTGAAAGCAATACCCGCTCAAGAGTAGAACTTGCACCATGAGATACTAAATGAAAAAATATGAAGGGGAAGTGAAAGAGAGAGAGAGAGAGATCATTAACCCACTAGCTTAGACCCTCTCTAGAGCACATAGATGCACCTTTGATTGCTTGCTTGATAGTTCTTGCTATTACTAGGAGGACCTCAGTCTAGAATGGCTTTGCTTGTGAGAGCACTACTATCAAAAGTGAAGAGAACTTTGAATTGGAGTAAGTAATAAGAAATATTGAGTAATGTGTTCCAACCCCAAAATGAGAGCCAAAAAGGGGTTTTTAATACTTGCAAGGGTGATAAAGAGCCATTACTTTCAGAATGTAACCGCTAGGACATGTGTCTCAAGGATTATTATTCTAGATTCCATATTTTTGACTTAGAAAATTGACAGGACATTAGCACACCACATAGATGTTTATGCACCACTAATTTTTCCAAAGCCTAGACTCTCAAAAAACATGTAACCAGGCTTCTACTACTCAGCCACAATTTCACATGGAGTCAGAATTGTGAAATTCTGACCCGTGAGATTTTTCTTTAATGTTGGAAGGCATCATAAATTATAGGAAAAGATGCCAAAATATGGAATTGCCCCTAGGTGCAATTTGAAAAAATTACATTTTCCCCCACTTTAATGGGCTTGATTTTGAAAAAATCATCCTCACAAAAGTAGTAAAGAAAAAATTTCATCCAAATTTTGAATTTTACAAATTTGCATGCCATTAGAGAGAGACCATAGCAGCCATAAAAGTTGAGCTAACTGGTACTGAAGGTGTCCCCAACATTCGAGCTCAACAAATAATGCCAGAATGGTCTTGAAAATTTGTCAAAGCATTAACCTATAAAACTCAAATTTTGGGTCAGCTTTGAAAAATAGAAGAACGCTACCATAGAAAGAGGAATGATCAAGAACAAAGTCATTGATTTGAAAGAAAAATATGATCAAGAGATGACCCTATGCCCCCTCCTGATTTTTCCCTCAGCTTGGTGGGGAAAATTTAGGAGAAAGTGGGGAGCCACAAGCTCTAAGAAAAATGGACCCTAGGGGACCTATATATACCTAGGTGGGTCTCAAGAAGGGTAATTTTCACTATTCACTGTGAGAAAATTGTTGACTTTTTTGAGAGATAATTCAACAAAATTCCTAACAAGAGAGAGTATGAGGCATTGAGGTTGGAGCAGCTATGTCAGGACATCACTGAGGGCCACGAGGTGGACCAAGTAGGCCTCTAAACCTCATATTTTGTGATTTTTAAGCCATTTTTTTAGGATTTTCTAAACAACGAGGTGCGTAGGAATCCTCATTTAGCACTTGCATCCACTTTCACATTTTTGTCCTTGATACACACTATAGTATTAACTTTACATTGTCATCTCAGGGGCACATTGGTGTCCTAGAGGTGGAAATGGTAGTTAAGGACACATGTGTGGCACGTAGATGTTTGCACGGTGTGCATAGGTCTTAGATAATTTTTTCTTGTCTTCATGATAAATGTGGATGATTTGACTTAGAATCTCTTCACGTTTTGTAGGAGTGCCTGAAGATTCAAGAGCATCTAGGAGGGTGAGAATTTTGACTCATCTATAGTAGGTTGGTCTCTGCCATGTGTTTACCATGCCAAAGATGAGGTACCATGAGAGGATGTTGATAGCCCTTATGGAGTGGTGGAATGCCACTACATCATCTTTCCAATTTCCCTATGGAGAGATGACCATCACACTCAAGGATGTCTGTCATATCCTTGGGCTACCCATCTGGGGATAGTGGGTGGATCTTAATGATACACAATTGGTGTGGGAGTGGAGAGAGGGTGTCCTTTACTTCATAGTGAGGATTGTTGATGGCAACAACATGGGTTATATCTACACGCACTGTTATGACCAAGAAAGGACCACTACACCATTGCTCTATTGATTCATGGTCGTGATCATTTCCTTTCAAATCACAATTGATGGGTGAGGCTCATATCTACATGGGGCCCTCATCCATACTATTAGGGAGATCATATAGAATAGGACTATTTTTTCTTAGGGGTGCAACATGTTAGTGCACCTCTACCAAGAGCTAGGCTGGTACATGCATTATGAGTACCACAACCTCATAACATGCACATTTTTGTAGGTGTGGGAATTTTCCCGCATCATGTGCACCTGACTAGTCAACTTTCCCTAGTAAAAACTATATCACATGCCCATGGCCCACTTGTATGACATGACAGGCCAATGGAGGTTTGGAGACCTATAGTTTTGGAATTTATAGTTTGACACCCTCACTACAAATGGGGTACGATGGAGGACCCACTAATTTTTTAGATGGGTGGATGACAACAGGTACCTAAGGAACCTAAAATGAAATTGTTTTTTGATCAGAAGCAAAGATTACATTATAGTACCCTATTATTGGAGTCAAGTCATGCTACAACATGACTGACTACAAACTATACTAGCAGATGTTCCCACTTATACTAGGGCCCACAAGAGTGCAACAAGGGTGGGGGATCAACCTCACCCTTCTATTACTGATATTGTCCCATTAGATGATGATGAGTCTGACCATGATTAGTCACCCATAGTGGTGATGAATAATGTATGAGTGGTAGAAAATTTTGCATGATGGTGGGAGAGGCATCATCCTAATCCTGTGTTTGGTGAGGGTTCCTCGAGAGGGGATCTTAGTCCATAAGGGGAATTTCCACCCAAGCCTCCACAAGATAGGTAGAGAGGTCAATAGTAGGCTGGTGAGGAGGATGAGGAACCATAGGAGGAGGAGGTGAAACAAGAGGATGAAGCAGCACAACCATAGCCAAGATGGTGAAGGAGGAGGTTGGATCCCCCATCAATTACCCCATCTCTTTGGCTCCACTAGATTTCACTGTAGAAGTGATGGTGGCTCTAGCATTACCCAAAGTAGCCATCGATGTTGATGGCATAGGTCCTAGTATTGATCCTCACCCTGACCTGACTTGGAAGCTAAGGGACCCAAGTATAGAGGATATGTCGCTTATGTTTCCATGCTTTTAGTTTTCTATTTATGATATATGTGTATATATGCCATGTGGTAGTGATACATCTTTCTTTATTTGTGATTGTGGAGGATGCACAAGGATGGGTTGGGCTTATTTCTTAGTGTATTTCAGAGGTCACCCCTGACATGCCAATCCAGGGGTTGGTCCTTGATGCTTACTGGCCAACATCTATGGGCATCATGCCCCCAACTTTGAGCCAGTTACACGCTTGAGGACCACATATGAGGATTTGGGCATGAAAATCGTGCAACTTACTACGAAGTTGGTGACCATTGGAGGGTAGCGTGATTAGCTATCGAGGGAGTTGTGGATGGCACTTGCCAAGTGAGACGTGATAGTGAGGAGGGTTGACGCTGTTGAGTAGGTAGGCATGTGATTCCCTTCAAAACCATCTTGATGACCTCAATGGGTAGCTAATAGTTGTGATCCGGACGGATGTTTAGTGGCTATAGGATGACTTGCAACAAACAGAGCTGACCATCTCTTCCTTACAGGGGGATATTAGAGGGATGCTGACAGCCTTTTCTACTTCACACTCACACCAATCACACTCCATGACCACCAGCCAATTCCTCCTTCAAGTACTAGATCAGCCACCAAAGCCAAAGGGCTCCAGGAGCCATGCAGCGTAGTGACTCATCATTAGTTTTTGTACATAATTTTGCTAGCAAGATACATATACATATATACTTGTAGATATTTTGTATAGGAATATATCGAGTAGCCACTCATTTTTTATAGTAGTGGCCTAATACATGTACATGAAATTGATACATACATGTGTATACATATATGGATACATCGATTCTGATCTCATGAAATTTATATGTTTGGATATGTATGTTCTTTTAATTTTTTATGTATGTTCTATGCTATGGATGTTATATGCTCATATGGATGTATGTTTACATTAGATGCTAATCATTATTTAGTAAACATGCATGGTTGTATGTTAATTAAATACAGTGATAATCTAATTGTCTTTAAAATATGTAATGTGATGCATGATACACACACACATACACGTGGTCACATCATAACACAAAAAATTTCCATAATGTATTAGTGAGTAATGTCAGCATATGTAGTTCTATTGCCCTTCTATAGAGAGAACACCACATAGATGACACATAGAACACTATGCATGATATTGGTGAAGATGCATCACATTAACAAGCTCTTTTAAAGGTGTTCCATCCATATATGATAATCCATAAGCACCTAAACCATATACAGAGATCACAATGTAAGTGCCTAACCAATTAGGACTGAATTTTCCTCTTTGATCAAGTGGCACATTTACATTTCTCTAGTTTTCATAGAGAACTAGATCTCCTATTTTAAAGGTCCTAGGAAGCACCATTTGATTATATTATTTAGATAACCACCATTGATAAGCTTTAAGATGTTCGAGGGTCCATAAATGGTGCTCATCAAGAATCTCTAGTTGATGCAAATGGTTAACCTAGTAGGTTTCATCATCAATTAAGGCCTTAAGGGAAACCCATAAAGATGGAATTTACAACTCCAAAGGCATGATAGCTTCGGAAGCATACACAAGGTTGTAAGGTGTCATTATTTTCATCATTCAAACACTCATGCGATAGTCCCACAAAGCATACATTAATTGAATATGCTGGCCTTACCATGCTTATTAACTATTTTATAGAGAATAAGCTTAAGATTTTTGTTAGATGCTTTTTCTTGACCATTGGATTGTGGATAATATGGTGTGGAAAACCTATGTTGAATGTGAAATTTCTCAAGGAATTGCTTCACTTCCTTTTTCTTGAATGGTGCACAATTTTTAAAAACAAGCATAGTGATCAATCCAAATTGAGAAATGATGTTGTTCATGAGGAAGCTACAGATAGCTTCAGCGTTCATGGATCAAAGCGGTAATGATAAAGGTATGTACCTTGGAAGATGGAGGTGATATTTTTCCAATAATATCCATACCCCACTTTGTGAGTGGCCAAGGAGAAGTTTGATTTTGTAGATCTTGGGCAAGTGCATGAATAAGACGACTATGTTGTTGACATTGAGGGAATTTCTTAACAAAATTGAAGGAATGTTATTCTAGCATTTTCCAATAGTACCACATGCATATCAGTCTTCTTGCCAAGGATCTACCACCAAAGTTTCCACCTCCAAATCCTGAATGGGATTCCTTAAGGGAAAGGGGTATTTCTATTTTAGTGAGACATTTGAGAAGCAAGCCATTATAGGATTTTTGGTAAAGGACATTAGATAGATTAATGTAATGCACTAAAAGCTTTCTTATATGAGTGTGATTGTTCTTTGTTGCATCATTAGGAAAATTTCTGGTCTTTAGGTAGTTATAGATATTAGAAAACCATTCTCTAAATTCCACATGGAAACACACAAGGGACTTGGCTTCGGGTTGGTTAGAAACTACAAGGGTCCGTAGGACTTGAACCACGAAGTGGTATTCTTTCATGTCTTCTTCTAAAGGTACCAAGGAAGTAGCATTCACCATGGAATCAACATTTCTATTTTCTCTCCTAGGGACACTCTATCATGAAAGAGGAGAACTGTTTTAGCAAGGACAAGGCAAGGTCTTGATATTGGGACAACTTAATTTGCTTAGATTGATAGGTTCCCATTATTTGATTCACAATAAGTTCATAATCACCTAGAATACGAATGTGCTTGATTTTTAATGCAATCGTAACATGCAAGCCAACAATAAGGGATTCACACTCAGCAATGTTATTCGTACAGGGAAAATCTACTTGAAAGGATAAAGGAACCAGTTTACCTTCAAGGGATATTATAACTACACCGGCTCCAAAACTAGTTTGACACCTTGATCCATCAAAATAAATCTTCCATTTGAGGTCATGATCAACTACAAAGATAATTTCATCAAGAAAAAAATCCAACCCTAGGAAGGAGCAAGATGAGGGAGCGTCTTCCAATTGATCTACAATTGCTTGAACCTTTATTGACTTTTGAGTAATAAACTTTATGCCAAACTCAAAAAATAACATAACTCATTTTGCTAGCCTTCCATTCAGGCTAGCACTAGAGAAAAGATGTTTCAAAATTTTTTTTTCACTATGATGTGCGTTTCATCATGGAGAAGATAGTGTCTCAACTTCTACATAGCAAAGACAAGAGAAATGCATTGTTTCTCCATGGAGGAATAATGAGTTTCATAATCAACTAATATGTAGCTAATTTAATAGACTGCTCTTTCCTTCCTTGCATCATCATACTGAGCCAAGACAACTGCCAAAGCATATGATGATGTAGCAAGGTAGAGCACAAAAGGTTTGTCTTGCATTGCTGGCATCAATATGGGAGGATTGGCCAAATAAGTTTTGATTGTCTCATTAAAGGATTTTTGAAACTCTTCATCCCATATGAAGCAAACATCCTTTATTAGTAAACAAGTGAAAGGGAGGGTATGGTTAGCCAATTGAGCTATGAATCTTTGAATTTCCTAAATCTTCCCCTAAAAAAATTTCAACTTAGTGATATTCCTCGGTGGAGGCATGTTAACAATGTCATCAATTTTATTTGTATCAACCTCAATCCCAAGATGAGAAACTATAAACCCGAAAAGCTTGTCAACATCAACACCGAAGACACACTTATGGGGATTTAGTCTCATTTTATAGAGTTAAATCCTTTCAAAAATAAGATGAAGGTTCTTCATGTGATCTTGATGGGTTATCAATTTCACCCATATATCATCAATGTAATCTTCTAAGATCTTATGGATACAATTATGAAATATTAGGTCATAAATCATTGGTAAGTAGCCCCCATGTTCTTTAATCCAAAGAGCATGACCACATAACAAAAAGTACCCCACAAGGTAGTAAAGGTTGTCTTTTATTGATCATTCGGGTTCATATGGATTTGATTATAACCTAAGAAGCCATCCATGAAATATAGTAATGCATGGCCTTTAGTCGAGTTGACAATCATATCTATATTAGGCAACATAAAATCATCCTTAAGAGAAGACTTATTAAGATCACAAAATTTGATACATACATGAATATGGCCATCAATTTTACTAATAAGAACTATATTTGAAATCTAGGGGGAATAGTGAACTGGATGGATAAAACTAGCTTTCAATAGTTTTTCTATCTCAATCTTGACCATCCTGCTACTCTAGGATTGATCTTTCAGATTTTTTTCTTAACAAGCTTGGCATTGAGACATAGGATGATATTGTGAACCACTATAGACTCATCAATACAAGGAATAGCCTTATACATCCAAATGAAGATATCAAGATGAGAATGCAAGAGATCAAAGTGTTCATCTGCTTCTTCTGAAGAGAGACACTTCCTAATTTTGATCACTTTTTCTAAGGATTTAGGATCCATGGAAACTTCAATAATATCTCCTTTAACTAAGGAACTACGGTCCTCGGGATGAGATATCATGACATCATGATCAACATTAGATAGAGGATCTTCCACATCGATACTCAAAGAAGACTCCCTAAAATACGCTTGACCACTAGTAGAATTTGGCAAATAAATGACTACGTGACTAAACATTTTAGTCACATGACTAACACTAGTAGTATTTGGAAAATAAATGACTAATTTGGTAATTTATAAGTGACTAATTTTTTCATTGGATAAAATCACAACTAAATGACTAAATAAATGACTAATATCAGACAAATAAAAATGACTAAATAAATAACTAAATAAATGTGCTCATTATTAAAATCTTGGCTATAATTTTCATTTCAGTGTGAGAATTATGTTAGGGTTAGGGGTGGAATTATGGTTAGGGTTAGGGTTTGGATTATAATTATAATAGGTTTCAGGTTAGGAATAAGGCTTTGGTTAGTGTTAAGGGTAGGGTTGGAATTACTATTAAGCCCGAATCCAAATTGGACCTTAGTTATATCCTAACCCTAACCCTAACAAAACCCTAAATCTAACACTAATTGTAATATTAAGTGAACACTAACCCTAATTGAATTGTAACCTTAACCCTAATTTAATCATAAACCTAATTCAACCCTAACCCTACCCGTAACCCAAATTGTACCCTAACCCTAATAGTAAACCTAATTGAACTATATACCTAACCCTGATTAAACCCTAAGTATAATCTTATTTGAACCATAACCCTAACTAAACCCAAACCATAACCCAAACCCTAATTGACCCTTAACCCTAATGCTAACTTTAAGATTTATTTTAGAACCCTAATTAAACCCTACCCTAATTGAATTTTAATCTTAAGATTAAATGTAACCCTACTCATAACACTAATTGAACTTTAACCCTAAGCTTTATCCTAATTCTAACCCTAATTGCAGAATGTTAATGTATGTTAACCCTAATTAAATCCTAACCCAAATTGTACTCTAACCCTAATTAAACCTTGATGAATGCTAACCCTAATTGAACTCAAATTCTAATTGTGACTTTAATTCATGTCATCCTATTTGAACCCTAACCCTAATTGAATCCTAACATTTATCATAATAAAATCTAATTGAACATTAGCCCTTTCCTAACCCTAATCATAAGAATAATTGAATCTTAGTCATAACCATAATTCAATCTTAATTAAACCATAATTGTAATGTAACCCTAATATTAATTAACCTCTAATCGTAATAATCTTGATCATAACCTTATATGAAACCCAATTGTAACCTGAAGCACAAGCTTAATCATAGAACAATAACCCAAAACCTAATTAACCCTAATTGTAACCTTAAGTGAATAGTAACCCTAATTGAATTGTAACCTTAACCCTAATTTAATCCTAAACCTAATTCAACCCTAACCCAAATTGTACCCTAACCCTAGTATAGTAACCCTAATTGAAATATATACCTAACCTTAATTAAACCATAACTAAAGTTCTAATTGACCCTTAACCCTAATTTATCGTAACCCTAATTAAGTTGAAACCATATTTGGATCATAACCCTAATTGAGTTGTAACTTTTATTGTACTCCTATTTGAACCCCAACTATAACCCTAACCCCAAGGTTTATAATTAAACCTAGCCCTAATTGAACCCTTACTCAGAAATAAAATGGAGAGGGAGATATAGATAAGATATAGAGAGGTGGATAGAGAAAAAATAAACTGAACTCCTATAATAAATTTACAATTACAAATATCTAATTTTGTCTAATGAAAAATCATATTTAAAATATATATTTATTCAATGAATGCTAATTAAGACCTTTATTACATAAACATCATTTGCTAAATGACCTACCAATTAACCTCATGTACTACACATATGTCTAAAATAATACACCAAAATTTTCTCTAATTGACCTTTCATACCTCTTCAGCGTACCTATTGCACACCAAGGTGCAATTGCTAGTTATATATATATATATAGATAGATATTTAACATGCCAAAATGTGCTCATTATTAAAATGGACATAATTTTCATTTTAATAAACATACTCTAAAACCTTCCTCAAGAACTTATTTTCAATGCCCACAAAAATGGAGAAGTGAGTCGCATAGTGGATTAAAATGGTCATAATTTTTATTTTAATAAACACACTCTAAAACCTTCTTCAAGACCTTATTTTCAATGCCCACTAAAATGGAGAAGTGAGTCACATAGCCCACTAAAATGGAGAAGTATTTTCAAGGTAGCTTGCCAAAATGGAGAAGTGAAAGTGCCTGATTTTGGATTGCAACCTTTGCCCCATTTTCCACATTGGACACGATTCATGTAGAATCTTGCAGTAAGTCACTTTCCATTGTTTCAGTTAATTTTAATTTTCAAATCTATATGCAGTCAAGCCATATTATCCATTCATTTTTATCTTTCCTTCTAACTTCAAGCTTGGTTATCCTTCAAATGGAGCATGTTCATCATGCTTTTCAAGTTTCTTTAATGAATATGGTCTTTATCTACTTATACTTTTCCATATGCTTCTTTTATCTATCCTTGCTTTTTTATTCAATCTTTATGACAAAAGAACCACATCACAGTAGTCCCTGCCACATTCAAAATCCCAATGAAGTTGTAAGCAATAGAAAAATATACTTACATCATAGCAATGGCTTAACTATCAATACAAATTTGTATAAGTGGGAACTAACTGCAGACCCCAATAACGTATACAACACCACAAGTAAGAAGCAAGTCGATTGTAATGTCCTAAAAAAGAGATAATATCTATTTCACCCCTTTAGCATTAGATAGACCTCTCATCATTACAACAACACTGCATGTAGAAAATATAATCATTTAAAATCGATTCACTGTTGTTTACAAATATTATGGTGCAGGATCATGCATCTAGATCATCACTATTTGGGATGAAATTGTATTTTGACATTTTATTTTTTATTTTTAAATATTAAACATCAAGTACAAAATTTTTATTTAAGACAAAAAAAAATATTGGGATATCAAAATGGGAAAGAAAATATATTATATAGTATACATTTTGAATACAGGAAAGGTACTCAAAAATTTAATAGGAGGATAATGTCTCTCCTAATCTTAATTAGGCCATATTTGATCAACACTCTTTATCCTTTGATGAATCAGATAATCAAAATTAGAGTCAATGGAAACTTCATGTAAGTAAGCAAGTATAACCATTCATAGAAAAACAAGATGAAGTAATCTCTGGTAGCTCTAAGGGAAGACAATGATTATGGGCATGAGTTGGTTGAGGATAAGAAAATGAAAAATCATAATCCATTCTATGAAGAGAAAGGAATCAAACCAAGATTGTTTATTCTCAAGGACAATAATCAGGAAGTGGGATAATTTATCTATGCTCCCAAAAATAGGTTCGAACTAAGAAACATAGGTTTAAAATTTTATGCATATAGAAAAATTATTAAATTTTAACTATCATTCAGTGAAAGCCAATTCCATGTTAATCAATTTTCTACAAGTAGGACATGTCATATTCAGATATATTGTAAAACTAAAGACAATATTTAATAAATAGTAACAATGTCCTTCACTTGGAATATCAAATATACATCAAAAAAAAAATTAACACCACAACTAGGGATTGATTGAACATAAATTGATGCCAATGGGAGCTCATGGTAACCGAAAAAAAGACCAAATAATTACAAACAAATTTTGAAATGGTCATTGGATAATGGACACTAGTTTTTTATTTTCACAATTAGTTTTGTTGATTTGGCAGGTTGTTTATTGTAGGTCAGATACACAATAAAAATTTTAGTTTCTTGTTGAACATCTTTTAAAATGTGACTACCCCTGCAAGCCAACATCTAGAAATGAAACTAAAAAACAATAGATGTTGATGCAAGGTATACTCTGCTCTAGCATCTATTTTTAGGTTCACCATTTGCTGATATGTTCCAATTTTTATTGCTAGTTCAATTAATTTCCCTTTATTTTGTGAGGATCTCTTCCCTCCTACTTCAAAAAGTTTGTAGCTCTATATTACAGCCTACAATGCAATTATGAGTATATGTGGGAAAAAAGTGTTCCCTGATCAGAGGTTCCTTTTTTTTATGATTTAGTTTTTTCACCGCAACCTCTTGAAATATAATAGAAGCTTTCTTTCCAACCAAAATTAAAAAAGTATGTATTGCTTATCTTAGCTTCTATATTGCACACTCTAAGAAATAAAAATTCATGTCCTTTCCATGCCTAGGAAATTTTGATGTTAAAAATTGTGACATGTTTTGATAGATTCAAGACAAGAAAAAAAATCACAATCAAGATGGACATTTTATGGTTTCAATGAGCATGCCTCAAGTGCAAAACTATAATAGAGTGAAAAAATATCGTAACTAGAATTTTTGTTTTTATCTTAGAACTTTCAAAAACAAGCATTAAATGTTGAACCTTGGAAGCAATTTTAAACAATTCTCCCAAGTATTGTCAATGTAAGTTCTACTATGAGTGTTTTTCCTATATTGTTTTTCTTGTAGGTATGATGAACAAGTTTTGTTTGTGTTACGGAGTCCTTCAAATCCCAAGAAGTGGAGGGTGGTTGTGCATGCTTCAAATCCCTGCTCCAAGTTAGTAATAGAGGAAGGGTATTTTAATATTTTATGGGCTTGCCTATTTTAATGAAAATTTAATGGGTGAAAGGTATCTTCAAGATCGTTTACACTAGAGATGCTTTCCTTTTAAAAATTACTTAGTTCCTAATAAGATGCATGCACCTATGCATTGTATTTTTGGATTTTGAATTTTTGTCTCCCTTATTCTCATTCCAACATCCACCTATATAAGCAATTTGTCATTTCATATTTGAAAGAAACACTCTATATTGAGGTGCATGCCTATAAATGGGTAAAGTGTTTGATGATTTGAAACATCTATCCCACTTGATTAGGCATGCACCTTATAATAAAAATTTGGAACTTTGTCTTATAACAACTTTCTCTTCATATTAGCATGTTCTTATCAATGGAATATGTTGCTTGTTTGAAGTGAAAATGAGTTTTTTGATTGTGCACTTCACAAGAAACTTTATGCTTTGAATTTATCATATAAAGAGATATGCCTCTATAAATGGAAAGACACCCTTTTGATGAACTAAACTCTTTTTTCTTTGTTTCACATGCACACCTCTATACATGAAAAAAGTGATATGAACTTTTCCTTAAGATAGGTGTGCACTCAAATATACAAATTTGTCTTCAAATTTTAAGTATAAACCTCCATGCTTAGGTCCATGCCTCACAATGTATTTTTGATGTTTGAAATTTTGAACTAGTTTTTTCAATAAGGGGGAATACCATTTTATGCAAACCTTACTTCAATCTATTGACTCCTTTTTGTCTTTGCACAAGTGTCCACTTAAGCATGGGAAAACATCTTTTCTAATTCACTAACCTCAATTGCCTAACCAAGTGCATGTCATTGTAAGTAATTACTATTGTGACACTTGAAAACAAAAAGTCTTGATGAGGTGCACACCAATAAACTAAAATTATCCTTTGAAATAGTGAAGCTCCATTCCTTTAAATGATTGCAGGCCTATCTATGATTCTTGACTTTAAATTTTATGACAACAAATTTGATGCAATGACAGGGATTCAAAAACTCACTAACTTTTGGAACGTGGAAAATCTCAATCTATTATTTCTTGTACTTGCAACTAGGACTCATTTTCCCTTCACAAAATTCTTGTTTCAAATTACCCAAATTGAGAATAAGGAAAAATTCCTCTTGTAGATTCCACAAATGACCTTAAACAACATCAATTGACTGAATCAACACCAATTTCCAACCTTGACAACTCAAATAAGAGAACTTTCAAAAGTAGACTGCCCAAAATTAGCTTTTAGGCCCTTTAAGACCACATAAACCACCAACCACAAATTCCGAAGCCCATATATCTTTACTAAAGCCTCCACTACTAAATTTGACTCCATTTTCTAGCAAATGTTCATCGGTCATTCGACAAACATTTGTCGGACAATCGATGAATTGATGAAAAAAAATTGTCACCATTTTTTTGTCAAAATTATAATGAAAAATTAAACATCAAAATAACGGTGCAGATTTTTCAGTCACTAGCATCATAAAATGGCTCAGATGTTCATCAGAATATCGATGAAAACTTTGTGTATCCATCAATGAATTACAACCAAAATGCAATTGCAATGGCTCTTCCGAAGCATCAAAACAACACCAGAAGTTTTTTTCGATTTCAACGAAATGGGAAAGGAGTTACGACAAATCCTTTGTCGCAACTATAGCAACTTCGTCAAACCTTTTCAGTGATTCATCAGTGGCCTTCGTCAAAATTGCAATGAAACAATGCAATTTTTTTTTTTAAAATATTCATTGAAATGTACCATCACAGAGACTCTTAGTGATGATCACCAAGGCCAACCCATTGGTGAGAGATCAATCATCGACATAGGATAGAAAAATTACTCTGATAGTCCATGTCTTGCCGATGACTTCCGTCAGCAAGACAAATCTAATGTCACATCGATCTGACCTCTTTAGGAGTTTTAAATAGACCTACACCATGTCATTACAAAGACTCTTGGTGATGACCACCGAAGCCAACCCATTAGAGAGAGATCAATCATTGGCACAGGATATAAAACTCACTCTGATAATCCATGTCTTGCCCATGACTTCTGTCGGCAAGACACATCCAATGTCACACCAATCTGAGCTCTTGAGAAGTTTTGAACACTACTGGTTATCAGCAAGACATTTTGAGGGTCTCACTGATTAAATAAGTGTCTAAGAGAAAGTAAATAGATGGAACCTATTAATTTTCTTATTTTGGGGTTCTTTAAATCATAGAATAGATACCATCTTCTTATGTATAATGTACTTATATTCAGATTTGAATTCAAGACCAATTGTCATTGCACATTCCATTTTACTTGTACAAAGTATTCTATAAGCAATATATTGATAATTCCAAATGATTTATGGTGTTGTACAACTCCACCTATCATCATAGTTTTATTGTTCCCCCCTAGAGAATCCTGAAAAGACAAGTTTACAATACCAAGTTAAATAATATGAAAAAGACTTACTTCCATACAAATTAAATTATTATTCTCACAATGGAAATTGTCTAATCACAACAACAATTCCATGAAAGGTTATCCATGCTTCATAAGAGATGACTGATCATACATATAGACTGCAAGATGCATAGAAAAAGTATTACACTCAAGAACAACCAAGGGCTAACAAGGGAAGGAGTTAAGAAACATCTAGATTGAAGAGAGAATGTGTAGGGAAAATGTCGAGCAGTGTCAAGAGAACAGAGCTTGTAGAACATATTCCTGACCTAATCAAGCTCTTGAACAACTTAAACAAAATTAAAATACTAACACATACATGAGACACGTAATGAACTTCCAATATCTTCTATCTTTTTCATTAATGTAGAGCTAGGTAAAGGAGAAATAATTATAAGTGTAACACTATTCATAGTCCAGTAAATTATGTTCATAATTTATGTTCAATGGACCTCAGCTTTATCATTATACTACCCATATAATACCATATTTTAATCTAGGGTTCAACTATCTCAGATCTAAAGAAGCACCTTCAACTAACCATTTAAAGTACTATAAAATAAGGTAAGACTTTTACTGGAGAAATATTGGGTACACTTTTAGGATTAAAGTTCTCACAATCATCAAGATTTATTGGCACATAGACACAACCTGCAACATATGAAGTAATGGATGACTACAAGTTAGTGAAATGGTCCTTAATATGTGATTGGTTTGCAAATTGACTAGTAGAAAATAAGGTTACAAATATATCTACATAATAAATTATGAGGATAATATACTGTAATCATCAAAATATATGAAAATCGCAAAGGAAAGAGCCGAGCTACATCTCTAGAGCCTAAAAAAAACACATGCAAGACACATAAAAAAAATAACAAACTAGTTTTTGGATGAATACAGAATGGTGCCTTCAACAAGTGATTCATATGCTTTCACACCTGAAAGGACATTAAGAAGATTTTAGTCTTCCTCTGTGAAATTAAATACTTACAAAAACAACCTAGAAACAATTATTATATACCTCCATGTCTAGCTGAGGGTAGGTATAGGAGAAAAAAATTCCTCAATGCAATGCCAAAAAATATCAATGTGTGTATAGGCTTGTATTACTCAAAATATCATTTCACTGCCTAAGGAAAAATACCAAAGTGATGTTTTAAATTTCAATCTTCACATAGGCTCCCTTATCTACACATGCATATACAAGCATTATTCAAGCTCTAAACTATTCAAATATTAAGGATTTAATTAGCTATAAGATGGAAAGTTGTTGTTTAGACATAATCCATCATCTTTTACATATCTTTATTCACTCCTAGCACCTTAGATAAATTTGTGTAAATGAGATAGAAATGTGAATCTTTTATGACAAAGAAAATTCTTAAAAGGTGGGGGGAGAGAGAAAGGGGTAGGGGGGAAAGATAATGCTTGAATGTATAGTAAATTATAACATTTTGATCATTATAACAATGAAAAATATCTTAAGTTTGAATAATTAATATAATTTACAACATTTATAATCAAGAATGAATGTAAGTAGAGAAAATTTTGCATACCTATAGATGGTACAAAATTCCATGGTTAAGTGGAAGCCTCCCATCAACAACAAGATCCAAATATCCATGTATCTATCTCAATCAAGCGTCTAAACCCTTCAGAGCTGTCAATTTTTCCACTAACTTGTTATGCACAAAATTCAAATTTTAGAGTTATGTCACCACTAAAAATAGAAAAAATAGACCTTTGAAACCAAATCCACACACAACACAATGTGGTATTCATACAAATCCATACAAACAAACTAAACTTAGAACATTGAAATGGAAACAACTTCAAATTATGATGCAGAGCATGGATTTAGGGTATAAAGAATCATTTTTCTGCCACCATAGTAAAAATTTATCACTTTATTTCATCTTTGCATATTGGTTTGATGCTTCAAACGATGCATTTCTTATATTGAAAAGTGCATTACCTTATTGATCTTCTCTTTTTTTTGAGAATAGTTTAATATTCTCTACTTAACAGGGCCAACCACGTGATGGTGGAAGCTCATTCGGCCCCTCCCCCCCCTCACATCACTCTCAATTCCCCATGCCAAATCATATAACATTAATCATTCATTCATCCATTAATAACATATAAAATTCAATCATTAACATATTCACATTCATTCATTAACATATAATACTCATTCTTTCAGTTTTTACATATTATAAAAAATATGGTTGTCATGATATGATTACAATCACTTCTTTTTTGTTTCTTTTTTAAAGATAAATTTTTTTGAAGTGGAGTATAATTTTCTAAATCATCTATCCCCCCTTTAGTTTTTCTACCCTCTGCTCATGATCTTAATGTATGCATAGTCATCTACTCATGACATGGATATTGCTGCAAGGGGGGTTCTGTTGCAATAACAAAGAAATGTTAAACTAATATGTTTTATTATTATTGTTACAAGTATTTCATTAGTTAAAAGAACATTAGAGTGGTTCTCTTTACCTGATGAGTCCACATCATGTTCTTGAACTTCTGTTATAGACTCATGCTCAACATGTTGAACACCCTCTAAATCTTGATTTGTAGTTGAAACACAAAAGGTTACATTAATTAATACACCAATTGAAATTAAATGTGTTTAAAAGAATATTAGAGTGGTCCTCTTTACCTGATGGGGCCACATCATGTTCCTGATCTTCTCTAGCTTGATCATGCTCAACACATTGATCACACTCTACATGCTCTAAAATTGAAATACAAAAGGTTAGATTAATTAATACACCAATTGCAATTAAATATGTTTAAAAGAACTTTAGAGCGGTCTTATTTACTTGATGGGTCCACATCATGTTCTTGATCTTCTCTAGCCTCATCGTGCTCAACATGTTGATCATTCTCTACATGCTCTAAAGTATCGGGATGCACACCTTGACCTTCATCTGTAGGTTGTGCTCCACCCTCACTAGGCTGCATTCCAATGTCATGTGAAGTATTATCATTGCTTGAATATTTTTAAAAAATAGGCATGTAATTACTTTATGGTGGGAATTAATATTGAATAGATTGCACAAGTATTCAATTTTAAATAAACTTTATTGAATTTATTTACCTGTGTGTTGGATGTAGTGGCAGATTGTGTTTTCCCAGTCAAGACTCTTAGGTGTTTAGCCACAACTCCATAGCCTTGGTGGAAGGAAATCTTCAGGTCTTGTTCTGTGGGAACTCTGTTGAATTCAGAGCCCTATATTTTTGCATAAGATCATGAATCTTGCTTCTATGGTGTGATCAAACCAAAATTGTTTTAAATTTATTATTTGGATACAATATTTCATTTATTGATACTTACAATTCATGCAGCTAATTTCATATAACCACCAGAGCCAAGTTTGTGCTGCCAATGTTTTTGTAGACTTTCCTTTGTTTCCTTCAATGTGTCGGGTAGCCTATGAAAATTTTGAAATATGTTAGATTATGTAAAAGAAAGAGTAATTAGTATATAATTACATTGTTGATACTATCACATACCTTCATTGGCCCAATGGTGTCTTTCCTTTTTTTCTTTTTAGCCTTCTCATTTCCATCCGACACCAAGTACTTCCACTCTCTCTTTGAAATCACAAGGGGACACTCATACTTTTTGTTCTTCTCTAAATGTGACCTATAGTGGTCCCTCACATACTTTAGATAGGTACCAACTTTCTTAAGGACCTTGGTTCAGTTGAATGTTTTATCACCAAAGAGCACAATTAAATGGTTAATGAGCTCATATTTTAAATCTTTATTTTGGGAATTCCATCATGTACGTATGGTAGGCCTGAAGAGCCCCAATGTAATATCACTTAGATGTTTATTAAAAAAATCATTTCCTGCAAAATGATCATGGGATCAATAGTCTAAAAAGAGTGATCAATAAGTAAATTTCAATTGGATTATATATAATAATATAATTAAAACATTTTAAAGTACTTGGGACCTTCTCTATCTTTATGGGAATGAAATCCTCAGTCACCACAAATGTGACCGGAAATATTACCGTACTAGTAATATGGGAAGATCCAAGAAATGCTACTAAAATATCACTAGTACTAGTGGCCTCTACATCCCCAAGTACATGTCCTGATGCATGTTCTAGCATGTGTTCATTACCAAAGGGTGCACTAACGAATGCTTGCATGGTATGTGTTGCCAAAATTTTAGATGACAATATAGGCACAGATGATGGGGTCAAATGATGTGATGTATGTGTAGGAAGACCAGGATGGACACTTGTACCAACCCCTACTCCTCGGGTAGCACTTGCAGTACCTTGATCATGGCCAGGAGCATCATGAGGACAAAAAAAATCTTGTAAAAATAACACATATTTTAGTTCATGACATAAAAGAGTACAAAATATAAAACCATGAATGAACTTATGTTATAATTAAAGAACTCATGACAACTTACTTGCAAGTTTTGTGATGTCTTAATCAATATTTTAACCCTCTCTCTTAACTCATCTATTTGAGGCACTATGAATAACAACTTAAGGATTTCTTCATTGCATTTTTTTGGGTCTTGCTTATTATATCGAGAGGGTTTTTTGAATAAGTGATGTCATCATCACATAATATTGACTGCACCTCCCTATGGATGCTCTTGTCTACTGCTGGTGCCTTTCCTTGATTAGTCGACTACAACAAGAATATTAAAAACATTATCAAAATTAACCCAATAAACTTATGAAAACAACATAATAACAAAACCATCTTCTTGTATCTAATTTGTACAATTACAATGAGGTAAACCTGTCAGGTAGAAGCTCTTGAAGATACATTACGATCTATGCTTTGGGCCAGATCCTTCTCTGTACGATCTATGTCCTGCTGTGACAAAAATTAAATATCAAAAAACATTACTAAAATGAAACTAATAGACTTAAATGAAAAAAAAAACATAAGAATAAAATGGTATATTGGAGTCCTTAATTGGAGGTTGGGTAAAATGGTACATAGTAGATACCACCCCCATAGTAACTATATTTGTAACTAAGTGATTCAAATTGTAATTGATTAGCAACTCCTCCCCTACAATTATTGATTTCATGGCACATACAAATATGCAGTTTCCCTTTGGCACCTCGAATATGCAATTGGGTTGCTTATTTGTTGACCCAGGTCATTTACTGTTTATAAACCCTACAATATTCACTGATGCTTTTGGCCTTCCATCAATGTACATAGCCACTCCTTTATTGTGATCCTTATCTTTTAGATGTATATAATTTGATGATAGTGCATACCTACGCATACTTCGTGTTTATCAAACCAGTTACATCCAATCTTTGTAACTGTAATAGAGTCTGGCATAGTCCATCAATTGTGTAACATTGTCATAACAAACCTTTATGTTGTCCATGCAAAATAGGCCCAAACTATGTAATGATGATGCTACTATGCAATATATCCTCTCGTTGACACAAAATCAGTGTTTATTGGAGGAATTTCCTTGGGTACCCATTGTTTCCGTAGATGTTTGTACCTCAAGGGAACCTCCACGTCGTCTATGCTCTCATCATCATAAGAACATGACCCCCCTTTAGCAAGAAAAAATTCCATGCATTTACATAATTTTCTTCTAATCTTTTGACCTCTAGTTGATCTCCCTCTTTTAGTCATACTACATGTCTCACTTTCCTCTTCTCTTCCTAAATTTCCCTTGCTCGAGGAAGAAAGATCTAACAAATACATATTTGGTGGTACCTGCACTCATAAGGATGTTGGATGAAGTTCTTTCATGGTGATGTGATCCTAAGGTGACATTATGATTAATCTATCATTTCATCGCTAGAATTTTATAGGTTATAAGGTAATCAAGTCTTGATAGATTGCAAGTTATTGTTACTACCATCCAAATGTGTCCATCGCAAATCAAATCTACTTAATGTTTTAACTCCCAAAATTTGTAATAAGTGTTAAATGTGACTATGGTCCACCAGTTACACAACCAAGGCCTCAAATGTATTCTCTAATTATAATCAAAGGACTTTTTCTCTTTATTCAAGTAAATAAACTTGAAAGGAAACACCACCAAGTGGTTTATTGGACACCTACATGACTAAAAATAGCACTAAATTTACATTTAATTTCCATTTGTTTAAGTGGTTAATGGGGAGGGAGTGTGTACTAGGCTTGATTAAGTCATCACAAGTTTATGCTTTGGCAATAAATTTTTTTTAAGTCATCTTAAATCTTCCTATGTCTAATTGCTAGGATACTTTTGGTATGTTTTATTGTAGGATGATTGATGAAAGAGCCCAAAGAGCCTTTCTCCATGGTATCCAAGTACACATAGCAATGGTATTTTCTTATATGGTTGGACATGATTTAAAGAACTTAGCTAGGAATTATTCATTTAAGCTAAGGTTTTCTCATAATTCCATCATTGGAAAAGTATGATAAAATTCTTCTATTATGAAGAATTTGTCTATGTGCCTCTAGTAATCACTATAAATATTTGTAAAGATAAAATGAATAATTGCATTAGGTAAGAGAGAATCAACTTTGCGTTCTTTAAAGATTATATTCCTCTATTCATAATTTTTAAGGGTTGTGTGTGAAGGAGGTTATCACTACCAAGAATGGAGGAGACCTTTCCTTGTGATGGAGCTTCAAAAATTTTCTCTTTGTGTTCCATTTTCATCTTTCCTTATTTCTATGGTCATCTATGGTGTTTGGTAAAAGCCTAAGGTTGGGGTTTTACCTTTGTCTTCATGTAAAACCCTAGTGTTTATCTTACGCCTTGGGTGGGATCTTTTGGGCCGTTACTTTTTGGGGAGGGTTTTAAAACAACTCAAGCCCCATCACTTCATCTAGGCTGGGCCCCTTTTGATTTATCATTTTATTTCCTTTGCCTGACTTTATTATTTCTTAAGTCTTGGATGGTCCCGTGCTCCCTCATTTGAAAATTAAATAAGTACAATAATTAGTTAAATACCACAGTATACAACCTTAATTTATAATTGATGTATATTGAAGATTAAAAATTAAATAAGTACAATATACATAAAAACCATATGTAAAATGTATTCCAATTAATCTCCATGACCATCTTATAATTACCTCTCACTTTCCTCAAACTAGCTTTCCCCATCAGGTACTCCCTTTCGAATTTGTTAATGGAGTTGGGATCCCAAATGCAATCTACATGGATATTTTTTGTGCACAAACTTGGAAAGATATTCACTAATGTACACCATGGTCTGGTATACCATATATCCCTCCACCATAGAACCCTCAGGATGTGCTCTTTGTCTAACCAATGCCTTCAAAAATTTCAAGTGCCTCTCAACTATCCACATTGACCTTGTGTGTATAGGTCCACACAATTCAATCTCCTCAACTTGGTGTATGAAGTAGTTTTGTGCATTGAAAAATGTCGAAGGTAGACACTTTTTTATATCACACATTAGATGAGGAATGTTTCTCTTCCAATAATTTATATCTTCTTTATGAATTTCTTTAGGTAAAATCCATCTACAAGTGATTCAAGGCACAAATATATTAACAAGATTTAACAAAAATATATAGTATATTACATAACAAGTAAAAAAATGGAAATTATAAGATGTATACAATGAATTGAACAAATATTGCTACTTACCTCATGCATTTTCTAAGATCATATATAACTTGTTTGAAATTGTTGTCAAAGTTGTCTAGGAGAGATAGAGGTAGAACATACTACAACAATTATAAAATGATCTTTTCATTATTTTTCCAAAAGTAGTAAACAAAATACACTAAAAAGTACATGCATTATACAAGTTTATATAATATATTAGAATAGTTAACTTAATGAAGGTATGTCAATCATGCGTTTTCATCGATTTTCAACCCAAATTCACCTTTCTTTGTTATTATATTGTTTATGTTCACAGTAAATCTTATGGGAAATCAAATATTTAGTATGACTTCTTTTATAACATTGCTTTGCTTCTTCATTAATAACTAAGGAAGGGCACTTATATTAATTTGGTCTCCATCTCTATTTAATTGAATGTCATTTTTCATTACATGATTGGCTTCCTAAATGTCACTACAAATTTTGACAATTTTTTCTATCATTCCTTCCATCCAATATTTTCCATAATGTTTATGTTATATTCTTTTTGATATGCATTGTATCAAACAAATGCACAATTTGTAGCTGCTCATAGTAGGGCAACCTACTAAATTGTCTGGGGTAACTTTTTAGTCCTTGTGGAAGTCGACCATTAATTCCTTGATGACCTTCATGAAGCATATAAGTTAAAAAAATAAACAATAACAATCATTTTCAATTACAACATGAGTAAACATAACACAATATAAAAATATAAATTCAAAACATATCATTTATGATAGATAAAAAATTTGATCTGATGTATAACCTTGATGATTAATTCTATTATATTCCAACTTACATAGGTGACGTGTCATTCTTTGTGGTTTTGATGTAGTCTCTTCGTTCCCATTGAAAAGATGTTTTTCAGTAGTTCAATACTTGTGATTTCTATGGAGGAAGTGCCTATACTCATCAAACACTTGCTTTCCTAAACTTGTTGAACGACAGGATTTCATCTTTGGACCACAAATTGGACATGCAAATTTTCCCTTTGTTTGAAGACCTACAAGATCATAATAATTGGATTAAATATGTCAATTTTTTAATTATATATAATGAATAGATTATTTTAAACACATGCATGATATCTACTTTATAAAATTAAATATTGTTAAAGTAAAGTCAAACGTTATAACATACCACAAAAATGTGTTAGCCTTTGGGCATCATGAATTGTCCATACAAGCATTGCATGGAATTGAAATTGTCTTTGTCCTATTGGTCTAGAGACGTCATACATAGTGACATCATTCCATAAATTTAGTAACTCGTCGATAAGAGGCTCAATACATACATTCATATCTTTAATTTGGTACTCACCTAGTTGAATGAACATAAACATTACATAATTATTATAACCATTTTACTCCAATATATATAAATTAATTTACATGACTATTGAATGAAAAAAATATAAGTCATTATGCAACAAATAAGACAAATGAGATGCTACTATGTTAAAGAAAATTGATGTAAACAAATACCTGGAACAATCATTAACAATATTATGTGCTCCCTCTTTATTGACATCCATGGAGGAATGTTATTATTGATATCAAAAGGCCACACTAAGTAAATAGATCTCAGCTCTCCAAATGGATTGACACCGTTCACTCCCAATGAAAGCCTAATATTACGTGGTTCTTCTTTAAAGTGTGGCCATTTTTCCTCCATATCCCTAAATGTAGAACCATCTGCAGGCATTCAAAGAATTTCATCTCCACTTCTATTTCATGCATGGTAATCCATAAATTGCACTAAGCTTTCACACCTAAATAATCATTGCATACGTGGAATAATGGGAATTTAATGAAGAACCTTGCGAGCCACTTTTTTTTTTAGTTGATTTATTCGATATCTACTTATATGAAATTCTGGGCATTCTGTTGCAAATTCATGTTTTTTATGATATATAATATGATCATTGGGACATGCATCTATTATTTGATACTCCATTATGATATCTTTCATAATGCTAGATAAATCTTGGTATGAGCGAGGTAAAATATTTGATGGTGGTAACAAAAATTCACCAATCAATCTATAACAAAAAATAGTCTATTAATATAAAGAATATTAATGGTACATATTTCATCCTTTATTTACTAGTGATGAACTAACAACAATTAAAATAGATGAAAAAATAGGACATATATGACATACCTTAAACATCTGTGAGATTGCTATGTTTGATAAACCATTCATAACCTTCAAGTTCAACAACAATAATACAATAGTGAGAAGAGTTGTTTGGGAGCCTTCATAAAGGTGCTCGTATGCCTTCTCAAGTATAGGTAAATCATGAACATCATCAAATTTATCTCGATCATCATGATTAACTCTGCCACTAAATGTATCATGGATCAATGTATATGTACCATCATCTTCAACTGTGTTTTCTTGTTCATGATCATCTTTTTCGATAGGGTCACTAACTTCAAAACCACATTCTTCAAGTCGTGATAATCCATATCATGTGCCCTAGGGCACCCCACTTTTATAATAATGATAGAAACAAATAAACCATGATCATGATCAAGTGAATATATATATATATATATATATATATATATATAATATTAAAACAATATAAACATTTACAAATTCAATCATTATAAACACATATAATGAACAACTTACCAGTAGTTGATAATCGCGCGCTTCAGCGTACGTAAGCACCACTGATGACTGCCGACGTGATTTAAAGGTCGTCGCGTGTTTTGAAGCCGCGCGGTGTTGCGGCAATAATAACATTTCCCGTCGCGCTTAACGGCCAGTCACGAAAAGTCATCAGGTGTGTAGCTGTTTTGACCAGATGCGTCAATGCTGCCAGATCGAAATCGCTCAAATGCGTCAAATCAATGTTGACGGCGCAAATTAAATTTATCAGTCATCCTGGGGCGGTGGGTTTAGGTCATCATTGCTATCACAATATAGATTTATGATTTTGGATTACAAAAGTGTAATGTGTAAAAGCTGCTTTATGAGTAGGGCATCCTGGGTCCTGGCATTGAGAGAGGCCTAATAGCACAGAGCACTGTTAGAATTTTGAAGAAAATAATGACTAGGTGACTAAAATTTTTTGTCACAACAATGACTAAAAATGACTAGAATTTTGCTCATTTTTTTGTAACTTCCAGTACAATGGAGTAGTAAAGTTACTAGTTTGATTAAATTTGATTAAAAATTATTTTAATTCACACCAGAAATAAAAATATTCATCAGTTAGGCGTTTATTTAGTGCAATCCATTTGAGAACCATCATTTTAAGAGGGATGCAAGAATATAGCATAAAATATAAAACTTTAATAAAAATACCACAAAACTTTTTGTCAAAGGAATCTTATTTTTTAGGTACAAACCCACTGAATAAGATTTTTCATTTTAATAAACATACTCTAAAACCTTCATTGAAACATTATTTTCAGGCGTAGCCCACCAAAATGGAGAAGTGTTTCAGTAAAGAATGATAGAGAACAGTAAGAAGATGTGCATGACAGGAGGCATAGGATTCATTGATGCTTATCGTTTCAGGCATTTCGAAGACATTTTGTAATCTAGGTATTGCCCGACATATATATATTTGCATAATCTTAAATTCCTTCAGAGGCTTTTGAAGTATCAATGTATCCTATATAGGGTTTAGAATGATTTCTTTTAATTAAAAAAATAAATAAATGATGTATTTCCCTGTAATTAGATAATGTGGAGATCTCCTAAATCTACCCCAACACACTATCCTCTTTGGCACTGTATTCATTACTCCAACTACTAGGGTTTTGCATGTGACATCTTTAATATCTTCATGAATGTGGCTTTTAAATAGATCTCAGTCTTTGCTTTAATCATTTTCATGGTAAACCTTGAGTTCCATAATCCACCTTCAATCTATTCTAAGAACATTGTCCTTAGCTAGGCTACACATAGGTAGCCTGCATATAAAGCAAGTCCTTCAGCACTACCATTGTTCCAAACCACCACTCATTGTCTTGCTTAAAATGTTTCCTCCATAAGCACAATAGCATGTTTTAAAATCATAGTTTCCAATGATTGACCATTAAGGTCACGACTTTCATCAAGATACAATGATATTTTTTTCTTCAAACTCAAGGCATTCTGTAAGATAACATTGTGAATTGTTTGTTGTGTACGATTTGATTTTTTTGCACATTTACTACTTTGCTAACTTCCTTTAAGACTAGGTATTGCACCCTCAGTTGCAATCTCAAATAGCTCACTCACTGTCACTTGAAGATTCCTTTCATGAGAATCCTTCTATAAAATCAAACTATGCCCTATAGATTGCCTACTTAATATAGGGGACTCATTGTTTCATGGTTTGTAGATCTTAAGATCCTTCAACCTTATTGACACTACTTCATAGTCCACAAGGTATTATTCACTATTCTTCCATCTTTGATGAGTCTCAAAACACTACTCAAACATGCAATCCACTACCTCCATTATACATTAATAGCTAAGAAGAAACATTGAACCTATGATTACCATTGTTGCTTCATTTGGACAATCATTCCCTGATTGTATTTTCCTTGTCTAAAACTACCAAAAACATTTGAAAAACCCTTAGGGACAGCAAGGGGGTAAGGAAACTCATTGTTAAAATCTCCACTTTATTATGCAAGGTTTGAGCTTTATTATCTTGTCACTGCTCAGCCTCTTTTTGACTGTCACATCTCAAGTGACTATCATTCTTCTTATTGTAGATTGCATTTACAAATATCACTAAGCTACATAGTGTGCTTATTATTGGCTACAATATTTAGATTGCAAGATTTTGTTATTAACTACAATGTATCAATCTTTTTGTTATTGCAACCTCACTAATCCACTAGAATTATTGTTTATGTTTCTACAGAGGCCTAGGGTTTGTACCCTAATCACACTCTTACCAATGCTTTTGTTAGTATTAAAAAACACCTTAAATCTTGGGTCAAAAAATTAGTTTTCCTGACAAAGTTGTGGTATGATCTTGGATTGTATCCTAGAGAGTGTGGGAACTTGTGTTTGATCATTAGGTACATAGCAGAAACCTAATCAGAAATGTATCCCTATATAGCATGGGTCTTGCTGGCCACCTCCATGAGTATTTATTAGCAGATCCACATTATTATAGTTTGCAATAACCCAATATTGCATTCAATTATATAACAAACTTGGTTTGTAGTTTAAGCTATACACTTTTATGTAACATTCATAAGGTTTAAAAAATCTTGATCACTCTCTAGAATAGCCCATTAAACATGGGTTGTGCATGAATACACTACATAATTGATATAACACAACCACTCCACATATCAACCAGAGTTATAGGCTCTTTATTGCAGCAAGAGGTAATCACTCTTAGATCATGCTATAATTACATCGTAACCTATTAAACTTTAGACAACCTGACACCTAATGATGATTGACACCTACATTATACAACCTAAATTAACTACATTATATGAGTGCCTACATTTCTATCACAACATAGCCACATTAAACTTGGGTCACACATGAATGCATTTTGTATTTGTTATAGCACAACTATTCCACATGACCAATAGAGTTATGGATCACATAATTATAGTCACAAGAATTTGTTCCTTGGTTGTGATCTTATGATGATTCCACATAACAAAATTTGGACATGAAATTCTCAAAAGCCTAAACCTCTAAAAATGAAATTTGATGAGATGTTTCTTTAAAATATGATTTTCAAACCTGGAACTACAAATCTGACTTCACAACTAAATTCTACAAAAAGACAATGACTGTCCTCAACCTAGTGATATCTTCTGGATTTTTTCTAATTTTTCCCAAGAAAATCATCCTTAGTTCTCCACAAACTATCTCAAGTAGAGCAAAACACTATCGCAATAAATCAACAAACTCACTTTTCTTTATGTCGGCCACAATTTGATTGTTTTCTTATTTTTCATGTTTATCAAAATTTTGATGAAATTGCTAGTTGAAATTTCGACAAAGCCCAGGTTCATCAAAATTTTGAAAAACATCAAGGATAAACTTTTAAAATTTTGAAAATTACACATCAAATTTTACAAGCACCCAACTATACATCAAATTATACATATTTCGTCAGAAATTTTCATTGGATTTTGTAGTCAAATGAGTTAGTGCTCCAAAAAGTATAAAATACCCAGCTCAAACACATCATACTATTCCCCATTCTTTGTTCATAACATTTTATCAAACACCTATCTCAACCTTCAATTCTTGACCCCAAAATAAGATTGTGTCCAAACTTTCTTAACAGGACAATCAAATAAACAATTGCCACAACTAATAAATTCACCAAAAAATAACTAAGAAGAGATCAAAACACTCTTAAACAACCTTTCAAAACTTTACTACATTGGAAGGACTCACTTTATATAATCAAACCTTTAAAAACTTCACTGTACATTGTCAATTCTAGATTTTTCACAATTTTTTAGAACTAGGGCATCATACATTCTCCATGGGTTTCCACTAATATTAACACATGACACTACTATCCTTACTACCTACTAACAGTGCTATCTAACTACCTTATCACTATTTACTATTTTTGAAACTGTTACTATAGATATCTCTATGACATGGTAAATCAAATACATCTGCCATGTCTCAAACTTTGTAGTCACCTTTTACTTCTTCACTGTACTATGCTCATAACATGATTTGAAACTACTACCTATAGGTGTGTAGGGTCTTACATAGATGTTCAAAACTTTAAAGGAATCATTACACACTAGACCTGGCTTTACAATGGCTTTGATATTCCTTTTCATTGTCATATATTACTTGCGAGCTATTCACTTACTCTTATGAATTGTCCCTTGCTCTTGATCACTACAATCTATGAATTGTCCACTAGAAAGTTATGTAACACTGTCACACATTTGATGACCTTGGTCTTCACTAGCTCTTATTCTTGTCATTTATTCAACAATATCTAACATTTCCCTTTTTGCTTGTGACAATTCACTGTATCAGTTCATCACACAAACCCTTAAGACTTATTCCAAGACCCCGCCTTACACAAACCCTAGGGTATGTTCATAGGCTACCACTATTTGGTAATCATAGTAGTATTTTAGACGTTATCAATGATTAGGGGTTGTATGAGACTTCTAGCTTTGATTTGTAAGAATAGTAAAAATGGTTTTGATTTTTTCCTAATTCAAGGTTTTGGCTACCAAACTACATAATTCTCTTTAAATGATCAAATCTTCATCTACACAAAAATCTACTTAACAACATCCACACTGAGTTTTTCAGCAATAGTGAAGTCTAAAAATGATATCATCCTTGTCAAGTTTCCAATTTTCATAATTTGACATAGCTAAGACACCTGTTGTAATGTCCTCAATATGATTAGTCTTTTCAATGAAAGAATATATTATTCCATCTTCACTTCTGAAACAGGAGAGTTGATGACAATTTGTCACTAATATTTGTAAGCTTCCTAGAAAGACTGAGCCTTAGATCTTTTAACTCCTCTCCTTCTCATTCTCAATTTCCAAATCAAGGAACCCCATGCTTGTGATCATAGGGTTTGACAAAAATAATAGTTGGCAGTATAGTTAATAGAAATAGTAGCTAATAGTTGCAAGTCCTTCTAGGTCAGGTATGAGTAGTAAATTGTCATCACTTGTGATTTAGGAGTCTTCTTCATCATGCACATAAGACCATTAATGTACTCTATAGAATAGGAAGCTTCCTACCAGAGTTTGAGCTCAATTTCAATCCCTAGTTGTTCAAACCTTATGTCAAGTTAAAGCTACCAACTTCTCAGGAAAACACAAATCTAGTCTACCCCCTTTTCTCAACTGACAAAACTAAGCATCAATTTTTTTGACCTCTTCTCTACAATGAATTCCTTAACATTAGAAATAGTTTGGAAGCTTGAGCCTATTCAGCTTTGTCACTAGACTTCCTTTAGTGAAATGACATTAAATTTGTTGACAAACAACACAGTACTAAATAAGACTATCTTTTAGAATCCTTCAACAACTCATGTCAACACAAATTTCATATTTCAGCATGATCCTATATGGTGTTTCCTGCCATTCTCTATACCTATTTTGATGTTGGAATCATGGGGAGATTCTAATGATGCTTGCTTTTGTTATGTCATCTTCCATGAATTTCGTAAGTTTAGGGTTTTAAGAAATGAAAGAAAACCCTTCATAAAATTTGTAGCACACCAATACCTAGGAGTATTGCTCCAAGAATCTTCACTATCTTCATGACCCTATTAGAGGTTTGTAGCTTCTTGTAACATATAAAGTAGGTCTTTTAACACTGTCCATTGCCACTAGCTTCCCATAAAAAATGGTCTCATTTGGGTAGACCTATTCTTATGGAATCTAATGCTTCTATCCATTTTGTGAAATACTCGAAACTTTTCAAGAGATTTCTCATGACTAAGAAAATTGTTAATAGGCTCAGTAAAACCCTTAATGTTGTTTCCAAGCCCCCTAAAGATAATACAAGCCTTTCTATTAACCATTCTTTTGAATAGTTCAATAGACTCTCAACTACCCTTGTATGCATATTTTCAACAAAAATGTTAAAGGATTTGAATGTATACAAATATTGTGCATAGTTCTTCTTAGTTTATTCAATTTGGTGCTATTATTTGTATCATATGATTCAGGCTTCAAACCAACCCCTCTCATTAGTACTTTTCTTCTAGGACTATCTAGAAGAGGGTAATCAAAATCAATGGAATGAAAACTCAGAGCAACTAAAAGCCTTCCTAAGAAAAGTTCCCTTTCCACTATAACTGTTGATTCTAGTGTCTCCTTGTTCATTTTTTTTGGCATCTCCTCATTTTTCATTTCTTGATAGAGAGATTATGAAAGATGTGCAAGATGTTCTTCAATCTCAACAATCAATGTTGAGATAAAATGGAAGCATTGCTCTTGCAAATAAGGTGCTAAATCATTTATCCTTGAAGGATATTTATTTTCATGAAGAAAACTTAGGAGGTCTTCTGGAATATTCTTGGACCCCTCATCTATGTTATCTTTTATTTGAATAACCTAAATTCCAAAATAAGTGTTAAGGTGACCAAACCAATCTTCATCATTTTTCATCATAAATCTAAAACTCATCCCAAGTAAATTGACACTTTTTAGGTCCCCTCTCTCGACAATCCAACCCTCACTAGTAGTTAATTTGTTCAAATGGGTTTCAACATCTTTGTAAATTGCTAGAGATGTAACTATGGCTTTAAGGAATTTACCAACCTTAACTCTCTCATGTAGATCTACAAATCCATTAGCTATTATTTGTTTCATCCTACTAACAAACATACTTTCAAAAAGTTCATCCCACAGACTCTCTGAGTGCTTCAAAATAGTCTCTCACACACATTACCATGGAAACTCAACATTTGAACCAAAATCCATTTTTAGCCACTCCAAGCTCCCTTCAAATGCATCCAAACTATCCAATGTTTCTCTTATCAATGTCCAATTCTCTAAAATTTCCTCTCCACTATTCACAAGATCAAGTAAATAGTTTCCCCCAATCCTATCTGTAGAGAGAATATCATCTACACATGTCTTAAGCCATGCTAAGTAAGACTCTGATATAAATTCACTTGAAAAAATCATCATGGTAGCATGTAGCTTCTCTCTATGATATTTCCACAATTGCAACTCATTTTTTGGATTTGGAATCCCACCAAACAACTGTGATCTAGGTGGCACTACCAACACAATCTTTAAAAAAGAGGCAAACTATTTCGAACCGGTGCAGGAGCACTTGATGGACTATATTCCTCCATGAGGTAATTTTGAAAATATTGCTTGTCTTGTGTTTTTTTCATGTAAAAAGGTCCAATATACCATTTTTAACTTGTTTGAGTCTATTTTATGTCCTAGAAGGTCTTATTGAGGTCATATGTCAAATATTGTAAAAGTCATCATATTGTTAAAAGTTGTAAAAAGTGGAAGATGAAGAGACAAGGTTGTAAAAAGGTAGTCAGATAAGTTAGAGAGGTTTTAATAGGCATAAATATACATCCCATGAGTCATTTTTTATGGTGAAGGTGGAAAGAGGAAATGGTGAGGATGAATTCAAGTGGGAATAAAATATAACCTCATTTTCTCTATGTTTTTCCACACCCTATAACTAGGCTTACACATTGTACAGGTTGTACAAACCATTTCATGGTCTTAGACTGATTGGTCATGAAAGATCCTTGATTTTCCTACATTTTTCAATTTTTTTCATTCAATTCCATCAAGAATGGAGGGAGATATTGCCTTTCCTTTATAGTCAGTCATAAACCCTAGATAGGGTAACAGTGGGTGACTAAAATGATGTTTTCTGAAAATTTGTGAAATGATGTAATTTTGTGTATGTTTCCATGTGGAAAAGTTTCAAGGCTTGAGATTGAATTTTTCTTATGTAATTTTGATTCCCTAGGACTATATTTATTCATGTTTAGACTGGCACAAAAGAATAATGGTGCAGAAGCATCTTGGAAATAGTGGACTAGGTGATAGTAATTAAGTTTGGTTTTGTATTTTTTGTCCAATCTTGGTGTCAATAAGGTCAATTAGACCTTGAAATGTAAATAAGAACTTATGAGGTCAAGTATGCATTCAACATTGAAAGAGGTCAATTTTTGTAAAGATGTTCAAAAATTGTGTAAATGTTGCATAGTTGCAACTTGACAATTTCTTGTTTTATGGAAGATCAAGGGTCAAAATTTGTAAGAGCATGTGAGACCTTTTGAATTCCATTGAAACATGCTAAATAAGCCTCAAGAGGGTCAAGGCAAGGTTGTTGCATCATTTTGGAGTGAAATAGCTAAATTTTTCTCTATTTTTCCTAAAATTTACAGTGTTTAGTTGTCTTTTTCTAATCTGTATGATTCTGTACAATTGTTTTAAGCTCTAAAAATTGTGAGAAAGTGTTGTGCTGAGTGATCAAATTTCATTAAGGAATAAAAATTTTTGAAGAGTTTTTCTGCGGGTGGTCTAAAAACTCTCATTTTTCAAGGGTTTGCTTGCAAAAATATAGTAACTCATCATTCCACTATTGGAATTCAATGTAAATCGATGGAATGATGCTTTGTAGTTTTTTTTCAATGTTTGAGTGGTTTTCAAGGACAAGGGGTGGAGTTCCAAGTGTTTTAGATGATGCCCTAGCTTGACAATTCCATTCGTCAAGCTTGTTTTGAGATAAATTTGATTGGATCAATAGATTTTTCTCAAGTTTTGGTCAAACTAGTGGTGAACTCTAAGCTTTTGAAACCAAAGGAACCTATTGGTGAATATTTTTAAGATTTATAAGTTTTTTAGAGCACACCCCCTTTGTAAAAGTGGCCTATTTAGGCCTAATTGTTGCATTGTAGGTTAGGTTAGAAAAATTTGCTCCAAAACAACTTATAGAACCATTTTGGTATGTTAATTTACTTGATCATGGGTAATCAAAAAATTCCTGGTCCAACTTTGAGCCCACCTCTATCAAGAGTTATGGTTTGAGTTTTAGGGATTGGTCCCCTAGTTGGATAAAAGGTGAAATTGTCTAAAACCTTATGGGTTGGAGTTTTATGCCTTGAAGGCTATTGAAATAGTGTTAGATAGAGTTTTTGAGTGTGTTTGAAGTTAGTTTCACCCCTATCCTTTTATCAAATTAAAAAATGGTTTTTTTGTTTTTGATGTTGAATATAACATCCATCATCCACTAAACCTCCATGGCTACATGCACTAAAGAATACAAACAAAGCTTACAATGTTAGGAAATGTTTAAGAGTGCTTCATTAATTCAAATATTTTAAGTCCATCCTTGCAAAATCCATTTTTTGCATATCTTGCAATTATTGCATTCCATGAGATGACATCTCTTTGAGGCATTCCATCAAGGAGTTCACATGCCTTGTGTACGTTTCCACATTTTGCATACATGTCTAATAGAGAATTTTTTGTGCAATACAAGGTGGAAAAAACACAAAATCAACACAAAATGACTTGGCTCAAACAATGAAATCTTCCTTCTAACACAAAATTCACAACTTTTCCCTTAACTCTCCTTAAGAGGCTTCAAGCCCTCAAAACACAACTAATGGTGATATTTTTTAGAGGTCTTTAAAATACCTTCTAGAAACCCTCTAAGACTCATAACATCACCCCACATAACATTTCAACAAATTCACTTAGATATATTTGACGCAAAATAGGAAACCTTCAGACTGGTCTGTAAAAAGGCTACTAGAATTAGACCTATTTTATAAACAAAGTATCCTCAAATCACCTTGTACACACAAAAACTCCTTGGAAAGTCACTAATTGCATTCCAAAACTCCTAATTTCACAAGCCATTTGTAGATTTAAGGCTTTTACTTCACTATCCCAATAAACCCTCATTTACACACAAAGGTCTAGGGTTTTATTGAATATACACATGATCGGGCTTATGAAGCACAACCAATGCATCAAACTCCTTTCAAATACCCTGAAAAGACTTAAGAATTCATTATAAGACTAGTACCATTGATATTTGGTCAAAACCCTACTTTGGTTCCTTCATTACACCATGAAATTACCATATATGATCCTCAGGCTGCACTCCAAGAACACACAACCCTCTTCTCTCACCTTCTAAGGAACATAAACATCCTACCCTACCTTTATTGTGTAATTCCATTGAAGCATAGTTTGGAATAGTAGATGGAATGACACATTACATAATTGTATTCTTAGATAGAGCCTCACTAGCCTGTAACAAATAGGTTCAAAAATCTACCAAGTTCACCCACCAAAATTGAAGTTGGACTTCCAAAATGGATAGTATTGAGTACTAACACATTCTCCAATGATTCACAATAGTTTTCAAAGAATCATGAAGTCTGTATGGGCCATAAAAAAAGTAGAAGATCAAAAAACTCATAAAATACAAGAAATCAGAGAATTATCAGAAGAAAAACATTGTTTTATTCAAGGAAATCACAATATCAAACACACCATCTTATCTTTGAGTCCTTTGAGAGGCCTTTAAAGACATTTACAATTGAAATTCCAACAAACTAACTCCCTTAACTGACTTTTGAAATTTTTTCCCAACATATTCCCCAATTTTTCACTTTGATAACATTTTCTTGATTGACAATATTGTATTGTATGTAAATTTTGACATATCACCCTAAATAACTAAAAATATATCCAATAACATTAAGAATTGTATTTTAGACCTTATTTATCATAGAAAGACACAAGCACCCAAATTATAATCTACTGACCACCTAAGAAGCTCCATAAAAGACCGAATTTGGACAATAGGGTGTAGGTACCCCTGCACCAATTTCCAACCATAATATCTGACAAAAATCCACCATCTATTATGCTCTGATGGATGTTCATACCCTACTCCAAAGCTCCCATTTTGGAACATGTAGAGAGGATGCTAGTTTAGGTTGTGGAATTTGGATTCACACCTACTAATTGCATTTGATTGAAAGTTTCTAAAGCCTTTTCAGCAAATCCATTTTACTCATATACCACAATCATTGTATTCCATGAGATGGCATCTCTTTCAAGCATTTTTTCAAATATTTCACATGCCTTGTCTATGCTTCCACATTTTTCATACATGCTACCAGGGAATTTGCAACTACAACATCTAAAAAAATTCCTCTATTATTTATGCTTTGATGGATGTTCATAGCATGTTCCAAAGCCCCCATTTTGGCACAGGCAAGAAAGATGCTCGCAAAGGTTGTGGAATTTGGATTTATACCTACCAATTGCATTTTCTTGAAAGTTTCTAAAGTTTTTTCAACAAATCCATTTTGTGCATATCCAACAATAATTGTAGTCCAAGAGATGACATCTCTTTGAGGCATTCTATCAAAAACTTCACATGCTTTCTCTATCCTTCCACATTTTTCATACATGTTAACAAAAGCATTTCCAACTATAATATCATACAAAGTTATGTTTTGATGGATTTCCATACCCTATTCTAAAGCTTCCATTTTGGAACAAACAGAGAGGATGCTGGCATAGGTTGCAAAGTCTGGCTTTAAACCTGCAAATTGCATTTGCTTGAAAGTTTCTAAAGCCTTTTCAACATATCTAATTTTTGTATATCCTACAATTATTGTAGTTCATGAGACCACATTTATTTGAGGCATTTTTTCAAATAGTTTGCATGCCTTGTCTATGTTTCCACATTTTGTATACATGTCTACAGGAGTTGTTGCCACTACAACATCTAAATTTTTTTATCTATCCTTTATGCTTTGATGGATGTCCATACCATGTTCCAAAGCTTCCATTTTGGCACAGATAGGTAGGATGCTGGCAAAGGTTGTGGAATTTAGCTTTACACCTGCCAACTACATTTTCTTGAAAGAGTTTAAAGCCTTTTCAAAAAATCTATTTTGTGCATATCCTACAATCATTGTATTCCATGAGATGACATCTCTTTTAGGAATTATATCAAACACTTTGCATGTCTTGTTGGTGCAGGAGCACCAAGTTGGTTTTATTTGAATTTGATCAAAATAAGGATTCATAGGTTGTTCTAGGAGTTTAAATTCATGAAGTGGGTCAATAAGGTCTAAAAGAGACCATTAGAGTGTATCTTGAGATCATTTTTGTAAAGAAATGTTGAAATCTTGTCAATCATGCTTAAAAGAGCAAAATATGTACATAGGGTTTATGAAGGGTTTAGTGAGTCAAGTTATGGAACATGTTGAATAAGGTCATATTTTATCATTAAATAGTGTATTAAGTCATATTATATGTGTTTAGAAAGTTTGGGGGTTCAAAAATACAAAATTTCCAAAATTGACAAATGTTGTCAAAGTTGTAATTGCAAAAATGCAAGAGTCAGGGATACCAACAATCAAGTGGTAGTTGTAAAGTAGTTGGTCAGTTTTGGAGGGAATTTTCAGGAAATAAATATATATAAGCATTTAATCCTTTGATTGGTATGGTTGTTGAAGCCATTTTGAAGAAGAGACAATAAAAACACCTCTATTATTGCATCAATTTCTGAGTTTTCCTATAAATTCTACAATATCAGTTAATTGTACAATTTTTTACAACTAATCTATCCAAAAGATTGTGATTATTTTGGATGGGTGATTTTTCTATTCTTTGCATTTGGTTGGGTCATTGAAATAGGTTTAGAAGCATAGTATCTTCTTTTTTCTTTGGCAGACCCGGTATACCCTGTCAAGGGTTTTGTAGACTTAAATATGTTTTAAGCCCATTCCAAAAACTACCATCATTGTATCTCTCTGGAATGGGCATGATGTGTTAGTTAGGGATGATTGGAAGTAGGTTTTTCTTTGGATGGTGAGATTTGGGAGACAAAAAATGTGACTATCCTGGGGTTTTGCAATGTGTTAGTGTATGAAAAATGAGGTTTTGAGAGAGTTTGAAGAAGTGACTTGAGTGGTGGCTAGGAGATGGATTTTTGAGTGAAGGTAGAAAAAATATAGTGTGTTGGAGGAAAATTCAAGTTTGAAAGAGTCTAGGAATAGTGAGTTTGAACAAACCCTACCTTTAATGGTGAAAATTGAGGATTTTTGAGATCAATGGTTGGGTGAGGGTTTGAGAACCTAAAACTTAGTGAATATGTCTTTTTTTTGTTTGTATTTAAGGTCTAAGAGGTTGTATTAGGTTGGAGGAAAGTTTAAAGAGGACTTACTTTGTAAAATAGACATAATTGGTCTTTTTAGGGCAGTGTTGCATAGGGATTTGAGTGAGTTGCCAAGAAGGAATCAATGTTGGTTTTGGTATATGTTTAAGTTGGCCAAATAGGGTTTTCAAAACCATCAATAGTCTCGAGAGTCGGTGAGTGGATTGAGAGAAGAGTTTCCAAATAGAGGTTTGTAGACCTACTAGCCAAGGCAGAGTTAAATTGAAAAGGTTGATTTGTCAAAGAGTTGTGATTCATTTGGTTGATTTATCTAACTTGCCTTGTGATGTTTATGTAAAGATCAACTACCCTTGCATCACTTGTGTATGCTTTCATATTTTTCATACATGTCCACCAGAGTATTTCCTACTATAATATTGGGATAAATCCCCCCTTCATTATGCTTTGATGCATATACATACTTTGTTCCAAAGTTCCCATTTTGGCACAGGTAGAGAGGATGTTGAAAAAGGTTGTAGAGTCTAGTTTGACACCTGTCATTTACATTTCCTTGAATTTTTTAAAAATATTTTCAACAAATACATTGTATGCATATCCTATAGCCATTGCATTCCATGAGACAATAGTTCTTTGAGACATTTTTTCAAACAATTCACATGCCTTCTATATGCTTCCACATTTTGCATACATCTCTACCAGGGCTATTGCAACTACAACATCTAAAAATTTCCTCTCTCTTTTATGCTTTCATGGATTTCCATACCCTCTGCCAATGATCCCATTTTGGCACAAGATGAAAGTACAATGGAAAATGTGAACTAAATAGATTTGAGGATGCTCAACTACTATGCAAGCTCTTTGATAATATGACAATGATTTGATTCAAATATTCATAAATGGATTAAACATTTATTCATAATGTTCCTCAATTTTTTGGAAGGGATGATGGATTTATAGATTTAGAGGTGAAAATATGTGTAGAAACTCAAATTTTTCCTCACAATCATAATAAAATTCATCTATTGATTAAATAGATATTATTATTTGCTTAATCAATTTTTTCAATACTTTATTCTATTCATGCATTCCATTGGATCATTGAACCATCTCATGTTCATTCAATATCTGTTTCATAAAGGTTCATGTCTGTTTGCATTAATGTTCATGTCCATTTGCACTATTGTTCATACACGTTTGCATAATAAATCATAATAATTCATGATACATTTGCATAATAAGTCACAAACATCATTTCCATATTAAATCAATTATCATTATCATCCATAATTGGTTCATATTCATCTCCATTAATAAATCAATTATCATAACTTACATATTAATCATATCATTTGCATAAATCATTCATGAAATATTATATTTTAGTAAAGCATCTTAATCATTTTATTCATATTTAATCATTTAGGTACATTTTAATCTAATATCCCTTTATCACTTTCATTCGCATGCATAACATTTAACCCAACAATGTGGGATAATGGTATTTCCTTCTCTCACATCTTTTATCCCACATTTCATCCTCAACCCCTCTCCATCCTCAAGGAACTCCTATTTAAATGGGGTTTCCTTCTCATTTTAGCTCTCACAAATTTACCTACTCATATCATCTTTGCATCTTGATTGCATTTGGTGCTTATAAAATCTGAGAGAAAATGCATAAAAAAAGATCTTGGTGATAGGGAGACAATGGAGAGTGATTTCTTTTAAAAGCATTATTTTGTTTTTGTAGTTTAGATTTTCATTTCTAGTTTTCTTTTAATTAGAATAGATCTATTTATGTGGGATTGAAATGGTTGTTCTTAACTCCATAGAATCATGCATTTTTATGGCTCTATAATATGAATGGTTGATCAACCATGTACACCTAATGATCAACTATATATGTAAATTTTAATGCAATAAGGGTTACTGACGTGTGAAGTATGTGCAGCTTTGATCTGTATGGAGCTTTCTAGGATTTCAATTGTATGTGAAAAAAATCATCTTTCAAAAGATAGACTCACAAATAAACCTAGCAATGAATATCAAATTTAACCAAAACTTTTCAAACCAAAAACATGACTAAATAGAGCACACATAGTCCTAGGTGTCCCACACTTCTAATGTCAATTTCTTGTGTTTGAGCCAATAGATGCATCATGGAAAATAGTTTAGTTTTATTTTCTTCCATGGTTATTAGCTATAGGACGAGACCAATATTGTGGGCTCCATATGTAGTCTAAAATGAAAGTTCCTTTTAATTGAAAAAGTGGGCAATTTCTTTCACTTATGCTGATAGATTGGTATTCTAATGTTTGTGAGACTGAGCTTCTAATATTTCTCCTTCCATATGTAGCTCGATAGATGGTTATGTTCAGTGAAACTTAGCCACCTAGTGTTCATCAACTAGCCAAAGAGTTTATGGACCCAAACTCTATAAAGTTATTTATGTTGGTTCCTAAGGAAATCAGATTATTTACCAATATCAAGCATGTTAGTTTAACCTCAAACAACATAAGAAAGATAGTTTTCAAATTTTACAGGCCATATAGTTTCTTAAACTGGTTCAATGTAGTTATTTCCTAAGTTTAATCATGTTTCACTGTATGTTCATAATTAACACACATATTTGACATTTGTAATTATTTCACCTCTCTAGTAGAATTGATTTTTTTGATTTTACCACAAAATTGATAATCCAGCAAAGTACACTTACATGAAGAACCTTATGTTCTAGGTGGTGGTTGGGTCCCAGGATTTGTCTATGAATCATGATGTGATGAAAATAGTGGAGGTATGAGATTAAACTGTAGAGATTTGAATCACATTATTGACATATTATGGCAATCCATAAGCTTCTGTTTATCATCAAATATAAATTCTGGTATTCTTGTGGTTTGAAATTCCATATACATTTTGAAACATTAATTTTGAAGCTTGAATCAGGCCAAGATATTTTTACAATGTTCTTTAAATAGCTTCACTTTCTCTTTCAATTTTAGTGCATCAGATGGGAATGAGTGTATTATGTTTGAACCCTTAAAAAGTAGAAATTTAGATATAATTTAGAAGAATCCATGTTCTATTGTTTTGACTTAATACAAACCCCCAATCTCTCATTTTTCAAGTTTTGGATGACTGAGTAAAGGAGACACGATTGGTTTCATTGCTTAAGAAATACCACAAATCTCATAGGTACTTTCTTGGTTATGCAATGTTGGAAATTTTTGTGGCTAGCAAGGATTCAAAGAAATTTAGTTTCAGTTGATGTTATTGAAATATGTTGATGCTATTTGTATAACTTCCAAAGCATTAAAATTGAACATTAGCTACATTACTCTTATGTCCTATTCTAGAGGCTAAGAAGTGTTTGCAAGATGTGAAAATGGATTACTCACATCCAACAAGAAGATAAAACATAAAACCTAACAACCAGTGCAGAAAAGGATATTAGGAATGACTTCATTGAAGAAACATGCGAACATTGGTGGGAATCATTGTGTGGTCTTTGTGATATGCCAAAATACAAAAGAAAACATGATTGAAAATTATATTGGAGGGAAAAATGAATATCAATGGGAAAAAAAGCTCAATTCCTTTGATACTCTAATAATACTTAAGCATATAATTCATTAGCGACAGAAGTAAATTTTGGTGGGACAAAAATTTCAATCCCTCTAATACACTGATAAAACTTAGGCACATAATTCATTGGCAGGAGATGTAAATTTTGGCAGGAGAAAAAGCTCAATCCCTCTAATACTCTAATAATACAAACAAAGCTTACAGTGTTAGGATATGTTTTAGAGTGCTTCATTAATTCAAACATTTTGAGAGCATCTTTGTAAAATCCATTTTGTGCATATCCTACAATTATTGCATTCCATGAGATGACATCTCTTTGAGGAATTCCATCAAAGAGTTTGTGTGCCTTGTGTACACTTCCACATTTTGCATGCATGTCTAACAGAGCGTTTCCAACCATAATATCTAATGAAAATCCCCCATCTATTATGCTCTGATGGATGTTCATAACCTGCTCCAAAGCTCCCATTTTGGCACAAGTAGGGAGGATGTTTGGCATAGGTCATGGAATTTGGATTCACACCTGCTAATTGCATTTGCTTGAAAGTTTCTAAAGCATTTTCAGCAAATCCATTTTTTTCATATCCTGCAATCATTGTATTCCATGACATGGTATCTCTTCCAGGCATTATATACTCAAATTAACTTGCAATTGATTAGGTTTTTATAAATTTTAAATTGATTTAGGGAGGAATGCATATGAAAACATGTACCTTAAAAAATCTCTATATATCATATTTTTTCAAATTTTTGAGTTACTATTGAGTTTCCATGTTGAGTTTGAGGTTGATCCCAATGCCTATGTTAAGTCTAAGTTTTGTAACTATGATATAATAATCGGTGCCTCCCATGGATTTCATAGTAGAAATGACACTAAAAAAATGCTCCTTGGTCTCCTCTCCTCGAGAAAAAAAAGGTGGTTGTCCATTTGATATTGTAAAATATGATGGTTAGTCTCAATTCAAATGGGAGCATACTCTCAATTGGCCAAGAGAAATTCACAACTCCTTACAATCTCGAACAAAATGGTGTGGCCTTGAGAAAAACATGGTCCATTACTAAAATAGAAAATCCATTATTTATGGTAAGGATTCGCCATGCATCTTTTGTAGTGATTTGTAGGAAATTCTTTGAGATTATTTCATGAATGGTTGAGTTCAATTTTTTTATGAGAACCCTTTATCACATGTTTCTCTATTGTGAAAGTGGCGTAACAATTCCAATTTCCAAGTGAAATGTTAATCATAACAATTCTTCATGTCTCATTCACTTTGTGTTATTTAATTGTTTTCTTTGCTTCAGGTCAATCATCTATTTTCAATTTTATGATGCTAAGAATAAAAAATCTGATGAGTTTTATTACAAGCAGGGAGTATGCTAGCAAATGTTGTGGAATCTGGCTTTACACCTACCAATTGCATTTTCTTGAAAGTTTCTAAATCCTTTTCAACAAATCCATTTTGTGTATATTTTTCAATATTGCAATCCATAGACCATAGTTTAACATGATATCAAAACACAACAACCGAGATATTCCACATCGATGATTGGAATGTGCCATTACCTATGAGGGAGTTCCAAAATATTCCAGTACACTTACAATAATAATTAAGTATCTTCGACCTATCAATGATTGTAGGTACCCTAATTACACTAGTTACTAGGGTGTTATTGATCCAAACCTATGTTAGGTTGTTCTATTCTTTTTATATTTGATTTATTTAATTTTGATGTGTTCGAAATGTTGCAAAAATGACTAGTATTAGTCTCAAAGAGAGTGATCAAATTGAAGGCACTTCAAATTTTACACCTTGAAAGTGTAGATTGTAGACGGTATTAGAAGTTGATTTTTGGGTCTATGTTAACACCGATGTTTCACATTCTACATATATTCTCTAGTTGCTTGAATATAACAAGAAGATGGCCAAAGCATAGTGAATCATGTTAGGTTACAAATAGATCGAGTGCTCAAGAAGGGTGTTAAATATTATCAGATACTTGCAGTAGTTGTACCATCCATTGTAATTTGTATCTATTATTTTTTGCACATAAATATTAATGAGTTACACCATGCTATTCTAGGAAACATTCTTATTTTCTTTTCATTTGTCTTTGTATAAATGGTTTTCTATTTTAGTTGATTTAGGATAGCTACTGATAAATTAAAATTTTTGATCTAAGTATATGACAAGGCTTTTGTTCTCAATACTTGTAATTGTTGTTGTAATTGATGTTGTGAAAGATGCAGTTGACCAAGCTCACCCTGAATTTCTTTTGGCGGTGTTTTCCAAATGGCATATCAGTTGATAAAAACTTATCAACCTCTAGTACTAAACTCTATTCTTAGCTTTTTTTCTCTTCCTAATTAATGATCATTTTGGTGGCAAGCTCTTTATTTATTGTTATTATTTTATCATTGATGATTCAAATTAGCCCTCTAACTAGTATGAGGTTGTTCCAAAAATTTGATAACATTACAGGGAGGGTTGAGTGTCATGGAAATGAACATTTCATGAGGGAAGGTCACAAAATCTTTCAACCCAATGGACATACTTCATGTAAGTGCAACATCCTATACTTTTTGTTAAAATTATTAGGGGAGGTTTCCCTTTATTTATAACCCGTGGAAAATTTACAAGGTGTATAATATGCAAGAATACTTGCATTCATACAAAAATTAACTATTAGATCAATTATTCAATAACATGCTATCTTCATAAAAAAACACTATGAAGAGAAATAATGACATATTTTCTCTTGTATTTGACTTTTCTGAGTTTTTGATGTGCAAATTTTGAAACCTTATTTTCAGGATACAACTCCAAATTGGAGAAGTGAAAGGTGAATACCAACAAGGAAGAGTTTGGAGGAGTGAAAACCAATAGCGGCAAGAAAGATGTGAATTTGAAATGGGATTGAATGGGTCAAGCCCCTATAGGAGGTCATTGCCCTTCCAAAAGGACTGCAGTTAAGTGGAAAATAGTACAAGTATATGAAAATAGGAGTATTTTGTTTATATAGTGTCTCTAAGTTGCATAGTGTCACTGAGACATTGAATGTAACCAATGAGATTTTGATTTACAAATGAGGCTTAATGAAGTAAATTTTTAGGGTAGTTTTTCTCCGCTCATAAATACTATGTTGTGGCTCCTCTTGATTTGTAATGTGTTTATGTTTATGTCTGATCAATCATATTTGTTCAAGCATTTTAGTTTTCATTTCATGGTGTTTTTAACATTTTAATATCTATGATATGTGAAGTTTATATGTATAAACTTGTGAGGATTAATTAAGTTAGATTTGATTTGTAATGACTAAATATATGATTAAATACATGACTAAATTAATGATTAAATATATGACTAAATATATAACTAAATTATGGAGAAATATATGACTAAATAAATGACCAGTTAACAACAATCAATGACTAAATATATGACTAAACAAATCACTACCATGACTAAATAAATGACTAAAATAGTTTAGTCATAAATTTAGTGGTGTTATAAATGACTACAAATAAACCACTAAAATAGTCGCGTGACTAAAATTAATGACTAAATATATGTCTAAATATATGTCTAAATACATGTCTAAATAAATGACTAAATCAATGACCAAATCAATGACCAAATTAATGACTAAAATCAATGAATAAATAAGTGAATAAAATTGTTTAGTCATAAATTTAGTGATGTTATAAATAACTACAAATAAACCACTAATAGTCACGTGACTAAAGCTAGTCATTTATATGCAATTTTTAGTAGTTTTTTTAGTCATATATTGTTGTTTATGTACTAGTGGATTGTGCAAGTGATACAGGAACCATGTCTTGTGATGATAAGGAGGAAATGGGGAATAAGCACCTAGGAATTCCTCTAGCACTTCATCCAAAGAGAATACATCAAGAGGGACCTTCTCAACCTATTCCATTTCATCTATTAACTCAGGATGAACCAAGCTCAGTGACTCAACTGAAATAATATTAACACTCCACCAAGGCTTTTTCTTAGACTATTCTATAGAGCATCCCAAACCCAGATAGTTTCGTCGTGGTTGGAACTAGATAGGGACCTAAATTCCTTATTCAATGCACCCTAAGCCTTTCTATCCATAGCCATATCAAGAAGCAAGCTCATATCTAAACTCATAACAAGTTTAAAAAACCTCTAGAGGTAGTGGTTCCATGTATAGTGTTTCATTCCACCAATGGACGTCAAACATCTCTATAGGAGTACCCCACCTTCTTTTCCAAGCTAACAAAGGTTGACCTCTTTCGCATGAAGAGGATTACCTTGCTCAATGCAGGAAGGTGTGATCTCTTGAACAAGATCACACTTCTCCTTCTCCCTAGGAACATCACCCATATTTGTGTTAAGGGTACATGGAAGTTCTATGCAAGATGGTTTTTCTTTGTATTATGCAATGAATAATTTAGAGAAATTCAAGGAACCCCAGTCATCACCAAGGAAAGCATTCGTTTGAGAAGTAGATGAGGGAGACTCAGGGTCTTCTACTGTACGGGGTTCTTTATTTTTGATACTCACTCTAGGAACAACTTCCATAGAGGGTATTGATCAAGAACATGCCATAGCATCAATTATCAAAGAGGTATTACAATTATTGAGAGTAGATACAACCAAAGCACGTCTGACAACCACCAGCTCACAAAGGTGAACAACTTCAGGATCTGCTTTTTCTATAACTAATCAATTATTTGCAACAAATTTCAAAGAAAGGTGTAACGTGGAAGTCACCACACCCATAGCATGAATCCAAGGTCTGCCTAGGAGGATATTATATAGTAAGGGGCTAGGTATCACATAAACCAATGTAGGTAAAGTTACAAGGCCTAGCTACAAAGATAGTATTATCATACCTAGAGCTTGGTAACCAGTGTTATCAAATCAACGAATATACAAGGAGGAAGCTTTGAATAATGAAGATGAATCAATTTTAATATTAGGGAGTAGGTCCATACCATAGATGTTGAGAGCTGAACTAGATTTGATGAGGGTATGCCTAATATCAATATTGTTAACATTAATTATAATCATTAGGGGATCTACTTTCTTTTGTACATTCGAAGGTGGTAGTTCCTATGGGTGGAATTTGATATTCGGTGAATTTTCATGAATATGAGCCAAAAACATATTAAAATCCATAGGCCTAGTAGAGGTAGGAAAGATAATCTTTTGTAAAGCCTCCTGAAGCATATCCTAATAAACTAGAGTGATTTGAAGAAAATCCCAAAGTCAGAGTAACTTAAAGTTGCTCAACAAGATCATAATCACCTAGTGGTTTAATCATGGGTTTAGGTGCGAAAGGAATGCTTGATTGAGAGGATGGTAAAGGAGTAGAAGCAGATGGTTGTGATGTAGGAATGGAAGGTTGTTGATTCAAGTTTTATCTATTACTCCTTGTAGGATATGTGTGCCCATTGACATTATAAGACATGGAGTTTGTAGCTTTCACAAATCTTGAATACAAATCTCAATAATCACTACAACATAAAACTCCATAAACAAAGGGTTGGTCGAGGTCACATAAATGATCAGCTTATTAGGGCTTGGAGGAGCCATAGAGACCACCGCCACATTTACTAACTCCTCAACCTTTCATGAGGAAATTTGTGTGGGAGATTTATTGATAGGGGAGAGCGCTTCTAAGAAGTCATCTAGAGCATCTTCCAACATATTGAAATCTTCATTAGAATAGTCATTATCACAAATGTGCAACATCACAAAGAAAGATCAGAGGTTCACATTGGGCTCACCAAAATGTGATATAAGAGGGATTTGCTACACATGGATACCCTTCTACACCTCAGAATGAATGAATTAGCAAAAAGATAAAGAACTAAGACTCAGATGTGCCTCAAGAAAAAATTGTCATGGACCTTGAGAGAGTGAAAACCAAAGATTCCTATCTCAAAAGAGGAAGCTCTTGGCCAAAAAATGTTCACACAATTTTAGGATGCCAATGTGGCATGTTGTCATCCAAAGGGCATGCTATAATCCCAAGCAACAGAGGACTCAAGAACTCAAGAGAAAAAAATAGGCTTCACTTCTATGCTTAGGTCAAAAGTGTACTGAATGAAATGACTAGTCAGGAAACTAGAAACTTGAAATGAGTGCAAGAAGGCTTAAAAAGAGCTCACTTTTTTCTAGATGTTTGTGTCTTCACTTCAAGCTCCTTTTTGTAATCTATACACAAAAGAATGAAGAGAAAGTTGTTGGGTGGATGTTTAGGGGCTTGCCTTAGTTAGACCCCCATTTTGGTGTTCCCAACTCCACAGAAAGCCAACTTGGAAAGGAATGTAAAAGAAGTAAAGTAGATGGTGAAAGCAATACCTGCTCAAGAGTAGAACTTGCACCACAAGAAGCATATGGTGAAAGAAATACCTGCTCAGGAGTATAACTTGTACCACAAGGTACTAAATGAACAAATATTAAGTGAAAGTGAAAGAAAGAGAGAGAGAGAGAGCATTACCCAAGGGCCTAGACCCTCTCCAAAGCACACAAACACATCATTGAGTGCTTGCTTGAGAGTTGCTATTGTTGTTGGGAGGACCTCAGTCCGAAATGGCTTCACTTGTGAGAGCATTTCTATCAAAAATGAAGAGAACTCTAAATTGGATCAAGTAATAAGAAAGGATGAGTGATGTCTTCCAACCCCCAAATGAGAGCCAAAAGGGGGTTTTTAATGCTTGCAAGGGTGGAAAAGATCCCTTAATTTTAGAATGTAACCACTAGGACATGTGTCTCAAGGTTTATTATTCTAGATTCCACATTTTTTACTTTGAAAATTGATAGGACATTAGCACACCACCCAGACGTTTGCACATTGTAGGTATGTCAAAAGCCTAGATTCTCAAGAAACATGTCACTAGGCTTTTGCTGCTCATCCAAATTATGCATGGAGTTGGAATCATGAAATATTGACCCATGGTATTTTGTAATTACTATTGGAAGGTGTCATAAATTCTATGCAAAGATGCCAAAATATGGAATTTCCCATGGGTGCAATTCAATGATATTACAAATACAAACTGAATGCATGATATCAGATCTAGTAGTAGTAAGGTATAGCAGTCCTCCAATCATTGATCTATACTTGCTTTGATTAGCCTTAGGAGATTCATCATTACTACTTAGCTTGCAACTAGTAACCATAGGAGTATTTACTGAGTTAGAATCTTCCATTCCAGACTTCTTCAAAATTTCCTTGACATACTTTGATTTTGAAATAAATATACCTTTCTCTATCTAATTAATTTGAAGTCCAAGGAAGAAATTCATATCCCCAAACATAGATATCTCAAACTCTTTTTCCATCTCTTCTAAAAATCCCTTGCACATAGCTTCATTTCCTCAAAAATTATATCATCAACATACACAACCATAATCAAGATTTGATCTTTATCAACTTCGAAATAAATATTACTATCTACAATAGCTTTATTGAATATTTATTGTATAAAGAACCTATCAAACTTTGCATACAAATCTTTGGGATCTTGCTTCAGTCCATAAAGTTCCTTCTAATCTATAAACCATATTTGGTTTGTGTGATAACTAAAATACTTTTAGTTGTTCAATGCATACTCCCTCTTCCAACTCACCATTCAAGAATGCAAAATTCACATCCATTTGATATCATTTAAAATATGTGAGTGATGCAAAAGCTAGATACATCCTAATATCTTCCATCCTTGCCACCAAAGCAAATGTCTCTTTAAAATCTATTCCTTCTACTTGTGAGTATCCCTTTCACACAAGCCTTTCCTTGTTTCTTACCACTTCTCCATTCTCATTCAATTTTTTTCTAGAATACCTACTTAGTTCTAATCACATTCTTGTTTGTTGGTCTAGGAAAAAGTTCCCAAGTATAATTCTTTTCAATTTGTATTGGTTCTTCTTCAATAGCCTTGATCCAATACCCATCCCTGTATGCTTCAATCACTATTTTAGGTTCAACATTAGAAAGTAATTAACATAGATTTACTTTTTCTTTGGCCATGGTAGCTTTTCTCCATGTAAAAACACTTTTTTCTTGCCACCAATGGTTATATCTTTAGAATGATTCTTTTTCATTTACTTAGGAGTGTTAGAAATTCTTTTCAGAGCTTCTTCCTCTTCAATCTAAACTTCTTTTTCTTTGCCTTTACCTTTGTCATTTTCTTTGCAAGAGGACTCATCTAATTCATATCCATAGATATCACTACTGAGATGTTCTGTAAGTATTCATCCACTTTAACACTTGCACTCTCACAATTCTTCTTCAACCTATTGTTGGAGCATCAATAAGCTTTTCTTTTTGTAGAATATCTAAGGAAGTGTTTAGTAGAAAAATGGCTCATTGACATTTTCATGGTCATTTAGGTCCTTATTTCTTAGTACTTGATCTATTTTACTTGATTTAATGATGTAATATGGCTTAAATATTCACATTAAACTATAAATATTCAATTTATTGAAGTATTGTAATAGTGTTGTCAAACATTTCTACACTTTTCTAGACTCTATTTAATATAATTCATCATAATATCACATTTTTATTCATAAAGTCCTATTTTGAAGTGTTGTAAAGTCTTGTAACAAATATTCACACTTTTCTAGGCTTATTTCCCTTATTTACACCTTTATTATGTCTTTTATGGCCCCTTTATACACTTATAGGTCACATTTAAGTGTATTTTTTAATGCAAACCCGACAAACAATATTAAATCCAAATTAAATCCTGACACCCAAAAAACCTAGGGACCCATTTTCCATGGGTGGCGAATGAGTCCCCCTTGGCTCCAAATTCAAAATATTTCAAATTTTCTTTTGGTTTTTTATTCAAAATTACTTTATATTGGACTATGATGTTGTATTATCAGGTTACTAAGGCACATGAGTGTATAAATAAGTAATTTTCTCTCATTATTCAACCCCCCAACTCATCTCAAATCATTCAAGCATTCATCAAGTACTTTGGAGCTACCATTTCTTTATCTTCAAATTTCTCCAACAAGGGTTTGGTAAGTAATAACATTTGCATGTTATTTTTTTATCATTCTCTTGCATTCCATTATTTTATCAAGGGTTTAATTACCAAAGTGGGATTTGACCAAGGCAAGTCCCTATAACCTAACCCTCAACCATTTTTCCCCTCTTTCATGTGTGTTTACAGAAATTTGTATGCAGATTTATCAAGCAAAAAGGTGATAGAAAGGTGTTTAATATGTCAAAAAAGAATTTCAAGTCAACATCAACCTATTTCAAGCTTGGAGAAGACCTATAGGTTATTTTCTACAAATTTGACTTTGACAACTCAACAAGAACAAAATTGAAGATTTGGGCCCACAGTTCTTATTCCTCAATGTACAGAAATTTGGGAACGGACTGATTCACCATCTATGGTGAATGAGTCCCACCTTAGGGAAGAAAAAGTGAATTTTCAAGATTCCAATTTTTGGCACTCAAAAACCAATTTCTAGTTGTTTTCATCAAGAGTAGGACTGATTTGCCATCTATGGCGAATGAGTCCTGTTAATAAATATTTAACTAGCTCCCTTCAGGTGTATTTTCCTTTATGCATCGGCCTATGCATCATAGGTAATCAACTCAAGTTTTTATCTAATTTTTTCTCTCCCGCTCCATGTGTCTACTCTTTGCAACCCCGAGTTTCTGCATTCCTTTCGCATCTCGAGAAACCCGGCTATGCTTCCACGTGTCATGGCTACAAGATATTATTTATCATTCTTTCTTGCTGCCTCATCGAGCTCTACTTGAGTTCCACAAAGCCCTCATTCCAAAAAAAAATTGTGGGCCCCACAATTTTTATTTGCAGTGTAAACTTGCTATGTGTTTGCTCTTTGCAAAACTTTTAGTGTAAAGATGAAGTAACAATCGTGGGTAGTGAAATTATACCACACATCTCTTTTGGGTCTGGCTGGTGATTGTTCCCTCCATTATTGGTTAAGTGATCCTCCCATTCAACACATGTAGCCTTAACGCAAGCCTTTAGTGGTGAGAGAGAGAGGTTCACATGGGTAGGGAAAGCCTGCCATGTGCCTAGTCAGTGGATCTCATATTCGGGTGATGGGCCAGACAAACCAAATGCTACTATTGGCCACTACGTTTCATAATTATTTGCATGAGATGGTGACACTTGTCCTATTGAGCCTTGTCAAGACCACCGCCATCATTTGCAGAGGATGCACCTATGCCTAGAATGACCAAATACTTGGTTTCAAATCATTTATGTTGCAACGGCTTGGGAATATTCTAATTTTTGTATCTTTGTCGGGGGATTGCGAAATCTTTTCTGTTGCTGCTCTCCAAGGCGGTGGGGTTTTTTTCCTGCTATATATACTTTTCTCTGTTTTGAGAAAAGGGTCTAGAATTTGGAGGAAAATTTGGTTTTGGTTAAATATGCCAGGCCTTTATTACTGTTTTATTTTATTGCAAAAAATTTCAGATTGTTCCAATTGTTTGGCCTTTTTATTCTTTCATGCTATTTGATCAAACTGTAAACTGTGCTTTTATTATCTAGACATTTCATTTGAGAACTTCTATATATTTTGAATACAAGTTTTATGATCTAGACCATGTCTAATGACTCTTCTTGGAAATAGGAATGTATGCAACATTATTTTATGTCAATGAATGGATTGTCTATGTTGTAATCTTCAATTTTTGATTTTATGGAACACTACAAATACCAATCAGGCCCTTAGATCTATGATTTATCATGCCTACCATTAAGTCTTGGTGCATCACCTTAGGTTAGACTTTATTTAATTATATATCTTTCCTTTTCCCTTTCCAAACTCCCTTTATAGAAGAATTCAGCTTCTCTAAAACCCGAAGGTCACTCGGTTTAGCACAAAAGGTCCCCTATAAATTGAGCTTCCCATAAGACACTATTACCTCATCAAATTTTGGCATCAACATTTTTTTCTTTTTTTGGCATGCCCAGTGGGACTGAGTTTAAATGAATTTGCATTTTAGAAGGGTGCATGAGCCATCAGCCTATAATTAGATCCCAAACTGCAAGCAACCCCAGTTTACAAGTACCTCCACTGGGAACAGTGCAAGTCGTAAATCAGTTGGTAACCATTCCAATCCTACCACCCATTCCCCTAACCATGTTGTCGACTACAAATAGAAATTACATGGCATGGGATGCCAGAAGTCCCTTAGTAGCCCCAGTAGCACCCACTGTCTAGGGCACTATCTTGGTTTCAGCTATGAAAGTTGTACTCAAGTTTACCAAAGATGTCTCAAGAACACCTACAGAACATTTGCAAGATTTGGTGGACCTGTGTTTGGTACATGGGATTATAGTACATAATGTAGCTTTGAGGCTTCTCGCCGCATATTTTAAAGGCAAGGCATTGGATTGGTACCAAACACTATCACCTAACACTATTCATACCTAGGACGAGCTCAAAGATCTATTCTATGAGAGGTTCTCGAATGATGGAGATTGCTCTTCATTATATTATCAACTATCTATCATAAAATGAGCCCCATAGGAGGATATGATAGAATTTAATGCCAAATTTCATACAAATTGGTAAAGGATCCCTATTACTATATGCTTGACTCCTAAGTTGGCATTCATATTTTATCTAAAGTCTATCAATTCTGACATTTCTATGATGATCAAGTCCTTGGGAGGAGCAACTCTACCAGATGCTTATAGTGTCACTGTCAAAGCTGAGAATCATTTGATAGATTGCAGAAAGTTGCCTCCTCAATCTATTATGCAGATATTTCTAAAATATCAATTCCTATACAAGAAGTCGTGTCAACTAGCATGCCTGCAACTCCCTAATCAATGTACACATATGTAGCAACCCCACAAAATATAGCCTCTACATTTGATTCTTCCCAAGATGAAATGAGAAACCTTAAAGAGATGTTTCAGACAATGGAAAATGATATAAGCACTCTTAAGAAAAACCAATCAACATATCTGAAGCTTGCATATCAAAACTATCAAGGTGGGCGGTCCTCATATTAGCAGAATCAATACCAGGGCACATCTTGCACTAATCCACTAGCTCCAACAACCAACCAAATCATGTCGGTGCCTACTCTACTGACAAGCACTTCACCAAGCTCAAGTAGGGAATGAACCACAAGGTAGAACAACCTTATTGATGACATCAATCTATGGTGCTTCCCTTGCAGTGATGTGCATATGCCCCAAAACTATCCACGTGGAAACTTACAACAAAAGGTGGCAGAGCAATGTAGCCAAGGCATGGTGATAGATCATAGAGATTATATATATGCCTCACCACAAATGGAGAATGTGATTCTTACCATGCAAATGCAAGGAATGTCTCTAGAACAAGAATCTGACACCGCTCTTGATCACACGCTCTTCTCATGGATGAAGGATGAAGAAGTGGTGTTTGTTAATGATACGACCATATCCAATATACCGCAAGTAAAATCTAACTATAACATGTGCTCAAAGTGAAGGTTTACCAGTGAGTCAGTTGTTCTGAATCTAGCTAGCCCACAACTTAGAGGTGCTTTTGATCAAATTCCTAACACTTCTACCACCCCACTACCATCTCAACCAAGGAAGGAAATTATTATAACAAAAGCCAAGGAGTAGAAACCTATAATTTTGTCACCTTTTAATGTTGTAGAACAATTGAAGAAGTGATCCACTAATGTGTCTCTATGGGAAATTCTAGCTATCCCAGAGCAAAAAATGCTATTACAGAAGGCGCTTCAAGAAGAGGTTAGCACAACACTAACAAAGCAGTTTGCCTATGTAGAGGTTGTTAATCAAATGCTGTAGGCTAAAGTCTTTACAAACAATACAAAAGAATCCCCTATTAGAGTTAGAGATAAGTTAAAACCCCAACCCTTCTTCTTGACTCTCATTATAGGAAAGCAGTTATTGCACAATGCTATGATTGATTCTGGCGCTAGCACCATAGTTATGCCTAAACAGATAGCTGAAAACTTAGGACTCGGCTATGAACCTATGAAAAGGGGGGCAATGTAGCTTAATGGGAACAAAGTTGAAACCATAGGTGTCATCAAGGCACTTCCTTTAACTCTATTTGCTTGCTCTAGTATCAGAGTGTCATAAGACACCATGATCATAGATGTTCCTCCTATGTTTGGTCTTTGTCTATCCCAAAAATTTACTTCAAAGGTGGGTGGATACATGTCCTTGGATTTGTCACATCTAATTCTTAGAACCAAACATGGCACAAAAATGAAGATAGAATCAAAGGCTTTGCATTATAAACATGTAGCAGATGAAGCCTTGATTAATTTTGAATCTACACATACCTCTATCACTAAGCAAGAAATGTATTGTGTTGAGTTACTAGAGGAAGAAAAGGTGAGTGAAGATCACGATGAACAAGAAGATGCTCTATTGAGTGAACACATGGATAGTGACCCCTTCGGTAATTATCATGCGACAACATTGGGAACCTATGTAATTTATGATGAAGACCAAGTACTCCCAAAGGTTACCAAAGAGTCTGAAGGTAGCCAAGTAAATGAGCTATGGACGTTGTACTTTGATGGAGCAAGAGGAAAAGTAGGTGCTAGAGTAGGGATATGTCTAATATCCCCATAAGATGAAAAATTGCTAAGTTCTTTCCATTTTCATTTTGCTTGTTCAAATAATGACGCTAAATATGAAAGATTAGTCCAAGGTTTAATCCTTGCAGAATGAATGGGAATTAAGCAATTAATGGTGTTTGAAGATTCTGAATTGATAGTCAACCAAGCCCAAGGGATTTCCATAGCAAGTAATGTTTGCATGAGATCCTATTGGCACCGATTCTGGGACTTGGTTGAGAGTTTTAAAGCCTTCAACATCTAGACTATTCCCCGAGGACAAAATAGCGATGAAAATCACATGGCCATGATTGGTGCTCAGTTTGATCCTGCCTCTGCCCTTATACATAATGAACATTAAGTGTGAGTACTAGTCTGAATAGTGATTCTAGGCAATGATTAGAAATGGAAAGTTTTTGAAAGTGATGAACACATCACCTCATTCATGTAGCAGTCAGGGGAATTCGCCAATCAACTTCAACCAAAGATTGCCAAAGCTTATGAAGGACAAATTATGCAGCTCAAATCTAAATAGATTCTTAAAGGATTGGTTACTCTAACAAAAAAATTTATTGTGATGACGCAAGAAATGATAGGTGAAATTTTGTAGCAGATAATAGTGACTACGTAGACCTTCAGGTCTTAGATGGCAGGAATCTTCGAGTTGGGAAATATGTCCCACACCATGATAAAGAAAGACTCATTAGTTTTTGTGAAAAATATGCAGTAGTGGCCTAGTCCTATGATGATCTAGAGGGATATGATCCTAATATCATTTAGAACATGATCAAGCTGACAGGAGGTGCAAAACCAGTCTAACAAAAGTAGAGGCTAGTAAACCCTAAAATTGAAGCACTAATGGCGCAAGAGTTAACCAAGCTAATTGAGTCGTTCATTGTCTTCTTGATCAATCATAGTACTTGGGTATCCAATCTGGTCCTATTCCAAAAGAAGAATGGATATATCCACTTGTGTGTGTACTTACGAGACCTAAATAGAGCATCCATGAAGGATCATTATCCGCTGCCTTCTATGGAGTCAATCTTACAAATGGCAGTAAGATCGGAAATGTTTTCTCTACTAGACGGTTTCTCCGGTTACAATGAGAACTGAGTTAAAGAAGAGGATCAACAAAAGACCATGTTCACCACAAAAATGGGGAACATTTTCATATGCTAAAATTCTTTTTTCGTTTATCCAACATAGGGGCAACATTCCAGCGGGCGATGGATATCGCATTTAGTGAGCTAATCAATAAGTTTTTTCTAATTTATTTGGATGATCTTACTATGTTTTCTAAATCTAGGGATGATCATTTTGACCACTTAGAAATAGTTAACCAAAAGTTCTAGGAGTTCAGGGTTTCCCTAAATCCAAAAATATGCATATTCGGAGTACCGCAAGGCAAGCTGTTAGGACATGTGGTATCTAAGGAAGGAATTTCAATCGACCCCGAACAAGTGAAAGCTATCAAGGAACTTCCCCTTCTCATGAAAAAGAAAAGTATTTAGTCCTTCCTGGGCAAGGTAAATTTTGTTAGCAAGTTTATTATGACTTTGCAAGAATAATTAGGCCGATCATCCAGATGCTTAAAAAGGATTAGGCATTCAAGTGGATGACCAAAGCTTGGGAAGCCTTTGAAAAAGTCAAGGAAGCTATTTCCACAGCTCTGGTACTAGTTAATTCAGATCTATCTAAGGATTTTATAATGTATGCATTTAGTAGCAAGTCTAGTATCGCTACTATCCTAACCCAAAAAGATGATGAAGGAAAGGGAGAACATCCAATGGTGTTCTACTCCTAAAACTTGAAGGAATATGAGATGAATTACAATTTTGTCAAAAGATAGGCCTTTGTAATAGTGAAGGGACTTAAAAATTTCCACCATCTAGTTTCTTGCAACAAAATATTTTTTTATGTTGCACATTCAAGTGTGCGTGAATATATCATGGAAGGAGAAATCACAAAAAAAAGAGCTAATTGGATCAAAAAGATCCTTGAATATGATATTAAGGTCAAACCCAATAAAACTATTAGAGGAAGAGGATTGTGCGAATACATGGCGTAGGATGAGGAGATACCCACCGCAGGAGAGCAACCGAAGCTTGTTTTGATAAATGAGCCAAAATCAAAGGGTTGTTGGCTAACAGATCAAATGAGGTTTATGCAAAAAAGAAAGTATCCACTAGGTCTCCCCTCCCAGAAGAGGAGATACTACCGGCTACAAAATTGTAGATATATGCTAGTGGAGGGGGTCCTTTTCAAAAGAAATTTCAATGGTCTACTCCTTTGATGCATTACTATAGAGCAAGCAAAGAGGATCTTTGACATGTTCCACAACAACGTTATAGGTAGACACTTCTCCACTAAGACTACCACCATCAAACTCATGTGTGTAGGTTACTATTGGCCTACACTTTTCAATGACTCCCACTCTTTGGTAAAATCTTGCAAAAAATGTCAATTCTTTACTAATAGAAGGAAGAATTTTGCAATTCCTCTCAATCCTATAGTGGCAAATGAACCATTTTCACAATGGGACCTAGAATTCATTGGGATGATTAATCCAACTTCTAGTTTTAGACACAAGTGGATTCTGATTGCCATAGATTACTTCACAAGATGGATGGAGGTTGTTCCACTTAAAAGCAACATAAACAAAGATTGTGGATTTCCTCAAAGAGTTGGTGACAAGGTTTGGTCCTTTGAGGACTATCATTTCTAATAATTCCAAAGCCTTCCTAGGCACAAAGGTATGTCATTTTGCATTAACAAACAACATATTCCTTAAGACATCATCAAATTATTACCTATAGGGAAACAACCTAGTGGAGTCAACAAACAAGAGCCTAGTCCGACTCCTTAAAAGAATTGGTTCAGAACACTAGAGGGAATGGCATAAAAACCTCTGATTAGTGCTCTAGGAAAACTATATAAATCCTAAGCAAGTCCTTAAGACTTCACCTTATGAGTTTGTATATGGGAAAGAGGCACTATTACCTATATCTATGGAGATTCCAACACTCCAACTATTGAAATCTCTCGAGATAGAAAAAAATGGTACCATGGAGGTTCAACTTGTTTAACTATTAGAAGTACAAGAAAAAAAGGAGAATTATCTAATAGCCATGACAAACCACCAACAAGTGTTCAAGTGATGGTTTGACAAGAAGGCTTCTAATCAAGGTCTAAAGTGCGAAGACTTGGTATTGAAGTATGATAAAAGGGCTGGTAAGCCAGGTAAGCATGGTAAATTTGATAGCCTATGGGAGGGCCCCTTTAAAATTATTTGGTGTAGGGAGCATAACACTTTCAACTTAGAAAATATGGAATAGGAACCCTTAGGAATCTTGGTCAATGGGATTCATCTTAAGTTGTTCCATTAAGTGTTGAGTTATATTTTTGTACATATGTGAATAATGCTTTTATTTTATTTCCCTTTCTTTGGCCAATCTTTTTTGAAATTGGTTTGTGTTCCTATGGAAATAATCCATTATTACAGAGGATAGGGCAGCGGGATTGCTTTACATTTTAAACAAACCCATGTGCAAAGAAAATGAACACATACACTATAAAAGAGCCTATAAAATTGAAATGCAAAATGAAAGAAAGAGCCATGGATTTTTATAAAGATATATCTATTTATATATATATTTTTTTTTTACATTGAAAAATGGATAAGGAAGCCATAATCCAAAAAGTATATGACTATTTGTGCTTTTCCTTCATATATGAAAAGTTTATAGCCTTTCTTTAGGCTTATATATAAAACTATAAGGCAAGTGGTGTATACAACAATAGGAAATCAAGAAACTGGGAGGCATTTTTTTCAGGAGCAGGGAGACTTTTCATCCAAGGGCACGGGAGGTAGAAGTTGATGCATCAATGGCATCATCTACCTCTTCTTCATTAGTAGGTTCTTTGGTAGTATAAGCAACATCATTCGGCACAACCGCCATTGGCGGGGGAAACACCAGGTTCCTGAAGTCGATATATCAATCGATGTCATAGAATGGTATCACATTGTAGCTATGGAATAGAAAGTGCAAGTCTTGGGTAACCCTCTATTGATGCTCATTGTGTGTTTGAAGGTAGAATCCACTGAGAAATGGAAGCCATACAATTACCACTTCTTCCTTAATGTAGTGATGGAGGTCATTGACTGATGGCAGGCCTACCGCATATGTAGCGTGAGTGATAATCTCACCTAGGCCATTCAGTTACTACCTTGGAAATATTTCCTTGACCAACTTCAAAGTTAGAGGCCTAGGGATGCTAATGTCTAACATTGATGCTACAAAGTGTGAAAAAATATCAGTATTGACATGGTACTTGTCCTCGTACTTTATGCAATCCCTACCCATAACCCATTTTATGGCTATCAAAACCAAGGAATGCTTATTCTTGGTCATTCTTTTTAGCTGCCTAGTAAAAACCTCCCCCAGAAACCTTGTCTGTGACTTATAAGAGGTTAGCCTAATAGGAGTATCCATGATTCTAGGACTATGCTTATACCTTCTAACCAATATTGAAATTTACCTACCACCTAGCCTATCAAAAAACTTGCTTAAAACTTTGTCATTAACCTATCGTTAAAACTAATCAAATGTTAAGTGTGATTTCCTCACTACTTACTAGCCTATTTATAGAAAAGATGAGAAGACAGATGCTAATCCATCTTCAGAAAAATGTGATGATAACAAGATTCCAACTTGAAAAGTGTGTCTTTGTTCGCTCGCATTTTTGGACCAGTTGCATCTATAGAGGTATGGTTCAATGTGTGCTAGATTAATAGGAGCTAATTAATTAGCTTTACAAAGGTGGTGCTCATTAACAGTAAGCTTCATGGGTGTAGGCTATTGTGTCATCTCACAAGCATTTCCCAAAGCCAAAGGAAATAACCATATCTTTTTAGGCCATGATCATTTGCTTTGGCTTAATCATTCCATCCAGGATATTAATTACTAGCACATACTAACGCAAGGTTTGAAAGCAAATTTATGGCTCAAGTTTCAAGGGAATCATAGCATATCACATGGTTGCCAAATGCAATAATGAATTCTTGCCACCTCAAAATGGAAAGTAGTTCATTTTGCATGAATCATGAAATTAATAGTACATGTTGAATTAAATGCAAAAAGCATGCTTTCCACTACCACCTTGAGAAAAGATAGCTAAATATTGCATGAAAATATTTAATGATTCAAATGCTTTTCAAAAACACCAAAGCTTAAGGTGTACATAATTTTTTTTTAAGCGTATCCAAAGATGGATAAGAATAACAAAGTCCAGAACTCACAGAAGTCTTCATCTAAAGAAAAATGTCAGAGAGTTCATCTTAGTAAATGCAGGAGGAGATTGGCTAGGAGTTGTTTACAGCCATATGGTCTTCAGAGGGTGTGTATGTCTATGAGGATTTGGCATATGCTACGCCTGGTATACCAAGCAAGCCGAAGAGGGCATATACAATAGAGTTGAGAAGGCCCAAAGTTTGCAGAAACAAAAAAGGGGTTGAAGAGAAATGGGATAATATTTATGACCCACGACTCACAAAAAACCCTAAATCTTTAAGAGAAGCAACCTATGCAAGGTTGATGACACCAAAGGAAGACACGTCTACAACAAGAAAAATTTGGTATAGTGGTCTTCCACAATACATGGTCTCACTGGTGCATTACTGCCCAAAGATAGTTGATGTTGCCATTCAGTGTTATAACCATAACACCTGCTATATTGAGGACTAAAATTTAAAGGTTCACATCATCCCATGAGCCATTTTGCATATGCTATGCATCCTACACCCAAGTAAAAGAAGATAGAAAATTGAGTCCTTTTACCCTAGTAAAAAAGAGAAAACATGGAAGGCGATGAAAAAGAACTCAAATTTCTTGTTGGAGGAGATTAGTAAGAAAAGTGTCCCGGGTGCTAAACTGCCAAGTATTCCATTGTCGCGTAGTACATTATGCGAGGATATGCAAGATTCCATGTCCATGCTAGCTTTTTTATGTGGCTAAGACTCCGATGAGATGGTGGAAACCTTTCAACTAGGACTAGCATTTAAATTACGCAAACAACACGATACCTTCTGGTATGATTTCACTAAGTTCATGGTAGATGAAATGATATGGAAAATAAAGAATTACCTGATAGAGGGAAAGTTTAGATTTCTTTCTATCCTAGTTCACATGTTCCTACATCAAAACCCTAATTTCTTTGCCCAATATTTTGAATTATCAATTTTTGATGAATAGGGTAAGAGGAAGCCAGTATCCACATGGACATCCTTTCTTTCTATGTCATATGATTATTATGTATTTTCAGATTATTTCATAACTCTAGTCTTGCATGATTTATGAGGAGAAGGTGACATAATCCAGCTCGACAGGGATCAAACCAAATATATGCAAAGTTTCACTCTCGCTTGTGACTAGTTCTTAGGAACAAATTTCATGATTCTCTGGATGCGAGGCTTCACTGGTCAACCTTTCCTTCTCCCATCCTACGTCACAGATAGGGTGATCATGCTTAAAATCTATAGGTAGGTTTGTATCAATGATTTTACCTTCTGCAACAACAAAAGTGTCAAGAGAAAAGGATTCTTCACTTGTCCAAAGAATTTGAAATCAGTGACTCTGTTAAATAAATAGTGAGATCAATTATTACAGGATAAACTAGCTCATTTAGGGTTATTTTTGGTAAGTGAAAAGTGGGATTACAACCCTTTCAATGACTTGTTGAAACTACACAAAAGTTACACATGTTCCCCAACCTTATTGGGAGAAGCAACGTAACTCGTGGGTAGACAAGGATGAAAATTTTGTTGAACTAGAACATATTTCCATGCAAGATAATAGAGGGCCATGACACAAGTTCTACTTTTTTATGGCAGTGCCCAAGGATAATGTCCACATGGGACACACCATGTATAATAAGTTGTGGAAGGATGAGGAGTGGACTAATGAAAAAATAGAATCTTTTTGGAAGTACCACCAAGAGATAGGGCAATTGGATGCGCCTTATGATAGTCTAAAGGAGGACAAGCAATTTGAACAATGGCCGGATGATGATCACCCCAGCCCAGACTCTAGTAGCAATAAGAGCGAGGACTCAGAGGATGAGTCTGAAGAGAAAGAAGAAGAAGAAAATTTTGCATCCTCTGCACCAAAGGAAAAAGGGTCTAGATAACCTACCTATGTAGCCATGAATGTGTGTTTTAATATATCAAAGGCTTTGTATACACTTACATGGGCCACTAAGGTAGCCAGGGCATAACAATAGTAAATGACAATAGTTATCAAAGCTTGGGAGACCTCACCTGCAAAATGACAGCGCACAAAGAGCATTATCAGAGAAGGTTCGCAAGAACCCACAGGAAGATAAGTGCTTGAAGCTAGCCAGGAGCCTAAGGCTAAGGAAGAGTCACCAATGATTCTAGAGCTGCAATCAACCATTCAACAGGTAAAATTTTCTCCTTCTTCCCTTGCTTCTCATTCCTTGGTATCTTCCCCTACCTCAGTGGCAATCCCTACCATGATTATTGACCCTATGTTTCCCACTTTTAATCCAACATATATGGGTGGTTTTTCCCAATTCTCACAAACCACTCCACCCAGCCTTACTTCTCCATGAACCCTTAAGCTTGTTGTTGTTGCTCAGGCTCTCCTTGCCTCACTTTCCAAAAATGTGTCCCTTACAAGTACCCCTTCTTCTACTATTTTTGCGGATCCTCTTCCATTACAATAGGTTGACTACACAATAACAAATCCTCCACCATTCTAGCCTATGAGTCCTCTGGATGATTCACCAATTGAGTCATGGCAAGTTGCTAGCCCTTCTGCTAGATCTCAAACCAAGCTTTGGAATGTTCCCCACTTCTCCCTGCAAACTATCACTCTCTAGAAGAAAAAAATTCCCATGCCTATCAGGGTTACCTATCCCAATGCCCTACCTTCTAGTGATTTTTTTGTAGGTAGACTATTTTCATCACCAACCAAATTTATGGCACAGATCTATTGCAGAAAGGAAGCACACACAAGTAGAATGCAAAAGTGCAGGGAAAAATATGACAGTGCTTCTGCTGAGCCAAAAATACAGACTCCTTATGATGAGACCTGGCAGGAATTGAAGTTTGCAACCATGTACCTGAAAGTAACCAAGCCCCAGGGGGAGATGCACCCAGAAGATGATGAAATATATGTGGTAGGGATTGACATGAAGGTGGCCCAACCACAAGATAAGGTTGATATTATGGAAGAAACACAACGGGTGGTCACCTTTGACTTTCTCAAAACCGGCCACCAGTTAAAGAAGAAGGATGAGTAGCTTAAAGCAGTAAGGGGAAGGGTTATTTTTTGGATAAAAAAGAGAAATCCTTGGAAGCATATGTTGCACGTATGACAGAGAGGGTGTTGGTAGTACAGGATGAGAAGAACAAACTTCAGGGTGAGCTTGCGAAGATTCAAACTACTAACCCCACCATGGTAAAAGAGCTACAATCTAAGAATCTGGAGATGGAGAAGAATCTACGGATAAAGAATGAAGAGATGGAGTGACTTCACCTTGATTATAGTCAAGGAATGGCACAAAGGAATGAGGTTTTGGAGCACCAACAAGCTCCATATGAGCAAAAAGTACAAGAAAAGGTTTTGGAAGCAAGAGATCTTCTCACCAAGCTATACTCAGTCTCTGATGAAAACCTCGCCAAGACACGAATTGAAGATCAGGATGCTGCTGCTTAGATGGAAAATAATTGTATTCATTGCCACTCTTCTTGCCAGTGCACTAAAGCATCCATGGCTACTCTAAGCAAGACACTAGAAAACATACGAGAGAGTTTCTTCAGGTTAAGCAGGATGGGTTTACCGTCCCCATTCCTTGAAAATGGCTCTATTACCATGGCTGAGTAGATTATGGAAATAATAGAAGAGAAGGAAAATGATCTGAAAGATTTCAAGAATTTCAGTCATCCTCCCATGGCAACCAAAATTGGAGTAATTCATCTGCTTGCACAACTATTGTTTCATTATGAAGCAGGGGTCGGTTTACCTAATGCACTGCCTCATAAAGAAACTATTGATCTAAGTGGAGCATAGGAGAATTTTCGCAACATGGTGAAGCTATCTGAGGATGAATGGTCACCTCTATAGGTAGCTCTTTCCAATCTATGAATCCATTATCTAATGAAATGACACTCTAACTAGTAAACCAAAGAAATTTTGGGTTCTCTGTTCCTTAGGCGAAATGCCCTTAGTAGTTGCCAAAAGCTATCAATAAATATTTAACGATCTCCCTTCAAGTGTATTTTCCTCTATGCATCATCTCATGCATCATAGGTAATCAACTTATCTTTTTATCTAAGTTATGCTCTCCCACTCCATATGTCTACTCTTCACAACCTTGATTTAATGCATTCCTTTCACATCTTGGGAAACCACACTATGCTTCCATGTGTCGTGACTATGGGATATTTTTTATCATTCTTTCTTGCTGTCTCATCAAGCTCTACTCGAGTGCCATGAAGCCCTCATTCCCAAAAAATTTGGTGGGCCCCACAATTGTTATCTGTGTTGTACTCTTGCTATGTGTCTGCTCTTCACAAACCTTTCAGCGTAGAGATGAAGTAACAACCGTGGGAAGTGAAATGTTGCCATGCATCTCTTTTGTGCCTGACTAGCGATCATTCCCTCCACTATTGGTTAAGTGCTCCTCCCATTCAACACGTGTAGCCTTAGTACAAGTCTTTAGCTGCAAGAGAGAGAGGTTCACACGTGCAGTGAAAGGCTGCCATGTGCCTAGTTAGTGGATCTCATATTCGAGCGATGGACAAGATGAACCAAATGTTGCTATTGGCCACTACGTATCATAACCATTTGCACGGGATGGTGACACTTGTCCGATTAAGCCTTGTTGAGACTACCACCATCATTTGTAGAGGATGCATATGTGCCTAGAATGACTAGATGCTTGGTTTCAAATTGTTTATGTTGCAATGGATTGGGGAATATTCTAATTTTTAGGGACTGTGAAATATTTTATGTTGCTACTCTCCAAGGTGGTGGGGGTTTTTTCCTGCTATATATACTTTTCTCTATTGTTAGAAAAGGGTCCAAAATTTGGAGGAAACACTGGTTTTGGTTAAAGATGCTAGGCATTTATTACTATTTTATTTTATTGCAAAAACATTCAGACTATGCTAATTTTTCATCCTTTATGTTCTTTCATGCTATTTGATCAAACTGTAAACTACGCTTTTATTGTTTGGACATTTCATTTGAGAACTTCTATATATGTTGAATGCAAGTTTACTAACCTAGACAATGTCTAATGACTCTTCTTGGTAGTAAGAATGTATGCAATATTATTTCATGTCAATGAATGGATTGTTTATGCGGTAATCTTCAATTTCTAATCTTTTGGAACACTACAAACACTAATCAGGCCCTTAGATCTATGATTTATCATGCCTACCATTAATTTTTGGCACATTTCCTTAGGTTATACTTTATTTTATTATATCTATTTCCTTTTACCTTTCCAAGCCCCCCATTATAGAAGAAGCCAACTTCTCTAAAACCTAGAGATCACTCTGTTTAGCACAAAAGGTCCCCCATAAACTAAGTTTCCCATAAGACACTGTTACCTCATCAAATTTTGGCATCAACAAGTCCCACTATTGATTTTTAGTAGTTTAAAACAACATTCAAAACATTTTAGATTCATCATTCTCTATCCAGGTGCACTCTAATTTAGCCTACTCTCTTTTTCTTCTGCATTTTGTTCATATTTTGCTCATTCTTGCATACTTCATTGTGTTTTCAAACATTGCATATTTCATTCATAGTTAGTCTATTGAATTAATTCTTTGTATTCAAATCATTTCATTTAGCATCTTGTGTCCTTGTTTGAGTGAGCCCTTTAATTTTGGTATTGGTTGAGTGTGGCATATAGGATTTTATCCCTCTCATTTTAGGTGAAAGATCCTAAGGGTGTAAGAGGACATAAAACCTTCCTCTCCAATTTCATTTCCATAACCCAAAATTGATGGTTCATTTTGGTGAACCTGCACATTGAACAACACTATATCTTTCTAATTTACACTTTCATTTTCATCGTAGGTCTATTCTACATCAACATTGCATTAGGAAAAGTTTTGTTTTTTCATCCTAGGGTTTCTTTAATTTTCCTTAGTGAAAGACTCATTTAGATTTAATTTATGCATCATAGATCAATGAAAAAACTAAAAATCTACATTTGGATCTTGCATTGGCATCTAAAAAGCATAAAATTCACCTTACATTTTTTGGAAAAGAAAAGAAAAATCTCCTAGATGGACTCATTAGCCACCCAGGGTGAATTAGTCCCCCTACACATTTTAGATTGCATTTTGAAACATTTTCTAGGAATTTCTTGCATTTCTATTCTCTGTTTCAGTTTACAAAATTCATGTTATTTGCATTTTGCACTCCTAGATTACATTGCATTTACCTTCACCCTATCCTTTGTGGTACTTGTATGAGTGTTTGGTGTCCTATTGATAATACTTTGGTGAGACAAAGTGTTAGACTCATGGCTTCCCACAATAGCACATTGTGGACCTTGGGATTTCAAGAGCTCCTACTTCTAGTATGGACAATGGTGCATTAGGCATGGACAATACCACTTCTATGCCTTCACCCTTCCATCCAATGAATGTTGACACATAAAAAAATTCTATCTTGCAAGAAAAATTCATTAATATTAATGAATATTTTTCACATTTACAGCAAGGCTTGTCACTTGAAAACATCTCTATCATGCTATACCTACCATAGAAAACCTCCATCATTTGATTGAAAGTGATGAGGGCTTATGAGTCATGAAAAAAATTGTAGAAATATACAATAGACATGTCCCTTGAACATCCCAACCAATAAACATAGTTGTAAGCCAAGGAGGACCTCACATTCCTCCTCCTTCAAGCATAGCATCCATACCTACCTACACTATACCTCAGGTTACAACAACTATAGTGCAAGTTAGCCAAGTGAATACTCCCTTTGTTCTTCCAACTAGCACTCATAGTTCCTTTGTGGAATCTAATATTCCATGTTCCACCACTTTTCTTCCACTTAGTGTGCCTTTCACTTGTCCCACATTTACATTTAGTCCATCTCCATTTTCCTTTCCAACTCATACCACTTACACTGAGCCATTTATCACACAATGTTTTCACACAGTATCCTCCATGCAACAAAAAATTTCAACCATAAATCAAAACCATAATGCACATCCTACTTACTACGTTTGTTATCCTTAGACATCTTGAAAACCTCGATGCCTCAAGGAATTGAGTTTCCTAGGTTTGAAAAGTGTGGTGGTTGAGAAGACCCTACTAATCACGTTACAACTCTCTATAGTGACTTTGTTTTAGATGATAAAATTTTAGCCAAATTGTTTCCTAGGACCCTAAAGGATACTAGTTTAGAGTGGTTTTCCTCTTTACCCAATCATTCCATCCATTCATTCAATGAACTTGTGGCTACTTTTATCAATCACTTTCAAGTTCTAATGACACCTAAAAAGACTATGGTTGACCTAATGAGGAGTAAACAAGATGTGAATGTAAAGATCATTGATTAAATTTCTCATTATCAATCCTTGTATGCTCAAATTGATGTCCAAGTTCTTGATTCACATCTACAAAAGATGTTTATTGAGAACTTGCAATCCAATATCCAAGACAAATTAACTATAATGAAATTCCATTCCTTCATGCATTTATGCACTTCCTTGTGTGATTATCATAACTCGATTACTAGTCGTGATTCAAAGTCAACTTCTAATCAACCTGAAAATTTTGAACAAAATAACCAAAACAATTCCCAAAACTTTCGCAAACAAAATAGAGGATTTTTATAATTCAACCCTCCATCTCCACAACCAACCCCACTTGTTAATAATTAGATGGAAGCCACTAAAGCAGCCATACCCTTTACCTATGGGGATCCGAAGAGACAATTCACCACTTTTCCCGATACTTTGCACAATACAATGAACCAACTGCTCGAAGAACAAATGATTACGTTGCCTATTGTTAAACCCCTTTATTTAAGAAAACCTTTGCCTCCTTCCTTTAAACATAATGATTATTTCCATTTTCATTATCAAAATGGATATGATATCAAACATTGTAAGTGTTTGAAGGATGTAGTTCAAGACCTCATTGATTATGGTCGCTTGCCCATTGCAAATCTTAATGATTAGGGTAATAAGTTTTTTGCTCCCCCTAATCATAATTTACAATTTCTTACCAATATTATACCTAAACATGATATATCCTTTGTGAAATAAAATGAACCTTCACACACTGATCTGATGAATATTGATACCAATGATGAACAACATGATAGCATTCCCGATGTTAACCACATTCCTCCTATGACTGTAATGGTGAGAATGATAGATGTTGTCCCTCATAAGGGACCAACCACTGAAACTATTGATATCACATTTTATTCTAAAGATATACTAAAGAAACCTCATGATGGTCCTCTCTACATAGCTGAAAGAATCTCTAATGAACCTACCCATGGGATATTGATAGATCTCGCTTGTGGTGAGAATGTGATCATAGAAGAATTTTTAGTATTACACAATCTATATCAATATACTTATGATAAAGAAACAACATGGATTAAAACACATAATGGTTTTTCATTCCCTATGATTGGATCGATTATACTCCCCTTATAGATAGGACCAAAAACATTGGATGTGACATTTTCTATAATTTCACAATTAGATCAGTTTTGTTTCTGGTTGGGTCATCCTTGGATCCACTCAATGAAATTTTTTCCCTTAGTTTTTCACAAGCATTTCAATTTTCCACATGACAATGAGATATATACCATACACCATAGTGGTTTTAATCACTTTTCCTCTAAAGGTAACTTTTCCCTAGAAGCTTTTAGCTCAAACCTGTGGAACCCATTACTCCTTGTAAGGATTTTTTTTCATAGCATATCAAAAGTTTAAAGCCAAGAAGATAGTTGAATTATCTCTTCATGGTACATCCTTGTCTACCCTTGATATTTCTATTTTAGATGAGACCATGCTCCAACTTGACTCTGACCCTTATCAACCTTTACCAACTCCACCACAACCAAACACTTCAACTTCTTTGACTAAAATACCAAGGGATGTTGAAAGTAACCTTATCTTGTTGCCACATGTTAAAAAAGTATATAAATCCAAGGAGAAAGTGATTGACCCATCTCCTTCTAAAACAAAGGAGCCTACAATTGAACAATCTGATCTTTCCTCTAAAAAAATTCAAAACATGATTAAAAGCAACCATGGTGCTAGAGAGTGTCATTGTCATCGTTGTTTTCTCACTCAACAAATGAAATTTAAGGAGAACAATAAAGAAAACCAATATCCTAATAATCCTTCTGACCCACCACACGATAGTCCATCACCACCTTGACCACAAACTAAAAATATACAACCTCCAATTTTGATACATCCTTCCTTGGATATTACACTTCTCCCTCTTGTCGTGATAAATTCAAATGATGATGAGGAGGAGATTGCTAAAATAGATGAAGAGGTGCATAATAGTTTGAATTCTTTATTTTCCTCTTCTACGAGCTTAGATGATAAATCTCTCATACCAAGTGCACAACTTGGTGATTCTCTTAGTTTGGCACTTGCAATTCCTCCATTGGATAGTCAACCGTCATCGTAATACGATGACCATGATTGGGAGGTAGATGACCTATTAGATGGTTTAATTGCCTATGCCTCACTAGCCATTTTATGCATTTCTTTATTTATTCTTTTCTTTTATGTGCATAGTATGTTCCCCCATATTGTGTGTTTCATTTTTTCACTCTCTTTGTGTACTTCTAGTCATATCTCTATTCTTCTATAGCTCGTACATTGCTTTTTCACTTTTGGGTATGTGCAGGATCATGATGGGCCAAAAAGTGGCGATATGATGGGTATGTGTAGGGTATGTGGCTGAAAACTTGTTTTTAACCCAAAATTGATGAAACGAAAAGGGTTTTTAAAGGATATTCTCAACTTTCCACCAATATAAATTATGCTTTACTTTGAATTTAATAAATTATTATTATTCATTTTTTATTGCAAAACATCTAGCTTTCAAATGGTATCACATTTTTTGAATCTAAAACATGAGTCACATTCTATGCTTTGCATACTATAGGATTAAAAAAAATTGAATTTCATGAAGTTTTGACCTAGTTAAGATGGTCAGACATACAAGTTTTTATATTTTTTAAAAGTTGTAATAAAAAATTCATAATTAATTATTTTCTTGGAAAGAAATTACAAAAAAATATGCATCACATCAGGACATGAGTCCTCTACTTATATCTAAAATATTATAAAAAATATTATCATTTTATTGTGGTTAGGGTGGTTAGAAAAACACCTACTTATTTTTTCCTAAAATTTAAGTACTATTGCATTGAAATTTAAAATTTTCACCAAATAGATTTTTAAAAAAAATAAACATAGTATTTTAGAAACTACATTAAATTTTCTACAGACTCTATTCTTACATAATTTTGAAATAATATAGATAACTTATTCAATTTTTTACATCAAGTTTCCTAACTCTGATTTTTCTAAATTTTTTGCCACTTAAGGGCCTATTTTTTCCATGATGATCCTGCACATACCCTTTTGTTTTGTATCTTCTTTTTTGGGATGATGCAAAGCATAGAGACGCCCTAAGTGTTGGATGTTATGGATGTGTTTATAATATGTGGTTGTCATTGATGTCAAAACTATTAGCATTTGGTGTACTAGAGGCTGTATACGTCAAAGATATTGAGAAAATTGTAAAAGAAAGTGTTCTAGGTTCCTAGTGGAACTGTGTAGATCATGAAGGTTTTTTGTTCTCTACATTGAATATCAGTTGATGTGGATCAAAGGGCTTATTGTTGAGTATATCTAGATCATCTACCAAAAGTTTCAGAGGTTTGTGTGAATTTTTGAGTGTGTTGTGGTCTGATAGTGTTTCTGTGGTCTTTATTAGTATTCCTGAATGAAGATTGTGTGATTATATTGATATCAATTGTTTGAGATTCTTCTCTATTGTTTCTTGGTATCCTTGGATGCTTCTAGAACATGCTCTATCTCTGTTGTACATCCACATTGATCGATGTTCTTATGGTCAAATATTTTTCTTGGTATGTTTGGTTTTTCATGTTCTTGGCCCACATGATTGTGGTAGCATGTTGTGGATCTTCCAGGAGAGATTAATTGAAGTATTTTTTTGTTGGAGATGTTAATTTGGGTCTCCACTATGTTGTGGCTGACCTTGGTGGATACACATTGAAAATTTAATTTTAAATTTTCGTCGACATTGCAAACATATTTTATTTTCTTGGCCAACTAAGATGTGATGAAATATCATGTAGCAGATATATAAGTGTGATTGTTCCATTGGTGTTGTGAGTCGATAAGGTTCTCTTATGTTTTTATGTGTGAATATCATTTGATTGTAGAAAAAAGTGTGAAGAAGTGTTAAGCTTAATTAGAACTATAATCAGGCTTGTGTAGAGGCTATTTTCTCAGTTCATACCCTTTTAATTCTTAATCCTATTCTATTGGGTAGTGATCCCTTTTTGTATTTGAGCAGTGAGCTCTAGGTAGTGTGCCTGAATGCATGTGCATTCCCCTTATTATTTTTCATTATACTTTTAAGCAGAGTATAATCTTGTGGACTAACATCCACCATGGATTTTCCCCTAACAGGGTTTCCATGTGAAAAAATATTGGTGTTCTTTGTCTCTCTGATGTGTTAATTGCTTGTTGTTAATTCCTCATTCATCAGATCTAAGATTTAAATTAAGATAAGTAGGAAAATTTTAAAGTTTTCTAACAACTGATTTACCCCCCCTTAGTTGTCTACCATTGTTTTTCCAACAATTAGTATTAGAATAGGTTCCTCTAAAGAAGTCTAAAATCTTGAGGTGATCTGGGATGACAACATTCAATAAGGGCAGTCCTAGATTTTATGGCACTAACTATTCAATGTGGAAAGTCCAAATGCAATGTCATCTAAAGTGCATTGGTGATGCCTACTGAAAGATTACAAAAGATCCATATACTATTCCTGAGAATGTTCCCTCTTCTATTGATGACCTAAAAGATGTTGAAATTAATACCATGGTTTTTGAAGCTTTGGTGAGTGCTCTGACAGATTCAGAGATGGCTAATGTGATGGGTCTATAGACAGGTCATGAGATTTGGATGAAACTAGAAAATTTGTATGAAGGATATGCACAGGTGAAGATGGCTAAGCTATAGAGCTTGAAAGGAAAGTATGAGAATTTGAAGATGGGTGAAGATGAAAATATCACTTCTTTTATGCAAAGAGTAAATGAAATAGTGATGGGTATTAAATGTGTTGGTGGCTCTATGGATGAGGATGAAATTGTAGCTAAAGTTCTCATATCCTTGCCTCCCTCCTACAAAATGAAGGTTCATGCTATTGAAGAGTTTAGATCAGTAAACAAGATGACTAGAGACACACTGATTGGGAAGCTTGCTACTTTTGAAATAAGTGAATTTGGTGAATCTACACCAAAGACTGAATTTGCATTCAAGGCTATTGTATCTAGAAGTAACATACAAAGATATAGTCTAGGAGAGAGTTCTAGAAAGATATCCAAGTATGATTAAGAACTGAAACAACTTGAAGATAAAGAAAGAGAGGTAGAAGAATTGGAAGCACTGATTACAAAGCAAGAAAGGAGAGGAAAATGTAAGTATGAAGATGCATTTCCTATTAAATGTTTTTCATGCAGTAAAATAGGTCATTTTGTATCAAGATTTCCTAAAAGAGTTCCTAGATCTAAGCCTAAAAATTATAGATTCCAAAAGAGATTCTACTTTATTGAAGAAGTGATTGATGATGAGTCTGATGAAGATAATGGAAAAGAAGATGAATGGGCTTTCATTGCTATCATTAAAGATAATCCTGTGGCTACTGAATCTACTAAAGATGAAAAATATCTTGTAGCCAAAGTTGAAGAAAAAGATGAGCAGGTCATTGACAGTGGATGCTCACATCATATGACTGGTGATAAAAGAAAATTTGTTAGTCTAGAGAAGTGTGGTGGTGGCGTTGTAAGATTTGGAGATAACAATGTTGGTGTGATTCATAGTAGAGGATCTATTTTCCTTGGTGGTAAGGATAACACTGATGATGTCCTCTATGTTGAAGGCCTGAAGCACAACTTGTTGAGTGTTGGACAGATGGTTCATAAGGGATATGATCTTCAATTCAAAGATGGAAGATGCAAGATACATGGAAGTTCCAGGAATATGATTGCAACAGGAAAACAAACAAAAGGTAATATTTTTCATTTGAATACTAGTAGTGGAAGTTGTTTAATTTCTCAAGTAGATGAAAGTTAGTTGTGGCATAGGAGATTGTGTCATGTAAACTTTGACAAAATTATCAAGATAAGTTCCACTCAAGTAGTAAGAGATCTACCTAGGTTAGTGAAGCCTACTAATATAATATACAAGGAATGTCAGATGGGTAAACAAACTAGAGTCTCTTTCTAGAGCAAATAGTTTCATTTAAATAATTTGTGGTCTCTCCAGAGTCAGAAGTATTCATGGAAAAAAGTATTTTACGTTGGTTATTGATGATTACTCTAGAATGATTTGGGTTTCCTTTTTAAGAGAAAAATGTGAAGCATTGGTGAAGTTCAAAAGTTTCAAGGCTATGGAAAAAAATGAGAAAGGTCTAAAAATTAAGTGCCTAAGATCTAATAGAGGTGGTGAGTTCATTTCCAAGGAATTCAACTCTTATTGTGAGGAGCATGGAATTAAAAGAAAATTATCTACTTCTTGAACCCCTCAACAAAATGGAGTTGCAGAGAGAAAGAATAGAACAATTTTGGATGCTACCAGAACAATGATGATGGAAGGAAATGTATCTTAGATGCATTGGAGTGAAGCGGTAAGCATTGTTGTGTACATTTTGAATAGTGTAAATGTTAATGGTAATTTTGGTAAGACTCCTTATGAGTTATGGTTTGGTAACAAGTCTACTATTAAGTATTTTAAGATCTTTGGAAGCAAGTGTTATATCAGGAGAGATGATGATATAGGAAAATTTGATGCAAGAAGTGATGAAGGAATCTTCTTAGGTTACTCCACTAAAAGCAAGGCCTATCGGTGCTATAATAAAAGACTGAGAAAGATGGTTGAGAGTGCAAATGTCAGAGTTGATGAGGACTCTATCAAACCATCTAGACATTGTAGTTATGATTCAGACAAAGACATTACAAGTGAAGGGAAGAATGTTCAAACATAGAATCAACTTCAAATTGTGCCATATGTTCCATATGTTCTAGTTGTTTTAGTGAAGCAACCTCAATTTGTTCCAGTAAATCAAGTCAATCGAGAGGCACAAAAAACTGCAAGTGTAGAAGAAAGATCAAAAGAATCAAAAGATTGAGAATGTTCCAAAACTCCAAGGTATGTAAAGTTGAATCATTCTAAAAATAAAATCATAGGAGATAAGAATAAAGGAGTGCAAACTAGAAGAAAAATTGCAAAAGAATATTGTCTAATCTCCAAGATTGAACCCAAAAATGTCACTAAAGCCTGTCAAGATGAACACTAGTTGGAAGCTATGAAGGAAGAGCTAACACAGATTGAAAAGAATGACACATGGCTACTAGTTCTTAGGACTAAAGAAAAAAATGTGATTGGTAGTAAATGGGTATTTAGAAAAATGCTGAATGAAGAAGGTGAAGTGGTCTAGAATAAAGCAAGATTGGTATGTAAAGGGTATTCTCAAATGGAAGGTATTGATTTTGAAGAAACATTTGCCCCTGTCACTAGGATTGAAGTTGTTAGACTATTTCTTGCTTATGTTGCACACAAGAACTATAAAGTCTATCAAATGGATGTAAATTTTGCATTTCTAAATGGAGAACTAGAAGAAGTGTACATTGAATAGCCAGATGGATTTCAACTAACAGACAAGGGAGATATGGTTTGCAATTTGATTAAAGCTTTTTATGGACTTAAGCAAGCCCCCAAAGCCTGGTATGCTAGATTGGACAAGTATTTACTGAATCTTGGATTAATAAAAGGTACTGCTAATAGCAAATTATTCTTCAAATTAGATAATGACAAGGAGTTAATTATAGAGATTTTTGTTGATGACATCATTTTTGGAGGAGATGATAATCTATGTATGAAGTTTGTTGATGAAATGAAGAGTGAATTTGAGATTAGTATGATTGGAGAAATGGATTTCTTTCTAGGATTGCAAGTTACACAATTGGACAAGGGGATCTCCTTATCTTAGTCCAAATATGTGAAACAACTACTAAATAAATTTGGGATGGATGACTCCAAACCTATTGGTACCCCGATGGTGATCGAATGTAAGTTGACACAAAATGATGATTCTCCTAAGACAAATCAAACTAGATATAGGTTCATGATTGGTAGATTGCTCTATTTAACTCATACTAGACTAGACATTATGAATGTTATATGTATGGTTGCAAGATTTCAAGCCAATCTAAAAGAATCACATGTAACTGTTGTCAAGAGAATTTTCAAATATTTGAAAGGAACAATTGACTTTGGACTTTGGTATCCAAACGATGATGATCTCACTTTGTGTGCATATACTGATGCGGATTGGTATGGTGATGTAGATGATAGGAAAAGTACTAGTGGTGGTTCTTTCTTCCTAGGGAAGAAGTTGGTATCCTGGTTAAGTAAAAAGAAAAACTTAATTTCTCTATCTATTGTTGAAGCAGAATACATTACTGCTACCAATAATTATACTCAAGTGATATGGATGAAATAGATGTTGAAAGATATCAGGGTGACATATGAAGACCCTATTGCTATACACTATGACAACTCAAGTGCAATAAATATCTCAAGGAATCTAGTGCTACACTCTAAGACTAAACATATATCAATCAAGCTTCATTTCTTGAGGGAGAAAGTGAATGAGAAATAATTCAAACAGAAGTATGTGCCTACCAAATAATTGATTGCAAATATATTTACTAAGCCATTGTTGAAGGATACTTTTGAGTATCTTAGAAGTATGCTAGGGGTAATCACCCCTCCTAATAAGAACTAAAAGAGGAATTTTCTTGCATTGATCTGTGAACTTCAATGTTATATTTTGATCTAGATTCATGTTTTCGTGGCTGCTACTCAGGGGGAGTAGTCAGATGTGTAGATATGTGGTCCAGAGCATGTATATGGAAAGGTCATTGTTACCTTTTCCATTGATGTCAAAGGGGGAGAAGTGTAGAAGAAGTTAGTGTATTGGATTGATGGTATTTTTTTCACATCATGTGTTGCCATCAATGCCAAAGGGGGAGATTTTTGGATGGTGTGGATGTGTTGCTGATATGTGGTTTTCATTGATGTTAACACTATTAGAATTTGGTGTACTAGAGGTTGTATATGTTGAAGATATTGAGAAAATTGTAAAAGAAATTGTTCTAGGTTCCTAGTGGAACTGTGCGGATCATGAAGGTGTTATGTTCTCTATGTTGAACATTAGTTGGTGTGGATCAAATGATTATTTTTGAGTATATCTAGATCATCTACTGAAAGTTTCAAAGGTTCACGTGAAGTTTTGAGTGTGTTGTGGTCTAATAGTGTTTTTGTGGTCTCTGTCAGTATTCCTAAATGAAGATTGTGTGAATCTATTGATCTCAGTTGTTTTGGATTCTTCTCTATTGTTTCTTGGTGTTCTTGGATGCTTCTATATCATTCTCTATCTTTGTGGTACATCCACATTGATCGGTGTGCTTGTGGTCAAATATTTTTCTCAATATGTTTTATTTTTCATGTTCTTGGCCAACATAATTGTGGTAGTGTGTTGTGGATCTTTGAGGAGTAATTAATTAAAGTGTTTTTGTGTTGGAGATGTTAATTTGGGTCTCCACTATGTTGTGGCTAACCTTGGTGGATACACATTGAAAATTTAATTGTAAATTTGGGCTGACATTGCAAATTTATTTTATTTTCTTGGCCTACTAAGATGTGATGAAATATCATGTAGTGGATATATAAGTGTTATTGTTTCATTGGTTTTGTGAGTCAAGAAGGTTCTCCTATGTGTCTATATGTGAATATCATTCGATTGTAGAGAAAAGTGTGAAGAAGTGTTGAGCTTAATTGGAACTGTAATTAGACTTGTGCAGAAGCTATTTTCTTAGTTCATACCTTTTGGATTTTTAATCCTATTATATTGGGCAGTGAGCCCCTTTTTTATTTGAGTAGTGAGCTCTAGGCAGTGTGCCTAAATGCATGTGCATTCCCCTTATTATTTTTCATTATACTTTTAGTAGAGTATAATCTTTTGGACTAACATACACCATGGTTTTTCCCCTAACAAGGTTTCCACATAAAAAAAATCTTGGTGTTCTTTGTCTATCTGATGTGTTAATTTCTTGTTGTTAATTTCTTATTCATCAAATGTAAGATTTAAGTTAAGATAAGTACGAAAAGTTTAAATTTTTGTGACAACTAATTCACCCCCCCTCTCAATTGGCTGTCCTTTTTTTTCCAACACTAAGTCTCTTCCATGTTGACCCATAAGGTCTATTTTCCTTTCATTTTTATTTTCTTATATCTTCCTTCTGCGAATGATGCAAGGCATTGAGACCAAAATTTCTCCTTCATGTTGACCCAAAAGATTTTCTTTTTTTCTCATTCCCCCTTTTTCTTTTCGCCTTTTTCCTTTTCCTTTCACTTTTGTTTTGTGCTTTTCCTTTTGGGGATGATGAAAAGAATTGAGACCGAAATTTATCTTCCATGTTGACCCAAAATGGTTATTTTCTCGTTTCATTTTTTTTCACTCTATGTGTCATTCTTCTCATTCTATGTGCTTGGGGGAATGTGACAGTTTTGAGCTCTTTTATAAAAATATTCTAACAACTGGAATACTGACCCCAAATCCATAGATCTTGCTTGTGATTGGTGTCTTTCTCTTTGGGGGCAACCCCTATTTCTTCTATTTTCTTTCTTTTATATGATGTAGTCTATTCAAAAACATATGAATTGGCATAGGGGATTTTTGACTTGGCTCTCATGTCTTCTTTTTGTTTTCATTTCTCCCTTTGCTACTTTAAAGTAATTGCTCATAGAATAGTGTGTAGAAATTTCTTTAAAGTGGGGGCATACATTGGCATTATTTCCTTTGCATCTTTGCTTCCTAATGTTGCCTTTTTATTTCATTCAATGTGTTTGTCACATTTTGAATGACATTGGGTGTGATGTCCTTCATAAGTGTGTGTTGGATCTTAGTTGTGATCATATGGTTTGTCCTTGATGACAAAATCCCTTTCAGTTGATTCTACTTGTTGATAGTTTCAGTTTGGTTTCTCATGCTTTATCTTGGTACAATTTTGTCTATATGGTTTACTTGTCTTGGCATTCAATGGACAATTTACATTCAATATTTTAATATCTTATGGTATTGATCAGTTTGAGCTTCGTGCAGTCTCTGCTTATCTTATTTATACATTGTTTTGATGACAAAAAAAGAACATTTTGGCATGAAAATGCTAGGGTCTCCCCCATCCATTTTTTTTTGATAAATGTCTGTGTTACCTATCGGCAAGACATTTTTTATGTCATAATGATTTTTTTTTACATACAAGTAGCTTTCGGCATGACATTCACGTTGTCTTGGCGACATTGGAAAGGTCTATCGGCATGAGTTGTGTTCATCGCTGAGAGGTCTTACCAAATGAGTCAGGTCTCACCAACTAATACATGAGGTGGTTCATCAGTGTAAGAAATCCCTATCAGTATGTTGTTTCATCAACCGCTTTGTGTCTTGGTAACTGGCACAAGAAATATCATTTTGGCAAGTGTTACACCGTTAGTATGTGGTCATAGTGAAATTGGTATGTCACATCGAATGCCATTGAAAAATTATATATCGACATGAGTTTAAGGCTTTAGTGAAGGGTCACAGCGAAATTTTTACGTCTCACCGACCATATGCATGTGGACATCTATCAGCGAGACATTCACGTGGTTTCGGTAACTAAGGATGAACTTATTGGCAAGATTTTTGTTATCGGGGTAGTGCCTCATCGAACTTGAAATGTCTCCCCAACTAGTGCATATGGAGGTTCATTAGCAGAGCTTGGTGGTTTCAGAATAGGCCTCGACAGAGTGGTTTTGTCTCACTGACATCACATCTGGGGTTTCGCTTTGGCCAAACATGATATTTTTGGTATATAGTCTCACCGAAGATTTTTTCTCACTAACCGATGCACTGATTGTCTTATCGGCATAAGGTTACTGCTTCAGTGAAATTTTATAATGACTCTGTAGTGTCTCATAGACTTGTGCAAAGGGTTACTTCAACCAGACTATACGATATTGGCATGAGGTCTTGGTGAGTGACCTCCGGTCTCGCTGATGGAACACAAAAAGTCTTTGTTGGAATAGGATCAGTCTTGTCTCAATGACACACAAGATGGTTGGTGACTTTTGGTATGACTCAAACATTCTACGAGAGGTCTCCCCAATGACGGTATGCTATAGTGACCCTCATAAGATAGAAGGATGTATTGGTGAGAGATCCATTATGTCACAGGAAAAAATAGAGGGATGACTGACGGGCGATAAAGTTGCCTTCAGCATAGGTATTGAATTGTCACAGTAACATGTTTGATCATGGGGGCTCTCGGAAAAACAAATACTTGTCTACAAGATGTCTCTTCAATATCAAAAGGCTATAGCGATAGTGAATGGAACAAAAGGGCATCTCGGTGAGAAACTTGCTTATGTATTAGTGATTGGAAAGGACATAACACATGGCTCTCGGTGTAACATAATGTATTTTTTATGTCTTCTCCCCAACTTTGATGGGTCATGGTGAAAGCAATAGCTAAGGGGAATGAATGGTGATTTAATTGCATTCGGCAAGACTATCTAGATGTCTCAACAAACATTAACAAACTTTGTCCCTATGGCTGACATATGATTTTCTAAGTATAGTTGCATGCTGACATCTTTGGTTGGCATCGAATCTCTAGCAAAATATTCTCTGAGGATTTAGAGGTTATGATTTTTGTTAGTGGGCTATCATGGTTTTGATGAATCAATTACAATTTGAAATCTGTTGATTCAACGCAGAAATTAAAGCCCTCTAGATAAGCATTACTCTTGATTTTTACCATCATATACAGACTGTCATGATTCAGCTTCATATTCTAAAGTTAGCAAGTGCGTTTCAATTTTTTTAAAGATTTTTCAAAATGACAAACATACTTGAAATGTATATAAAAACCAGTGTTGAAAATAGTGAATATGTTGTTGGCCTATAATTTTGAGAGATAGTTATTTTGGTTGTATCATGAGATGTATTGGAAAAATTTGTAATACAAGAGTTGGATTCTTAGGGTATCAGGTAGATAAGAGTGTTGAGTTTCTTGAGCTTACTAGAAAACAGAGAGATCCTCTGATATTGTTATGGTTCTGAAAATGATTTGAGGGGTTGGTGCTCCTTGAAATTGGTGTTTCAAAATGAGGGGTTGGTGCTCCTTGAGTTGGTGCTCAAAAATTAGCCTATAAGGCATTGTTAAAAGTGGTTTTTGAAGATTAGGCCAGTAAGGTAGTTTAGGAGTGGTTTTTCTACCCCAGGAGGGTTTTCCACTCGGCAAATCTTTTGTCTCTTTGTTCTTCTGTGTGCTCACTACTTTTCTATGTTGTTGTTGTTTCAGTTCACTATTGGGATTATTACTATTCTCAATTTTGTTTATGAATGATTACATTCAACTCATGAATGCATTAATCAGAGTAATATTGAGATCAAATCTGAGCTATGTTTTAGAAAATGCAAGATATCTCACTCAAATCATATTTTCATAAGTTGTCTAATAGACTGAGTTAAAGTTGTCATATCTTTGTGCTTTTAAAAGTGATTACTCTTCTCTATTGTTGAAATAAAAGGAAATCAGAATTAAAAATCTTGGTCGAAGTTGAAATTTTTTTGACACTGATTCACCCCCCTCTCTCAATGTCTATCCATAACTCCAATAGTGTGATCTACCTTAGCATACTACATTCCTCTTAGTGGCCTAATGTGATGCACTACATCCCATAAGATGTGAATCTATTATTCTTTGACTAGTCCTCTCTTGGAGACATTAGACACAATGTTCCCTAAGTGATAGACATTGCATGACCTTAACAAGACTCCTTTGAACATTTTTTATTTTTACACCTTTTACATGTTTACCTTTTTACCACCTTGCATAACACAACTTGCATGTCTATGGTACTATCCTATCCAATCTCTTTTTCTTTGTGGCACCTTATTAAATTTATCAGGAAACATAACTTTGGTATGGTTAAGCGAAAATCCTACTCAACGGCATGACTTCCCCCATAGCCACCTTTATGTTTGTGAGTGCATACCAGCTAGTTTATGTTTTTGTCTTTTGGGCCTTCTCACCCATCATATAGCCATGAGTTCCATCACCCCATAGTGAGTATGCATTTTCTCCTTTTGTACAAAATTCCTAGATCTAATCTACAATTAGCTAGACAAACAATCGAAGCTTGATCTGACCTCCTTTATTTTTCTCCTCTTCATGAGTATTACTTTGTTCTTGTGTTTAGTTAGCCATGGGTTCTTCATACTAGGAGCTTGATCATCCCTCTTGATAATTTTTATTACATCTTGCTAATCATAAGTTCATTTGGAATTCTTTCTTGACATTCATTTTTACTTTAGTGTGAGTCTAAAGCAAGTTCTTTCTCTCATTAAAGTGGGGGTTAAATGTTCCATATAAAAATGGCTCATTGAAATTTTCATGGTCATTTAGGTCATTCTTTCTTATTATTTGATCTATTTTTCTTGATTTAATGATGTAATGTGGCTTAAATATTCATATTAAACTATAAATATTCGATTTATTGAAGTCTTGTAATAGTGTTGTGAAGTGTTGTAAAAAATTTCTACACTTTTCTAGACACTATTTAATTTAATTCATCATAATATCACCTTTTTATTCATCATCAAGTCCTATTTTGAAGTGTTGTAAATTTTTTTAACAAAGATTCATGTTTTTCTAGGCTTATTTGTCTTATTTACACCTTTCTTATGTCTTTTATGACCCCTTTATACACTTATAGGTTGCATTTAAGTGTACTTTTTAATGTAAGCCTGACAAACAATATTAAATGCAAATTAAATCCTGATACCCTTTCACAAGCCTAGGGTGGAACCCATTCACCCTGGGTGGTGAATGAGTCCTCGTTGGCTCCAAAATCAAAATATTTCAAATTTTCTTTTGGGTTTCTATTCAAAATTACTTTATGTCAGCCTATGATGTATTATCAGGCTACTAAGGTACAAGAGTACAAATAAGTGATTTTCTCTCATTATTCAACCTTCTGAATCATATCAAATCATTCAAGCATTCATTCATCATTGCATTCAATCATTTTAGATCCTTTCATCAAGCATTTATCAAGTACTTTGGGGTTGCCATTGCTTTATCTTTAGATTTCTCCAACAAGGGTTTGGTAAGTAATAGCATTTGCATGTTATTTGTTTATCATTCTCTTTCATTCCATTATTTTATCAAGGGTTTGACTACCAAAGTTGGATTTTACCAAGGAAAATCCATATAACCTAAACCTCAACCATTTTTCCCCTCTAGGTATGTGCAGGATCATGATGGGCCAAAAAGTGGAGCTTCTTACATGCAAAGGATCTCAGGTCCCCAAGTTCTACAACACATGCAAGTTACAGAAAGCTACAAAATAACCCTTTCACAATATGCAAGCTTGTTCCCCAAAAAGTTTCCCAAAAATTAGAAACCCACCCATAAATAGGGCTCCTCTTTAGTTTGGAGCCAAAAGAACATTCAAATTTGAGTTTAGGTGGTTTAGCGCAGAAAATTACAACTTGAAGTTCAAATTTCAAAAGAACATTTGTAATTGTATCTTCTAGAAAGTGTGCCAACTTCTTGGGGCGATAAATTTTGATCTGGGACTCTGATTCGTGAACTGTTTGAACCATTAGAAAGGTATCAAAGTCAATAACACACTCGAAATATGCTACACCAATTTTGGCAAGTTTTGGGGCCGTTCTAGGAAATCTAAATGCCTCAAATCTAAACCATAAATTGGGAATTTCATTATGACAAAAAGGGTATCCAAAAATGTAAAAACATATAAAAACTTAGAAAATTGAAATTTAACTATTTTTGGGTGATGCAAGATTGCCCTTACACCACTGGATGCTCCTGCATCAGAATCATATTATTTTTTAGAAATAGAACTTGAAATATTTAGTTTTGAAGCCATTGAAGAATCATCAAAAATAATTCTAGCAGTGATGGGGGATCATAAGTAAGTAGAAAACATTGAAAATACAGATATCATAAACTAGTCAAGTAGCCCTAATCCATTATTTTTACCAAGAAATTTTTGTGAAGCTTTTAAAATTGGAGATAATCCTTTATTTGAGCTCTCAGATTCTAATACCCCCTCCTTGCAATGATGTAATGTGTGAAAATTTTAAGAACAAAAATTGTGAAGGGAGTTTCAAAGTAATGAAAGAATGGGATGATAATGGAATAAAAGAAAAACAAAATGTGGGAAATCTTTCCCCCATAATCATTTTTCCTCATACTCCAATTCAAGGCTTGGAAACCATTGATGATGAATGTATAATCACTTTCCCTTCTGTACTACCAATTGGAAGAATTGATGAATCAAAGCATGAGTTGACAAGGGATAGTGAATTTATTGATAATATGTACACAAAACTTATGGAAAATGTTGTGGTAAATGATGAACTCGTGATTACTGGGAGTGATAGGGAGGTTCACATATTCCAACCATCTCATATTCAAATTGATTTAGGGCCTTATCATACAAATATATGAAAATACTTTACTTAATTATGGAAATGCAATATGGTGCATCAAAAATTACCATGCAAATCCACTTTATTATGGAAAAATGTGATGCAATTTATCAATTATGGATAATGTGATATGTTCAAGTGTTTTAAAGTGAAATTTTCTAAGGTGAAATGCTTGGAATTGGTTATAAAGTGATAGAAATCTACTCAATAATTAGCATGTAAGTCACATTATGATCTTATAATTGGTAATTCAAATGACACACCAAACTAAATAGAAAACATTTACCAACCAACTTGGGGAAGGTAGGGGTCTACTTCACCTCTCTTGAAATGGGATAAATCTTCCCAAGGTTTAAGATTACTAATTCTTGGCACACTGAGATAAATTTTTAGGGTGATCCATGAGTCAACACATAAGGCATATACTAATTAATTAGTGATTCTAGTCATTCAACACCATGGTTAGTTATTTCCCTTCTATAGAATTAATAATGCACATGTAGATAAAAGCCTTAAAATAAACTTTTTTTTTCGTGAGCCTACAAAAAGATATGAAAGGAAACCTAGAATAACACTAACCTAAATCTAAACTACTCCTAAAATAACTAAGAGGAAAGAAAGATTAAAATATTATGGAGAGAAAACATACAACACAGTTTGTCAATGAAAATTACAACCATTGAATTTCATGCCTTCTTTACAAATACAAGAAATTGCTTGAACAAAAATTAGTGTAAAAACAACTTGAAATAATTTTATGAGAGTGAATTTACACCCCATGTTCAAATCCCCTTTCTTTATTTATCCACCTTAGAAAACCAAGTTTGGAGGCTTAATTTCACCTAAGCCTGTTGCTTGTATCCCACTTGGCACCTATTTTGAGCATTGACAGAGGCATTTCTATCAGGGACACCCACACGATGCACAAAAATTTGCATGATGCACTTGCATCCCTAACAAATTCCTATAGTTGAACCTCCAAAGGTCTTACACTTCTCATTGGAGGTGAAGTTGTAACGCCACCTTTGACTGACCAACCCGACTATGGTTTTTTCTCTTCATCTCTCCTTCATATTCATCCCCTCAATAAGCTTTTCATCCTCTTCCAAGAATTGATCTCACTCTTGATAGCTCTAAGCATTCTAGCAAAACACTTTACACTTCACAGTAGCAACATCAACACTCCATCACGTCAATAGAGAAAGTTTGGGACCACACCATCGCAGTAGAGGCTTGAGTTCTCATTTTCTCCCCCAAGCAGCCTTGAGTGCTCTTAGTGGAGGTGGTAAGCTTCCCTCTCCTCTCCTCTATCACTTTGTTGAGTAGCATAACACTGCTTTGTAGTGCTTTAGTGCTCTTTACTTCCTTTCTACTTTTCTCTTTATCTATCTGGTTGTCCATCGAGGTGGGAACACCAAAACGAGGTCTAACTGAGGTAGGCCCCTATACAACCACCCAACAATTTCTCTCTCTCTCTCTCTCTCTCTTGTGTACAAGTATTGAAGACATTCACGAGCTGGAAACTTCATCATTCACACAATTGTAATTATTTCCTTCCTTTCTTCTCCTTATCCTTGTCATTTATTCTTTACTTTACATTAGTTCTACCACTTTATTGCGTGCTATCAGTTCTTAGTAATTTGTTTGCTAGTAGTCATTTAGGCATATTTTATGATAAAATTAGTTTCTGGTTCATACGAGATGCTAGCACATCTCTGGGATGCCAACATACCTTTGGGACGCCAATGCACTAGTTGTAGTCCACTTTGTGCACTATCGTCCTTTGGCCGAGAGCTTGTCAGTTTTTCTAGATAATCTATGTGACCTACCCTTTTGGATTCTATAACTCTCACTACTATTCCATTGAGGTAGTTTAGGTCAGTTCGCCCTGTGATGCTCTCTGAATGAAGAGAACTCATGAGTAGCAAATCCCCCTATATTACAATAATACGCATTGCAATCATATAAGAAAATGAATCTCTTGTAATCAATGGTAATTACTATAATAGCATGCACAAATTATATAGTTCAACATTAAATGAAATAAATGACAAATAATGTTAATATAAGTAAATGAAACAAAAGAGAGCCACCATGTACATGAATAAATTATAGTCCATAATGCCATCTCTACTCATACATTAAAGGTTAAACAATGAACATTAACATAGAAAAAAGGTCATGTAAACTACAATAATAACACTTTTTGGCTAACATAACTCAAATTGAAAAGGGATACTCCCCACTAGACTAACTACATAGAAGGAGACTTGTTTTCAATTTTTTCAATCTCGCTAATAATGACTAGCAACTAAATACATATGAAACCTCTAAACTAAAACTACGACAAATTGCATCTCCCTTTGTAGCTAACAAACCTTTAATTATATAAGAATATAAAGTACTCGATTCCAATGAGACCCAAACTTTTAGTTGTTTGATCTTTGATAATTACAACAACCTCTCAAAAATATTTCATTGAATTTTCAAATTTGAATATCTCTTTTAAATAGAAAAAGAAATACATACATCATTTTTATGGTAGAAAGGCCTAATCAATCCCATATATTAATTTAATACTATGATGGAAGTGACATTTTACCAAACATGATCTAATTTACATTGAAATAAACCCAATGAATTTATCTAATCACCATCAAAGCTTGTAATGAATTATAAAATAGGAACTCACTATCTTGTATCAAATAAAAGCATATGTGGGCGAATTGGAAGATGACACCAATGGCTTTAAATAGATTAGGTGGTGAGCACATATCTATTGCAGATTAAGAGACCATAAAAATCTATATTTGGAGCATCATAGTATAGAAAAGGCATAGAATTTGTCTTGATTGGTCATGGGCTTGTTAAATCCTCCCTAAAATGACTCTAATCATTTCACCCTAATATATATGGCTAGGAGACATCACGAAGAATAACAATGTAGGAGTTTAATAATAATATATAATCTATGGATCAATGTAAGCCTTACTTTAACAATGACTAATAATAGTATAAAAACATCATTTAATAGCTTAAATAATAATATCCAAAACATCAAATGTTGGGGGAATTGTGTCATGAGCTATATGCACATCATGCCAGGTTTGATTCCCACCATCTACATTGAATTAAAAATAAAAAATAGTATTATAATTAGAATATGTAAGCTTTAACATGTCGGTGATTTGTAATTAAAAAAAATCTACCATGCTAGATAATTTTTATGTTGCTATAACCTATTTTGATGCCAAAAATTACATATGTTTGCTTACATTTTCTTTTATGTTTTAATATTAAAAAATATATTATACACAAGTATCTATATTCTCAAAAGAATATGTTTCTCACACACTTTATCTTGCATCAAATACTCCAAGCACATTATTACTATTATAATTGATTCCAAATAAAACTTTAATTAACAAGTCACAAACAAGAACTAGATCCATGTTTTTTAAAAAATATATATTTTTATATCCAACCTATTGTGCAACTCACAATATGCCTTTATAAAAATAAGGACCCCTATTTATTTTTATCTAGCTTTAGATTGGTTCCATAGTTCAACAATTCTCACTCATGGCCAAGTTAGAGAAGGTACTAAATTTAAATTATCTCTAGTTGTAAATCTTGTCAAATTTCATTATGTAATCTTTTCAAAATTCATTATGTTTCCAAAAATAGGAGATTATTGTTACCTTCAGTCCCTTTGAAAAATTATTAAAATATTTGGAAAAAATGAAGTTGTGAGATTTACCTTCCTTACCAAGTATGAAATTACTTTTCATGGATATTTCGATGTCCATATTATTCCTATAGGCCATCAAAATACTAAAGAAGTTTTGGAAATTTAGTTGCTGCAAAAATTTGACCTCCAACAAGATGAATATCATGCTTCTTACTAATATTTCATTCCATTCATCTTCCCCACAAAAGGATGAAACAACAAAAGATAATGAAAATAGAAGTTTGTTGAAATTTGACCCTCAACTAGACAAGATATGAACCTCCACTTCATATTTCAGATGCATTCCCATTTTCCACAAGGAAGGTCTAAATTTTTTAATAAATTTTACAAGGAATTGAAAGTTAGAAGTAGATATTTTGAACTTTCACATTCAAATCCACTTGAACTAGCATTTCTTACAAAGGAAGTATAAATTTTTAAAAGTTTAAAAATATTTTTTGTAGAATTAGATGTCAAAAATGAAAGTTTCAAACACTTAATCTCCACACTCAAATTTGGTTTGAGATCTTGTAAGAGTTCACAAATGTAAATGCAAAAGGTTTCCAATTTGAGCATTGATTATACCCACCTACCATTCTACTACATTGATTACTACATGGATGAATCATTAGTCCTTAGGTATAAAAAACTAGTTTATCAAATTAACATATTACACAATCATTTACAAAAAAACTCATGAGATCTACAACCCTAGTGACTAATAAAGTTTTGGTAAAATTATTTGCCATAATTTTTTGTAAGAGAAAACTTGAAGAAAAAAAATGATTGAAGAAGTTGATGTCAGGTTGTGTAATCATTCTCAAATTAAATATGTAAATTATATAATCTAGTCCTTTATTTATTTGAAAATTTTATTCATTTTCTATAATCTATTTAATGTGAATTCTATTGAACAAAACCAAGTACTAAGAGGAAGGGAGAGGGGAGGGTGGGGGGGGAATCAATATCTTCAAAACTTAAAACCTTCAGCACAATAAAAATTTAGTCTTCTAACAAGATCAACAACCATTTAAAAAATCAACAAATCTTAAATATATCAACAACAATGAAAGATAAAGCAATGAACACATGCACAAAATAACACCAGATATATGTGGAAAAACCAAGTAGGAAAAAACATGGTCATAAATCTCACAATATATGAATATGATTATAATTTATTTTAAGGCTCGCTACCTAAGAGAGCACATTACTCGTTGAAAGAATTGTAGGATAAGGCACACAACTTTAGGGAAATATACAAGGCTTGCAGGCTAAGGTGCAAAAGCTCAGGGCAAGATACAAGGTCCTACTAGGGAGACTCACTATCTCTAAGTAGGATACATGAAGCTTTGGATTTATAACATATGTCAATAATACACTCTATTGACTAAGGCATTAAAGTACATCTGATTTTTATTTTCCATACCTCACATTAATTAGTGCATTATTCCACTCTCTCACAACTTGCAACTAATTTTTTCTTCTATTTATATCCTCCACAAGTAAGGAAAACATCAATTTAGGTTGGCTAGAATAGGAGACAAGTAATGACCCCAACAAAGTCGGCCACAAAATATAATTGTGTTGAAAGTAGTCCTATCTAGGAGATAGAGAGGACCAAAAAAAACTTATTACATCTTCCAACATTATCCCAAACATCAAACATGTTGGTTCACAACATCCCAAGTTAGCAACAAGGAAATACATAGAAGAAATGCATAACACATTACTAGCTAGCCCAAAAACACATATTCCAACTAAATTTACTCAATGTGGTTCTCAAAAGGATAGGATAGGACCTAAAATCATCTTAACACAACCTCAATTGTTGGTACAGACCCCCAAGCACATACCACAAGTAAGAGAATAAGCCTCATCAGCCAGACATCCATAAATCACCCAAAAAATGAACTCAAACAATATGCAACACCAAATAGACCAACCATTGATGTGTGGACCTTAAAGAGATGTTCTCGAGAGATGAATATCCAACAATAATTCCATGTACTTATTTCTCATTTTTAGGCCAAAAACAACTAGCGCAAGGGTATGTGTAGGATCATCATGGAAAAAACAGGCCCTTAAGTGGCAAAAAAATAAAAAAAAATCAAAGTTAGGCAACTTGACGTAAAAATTTGAATAATTTATTCATATTATTTCAAAAATATGTAAGAATATAATTTGTAGAAAATTGAATATAGTTTCTAAACTACTTGGTTTATTTAGAAAAAAAATCTATTTGGTGAAAATTCAAAATTTCAATGCAGTAGTACTTAAATTTCAGGAAAAAAATAAGGTGTTTGTCTAACCACCCTAACAACACTAAAATGATGATATTTTTTTATAAGATTTTACAAATAAGCAGAGGACTCATGTCCAGATGTGATGCATATTTTTTTGTAATTTTTTCCAAGTAAATAATTAATTATATTTTTTATTACAACTTTTAAAAAATATGAAAACTCGTATGTCTAACCACCTGAACTTGGTCAAAACTTCATGAAATTCATTTTTTCTTTTTTAATCCTATAGTATGTGAAGCATAGAATGTTATGCATGTTTTGGATTAGAAAAATGTGATATTGTTTGAAATCTATAGATGTTTTTCAATCAACCTATCAATCAGGACTTTAGTCGTAATTCAAATAGAAAAAGAATAATAATTATTTATTAAATTCAAAGTGAAGTATAATTTACATTGGCAGAAAGATGAGAATCTCCTTTAAAAAACCTTTTCATTTCATTAATTTTGGGTTAAAAAAAGGCATCAACCACATACTCTACAAATTCCCATCATATCACCACTTTTTGGCCCATCATGATCCCACACATACCCACAAACTAAATAGAAACAAAACACTTCATCTCAGAAAACCAAAAGACACAATCATGAGATAAGACATTTACAAAAAAACTTGAAATAAATTTCATCACATGAAAGTTGAACTAAGAGCCTGCACAAACACTAGCAACATGCTCACCAATCCACATGAATAGAAACAATAATGCAGAGAAATACTGCATATTTTTTGGACTAGTCCTAACAACAAACAAAATTTCCAACCCACTACAATTACTATAGACCTCCTCAGTAACATTGGTGACCTAAAAAGATAAGAGTGAAACATCCCAAAAACATAAATAATGAATCCTAAACCACAATACCATATCTTCAAGAGTGGAGGAATGCAAAGCATTCTCTTGATTAGTCTTTAAAGAAAATTCTTGTAGCAGAAACCTTCACCAACATCCGTAGATGTGAACTTTATTGTAGAAACATATACTTCCTTGGGATCAATAGGAGAGAGAATACAACATACTAAATACCATCAACAAAATATCCCCAACATCAACATTGCTTCTAATCCTCATCTACTTCTAATCCTCATCTTAATATATCATCGTGATATCATCTCTTCTAATAATAAACATACTAAATACTACTGTAATTGACATCAAACAAGGCATGACATCCAAACATGAAAATCAACATAATTATTAGCACATAAACATAGTATACCATCAACATACAAATGTAAGAATCAATGACAACCCAAAATAAGTGTTCATATCAATGACAATCTTAGGTAACATATGTGCAACAAATTCGATGTTTGATGGATATAAGATGAATGTAAAAGGGTAAAATTTTAGGGGTAAACTATAAGGAAACCCTATATTTAAAATGTGAAACCAATATTTTATAGAAAACATTTCTATAAAAACTTAGTTTTAATAATCAATCATTCATAACAACGATTCCATGAGTGATGCTTGAGTTCTAGATAGAGAAAATTTAAAATTATTTTCATTTGATAGTATAAATTATTTTTTGAGGCATAGATCTTTATGAAACCCTAACATTTTAATTTTAGAATTTTATTAATTGATTAGAACATTTGGAATATGGTACACCAATAGCCACTTTTAGTTCAAATTATAATAAATGAATCCTAGAGATTGATAAATTTGAAAATAAAAAATATAAGTTTTCAAAGAAAACATGTAGAGCAAGATGGCAAATGAGCATATTTCAAACATCCACATCTAGATGAACATATAATTCGTGTATCAATTCAAAAATACTTGTAGAATTTATAAGGAATTATTTAATATTATTAGTGATAATTTACATGAATAGTTGAGCAAGGTAGGAGAAACAAGGAATATTTATATGATCTCCTATTTTGTGCACTCATTCACCTAAAGAGCCACCTACCTAGGATTGAAAAAAAGGGTATTTGGGCTCATATATAGCGAAATATTTCTTGTGTATGATCACTACTAAAAATTGAAACAAAAACAATATGTAATGATCCACTAAAAAAGGTGAATGATACACTTTGTATGTGGTTAGCGAGATTAATGGAAGGATATTGAAACAAAAAGGTGATCATTGAACATTGTGGTAGAGTTAAATAGACATGGTAATTGGTTTATCCAATTTGTAAAGTTTTTCTTTATATTAGAGTTAAAGGCTTTTCATAAGAACCATGTATGTTATAATTTTAAGATTTAGATTTCCTATTTTTCTAGAATTTGTAAAAAATATTTTGCATTAAAAAAAATTGATTTTTCATGCAATCTCACACAAGTTATAATTCTCTTGCACATCTTTCTAGGGAGGCTACAATCAACACTAATCATTTTGGGGGGAACTCTTTGAATCAATGGGGGAAATCTATGGTTTTTCTGTTGATTTGGTTGGTTTATGTGATCATGTCTCTCACACTAAATCCCTTCCATTTGATTATTCTTTGTAATCCTCCTAATAAATGGAAAATCAAATATAAATATTGTGGAAAGAAAAGACATGCAAAAAATATTGCATTCATTGTCAAATTGTGAAATGAAGAAACTTGTTCTCGATCATGGTATTTCCTTACTTGTTCATATTGTTCTAGAACATGAAAAAACATCATCTAGTCTTAGTCAGACATCTTGTAAGACACCTATCATTTGAGGATGAAAAATATAATTGTATGGCTTGCATTGATATCTCATCTCCTATATCACCTTTTTCTATAAGTTTAAGTTATTCTTTGTATCAAGATATTGCTATAATCTTTCCAAATCCACCATATTGGGACACATTTCTATCAAACATATCATACTTGTTTGTAGAGTCCAAATTGTAGACTTGGAAGATACTATTGAGGATATTTATTGATTCTATGATGTCATCTTTGATGAAGATCCATCATCATTTCCATATTTGGATATTTCTCTTTCCTTTCCTATATTAGCTTCTATTGTGATATATAGTGTAGATATTCATGAGTTGAACTATACAACTTAGTAATCATCTATGTTGACACCATCCATATAGTAGTATTAGATTCACATTAGTCCAATTGTCACCATACATCCTTGGGCCATGTTCTTGAAACTTATATGGTACTTGATCCATATTATCAGTATCCATCACATGTCAACATTGGCATGGAGATTATTAAGCATAATTTGAAGACATACTGGGCATAATATACATCTTTGAATAATGTGTAACATTCAAATACATTCATCTTACTTACATATTCCTATCTAGAATGCTAAGTCATCTTGTACACATTTTTGGTGTTGTTTCTTCCCAAGGGAGTAAATATTGTTCAATGTTCATGGATCAAATTCAAAATCAATTTCAAACATCTACCAGCACTATATAATCATCTTGAGAGGATGTTGCATGGTTTCTCTTCTCATCTCAGTTTTGGGAGGTAGCATTTCTTCACACATGAAGTTCTTTCCTTCCCATATTTTTTAGGGGGGTCACATAGACCTCTCTTTTCTCTCTTATGTGGGAACACATTTTATACTTTTTTAAAGTAGTCCTTGGGGATTCATGACAATTCCTCCATCTATCAATTATCTTCACTTTTACATTTCAATCTGTTTCTCTTTTGGAGAGGGGTTTTTATTTCCCACTAGGTTTCTCTCCTTTACTCCACTTTATGAGAAATTAGTACATGAGTACCTAACATGGACTAAGAAATGAGAATCATAATCTATTCATAAATTACTCCCTAAATTGCACTTAAGGGGGTGTGTTATTGTAAATAGTGTCTTTACATATCTAGTTAGGATATCACATTTCTAAGATTGACATATTCACAATTAACTTAGGTTTACTTATGTTATTTCATACTTTTTTCTCACTTCATGATGTTGCAATGTATGTGTCCTCACATCTTGTGACACCTATTACATGTATACTTGCCACTTTCTCACCCACTTTTCAAGCAAGTTCACAAGTGTTGCACCTTTGGAGTGGTAGCAAACCATTCAATCCTATCTCCTCTACCTTTCTTATATAATAAAGGCTCATCATTTTATTTTATACTCTCTTCATTTATATGATATATATCCTATTTTTTTTTATCATTTCACTTGTGGAGGGTTATCAATTCACACTTTGTGATCTTCACATTCTTCAACATATGCTACCTACATATCCTACTATAATTGACTAGAAAATTATTTGAAATAAATAAATTGTTGGAAGTAAAATGTAGAACTAGTGTGTAATTCCTAATTATAATTGGAATTTATGCTCTTTCTTTTCTTAGTTGTGTAAAAGCATCATATGAATAATTGGAGTTAGAAAATATTGATACATACACACCAAGACCAAATTTTGATACCTTTGGGTAGATAGAGAAGTCATTTTCATACACCTTAAATCATATCCCACATGTGCAAGAATCATAGGATAATTACAGTGAAGACCATGAAGTTAGAAGGAGGAGTTACAATATAGATTGAATACATACAAAATGAAAAGATTTATGACCCATATAATTCTTGAACGAATGATGGGATGGTGACTTAAAGTGCATATGATACATGGAAGGATTTTGGTAATCCCATTCCTAAAGGAAATTAGAATAAAAATATATATATATTCCTTAAAGGATTTAAAAAATATATTAAAGATTATAATGGAATTTGGTTAGATCAAAAGGTGAATGAATTTAAATAAAAAGGGTTACACTCACTTATAAAAAATGTAGATAATAAGAAGAAAGAAAATATTGAAGGAAGCTCTATGCAACTAGAAGTATATGTTTCTAAAATACAATTCTTATAGCCTCTAAAGTTAAAGAAAAAAAATAAAGCTACTAGCACAAGAAAGCTAGTTATAACACAAGAGGAAGATAATAAAAATCATTGAATAATAACCCCATGAAGAAGTGCCTCTCCTTAGGAAAAAAGAGGTCAAATTAATCTAGGTTTTGTTATAGTTGCATAACATGCATCACCTATTCCTACTATACTATCTACCTATTATTGTGTAAACTAATGCTTTTCCAATTCCTATAATTTCTCAAAGTCACCAAATAACTATTGGAAAAATGTATTTCAACCTTGAAATTACATAAGGTACTATTGATACATTGGAAAAGGGGGTTGTGGGGGGTTTCCCCCTATGAGGGGTCTAGGAGGATCATCCCCTCAACTAGGGGTTTGAGGGTAGTGCACCCTGATGGGGAATCAAGGGAAACACTCTCAAAAGGAAAATTTTATTTATATTTTATTATTATAAATCTGAATTGTTCATCATTATGTTTGAAACATATAAAAATGTAAGTCCTATTTTTTGAGGGATGGAGCTAACAAGTTTCTCCAAGTTTCATCCATAGAGATCTCTATCCAAGGATGGAATGAAGGAAATATATCTTGCAATAGGATGTCCTCGGGTCTCATTAGAGACTAAATAGGAGTTCACCACCAAGCTAGGGCTTGAAAAGATGAGATGAATGAAATAAGCAAAGTACCATGCAAAACCTAACTAGATGGCCTAGGAAATGAAATTGAAATACAAAATAACAAACTAGAAATGAACAGAGGTGCATCTAGAAAAGTGATGTGGCCAAGAAAAACTCCAAAACCCTAAAATCTTGTTGTTTATTTCCCATTGGGACTCATACGCCATTTTGGGCAATTTAGTACTAGACTAGGGTTTCTGAGTGGAAACAAGAATCTGGCAGTAGTGAGTCTAAATCTTCTAAAATCTAGAAAATATACTATACTGGGACTTATACGCCACTTATGGTGTATCAATCCCACTCTATTTTTTCAGAGGGCCAAGACCTGAATCTGCTCTCCTTTCTTTGCTCTTCCTTCGACACTTTTTTTCCAGATTTGAAACCCTGATTTGGAACCTGTAGGTGACCTTTCGTGAAGATGAAAACCTTGTGACAACTTCATGAATTTATTCCACTTTTCAACCTAATCTTCAAAGGATTGTCAAGCCTCAAAGCACCTATATCTGCAATCACACATGTAGAGAGAAGGAAAACTTGTTGATTTGTTAGTAAATAAGGGTTTTCCTTGGTCAAACCCTATTTAGGTAATTAAACCAAATGATGAAATAATGAAAGGAAATGTGAAACATGAACAATGATGATACCTTGAATGATGTCTTGAGATATAAATAAAGAATCTAAAATGAAGTGGCAATGTGGAATGTAGATCTTGATCTTGAATATGGATATGAAACAATTCTTGCAAATGGATATTAATGCTACATCACAACACTAGCTCAACAACATGCTTGATGCTTGGTGACTTTGACATGATGATGGATCTTCAATTGCTGCAACAAATGATGAAGAAATATACCTTTGAATCCTTTAGATATTCTCTTGAATGTCCTTGAATGCTCTTGTGAACTCAAATTTGATAGAATGCATGCACTCATGAAAGTCTTAGGTGAAAATGAGTTAAATAACCTAACACTATAAGATAACATCAGATCTAGGAGGATAAATCCTACCAAGAATTTGAATTAAATGTAATTTTGGGCCACATGGGACTCATATGCCAAAAGTGGAATATGAGTACCACTAGGTCAAGCTATGGGATACATTTTTCAAGAAATATTTAGAATGATATCAAATTAGGATCGGGGTCTTGAAACAAAGGTAGGACTAATACGCCCAAGGTGGCATATGAGTCCTAGAGCACTAAATCTAGGCCATACAATCCAAAACAGTAATTTTTGATTGGTCATTCAATACATGTTAGGATTATCTTTGGAAAGATGCATTAATTAAGCCTTGTGGATGCAAAATAAGGCCAAATAAGGCATAAAGAATCCCAATTAATTAATGAAAACCATAGATTAGTGTGAAAGTGTGGTACAACACTTTACAACACCTTAAATATGGTACAATTAAGTCCATTTAGTTTACAAGGGCCCAAGAACTAATGTGAATGTGTAAAACACATTAAAAAACTAAATCAAGGCAACTTTAAGCTCAATTTAACAAGGAGGGCCTAAACAAAAGTGAAAATGTTGAGGGATACATTTTTTGTTGCCACATTTAACCCCCACTTTAGTGAGAGGGTAAACTTGCTTCAAACTCACACTAAATTAGAAAAAATCACATCAAGAGAGGTCCAAATGCACCAATACCAATAGGATAGGATGGCAATGATCAAGAGGGTTGTGCAAGCCCCCAATATCAAGATATTATGGCAAACCAACATAGGAACAAAGGAACACATGCAAGGTGTATGATACACAACATCAAGATACACAAAGATACAATGTCAATGACTAAAAGAAAGACAAATAAAAACAAACAAGAACAAAACTAAAATGAGGTGGATCAAGCCTCAACCATTCGTCCAATGTGGTGTGTATCAGATATAAGTTATCTGTCCAAAATGGATGCTCACTTTGAGGCAACAAAACTTCATGTTGTTCACTAGGTGAGTATCCAAATGGTGGCTTAGTGAGAAATTCATGCCCACGTTTAGGCTTCTCATGTTATGTTAACCATACCAAAGCTATACCTCTTAAAAACTTTGAGAAGGTGCCACATAATAAGTAACTTCAGGCTTCATGAGGCAAGCATTGAAGCTTTGTATTCTTCAAACCCATGAAACAATAGGATGGCACCACAAACAAGCAAAGTGTGTTATTCAAGGTGGCCATATGATAGGTATTGTAAATTCCAAAGTAGTTTAAGGTAAGTTCAAAGGGTTTTTTCTTAAGGTAAAAGCACAAATCTATGTCACACTTTATAAAGGAAATGACCAACACTTATCCAACTTTTAAAATTGAATCACTAAAAAGTGGCATTTATGTTTTGAATTTTGAAATGGTGTAAATTAGTTAAATATGTATTTTTTAGTATATTTTAAGTTTGTATTTAAAAAAAAAAATTAAAAAAATATTTTAAACTAGTTTTAAATAAATTAACACTATAATTTAGTTGTTGATAAAATGTTGAAAAATAAAGTTGCATGAGACGTCAATTTTTTATAGTAGTTTTTTTTTCTTTCAATTTTTTTTTGTGTATTTATAACTTGAAACTTTAGTGCATGGACATATTTTTTTCCAATTTTGATAAATATATATTTTTAAATAAATATTAAAATGTGCATGAATCAAAAACCAATTGTTTCCATGGGACGTCAACTTTCATTTTAAATATTTATCTAAAATGGAAAAAAATATACCATCTTGAAATAAATTCTTTTATCTAGTGGATCATATTTTTTCAAAAAAAATTTAATAAGTTTTAGTATTTTTCCTTGGCATGGTAATGAACCTAATATTTTTTGTTGATAACTTACTTTTAGTAAAAATAAAAGATAAAATATAAATAATAATTAAGCTATTAAAATAAATATATTTTTGAAAACTACACTTATGGATCTAGAAAATGGTATTTTTATATATTTTTTTAAAATGTTAGTTACATTAGTAGGAGTTGTTGAAACTTTAAGTTTTTCAAATAATCTTATTTTTTGGTAAATTAGACTCAAATTGGTGCTCCATATATTTTTAGCCAACAATTTGAGTTAAAAAAGTTGTGGAAGCATCTAACTTAGCTAGAATGAATCTTACTAGATCATATGTTTGACCAAAATTGATTTTTGGTTAGAAATACTTAAATTTAGCTGTGTTGATCCAATAATTTGGTTGAAATTGTGACACAACTTTGTGCTTTTACCCCTTAGTTCATGTAAGTCGTCTTCTTAAGGAACATTGTGGCTAATGTATCCAAAAGAGAAAAATTCAAAGAAATATAATGCTCTCAAAGGATATCAAGCCCAATGACACCACCAAGAAAAGGATACATCACAAGATTAAAGAAAATCACACAATGAAATATGAATGTCAATGTATGCCCCCACTTTAAAGTGGTTGCTAACACCATTGTTATGAGAAATTTCTTTAATGTAGAAAAAGATATGAGAGCTTACTCAGAAAGCCCTGTGCCAAGCATATGATTCCAAATGAAGCTACCTCATGAAAAGGGAAAGGGTTTCCTCTAAAATGTATAATTCAATATGTCATATGCAAGACAACTTAAGGCATTTCATCCACATACCAAGCTTTCTCTTATATTTACATGAAAGGTTGTCAACTAGCCAAAAGAGACAACAAGTGACATGCGAGGACAAGGCTACCTCACCCCTTTCCCCCACTCAGTATAGGACAAGATGAGCTGAGATGATTGATGAGAAACATGCTAGAGTGAAAATTAATATTAATTAGAGGAACAAGGTGCTTCAACACAAGGAAGAGCACCAAAGTCCATAAGATATTTAATTTTTTTACTCAAAGCCTTAAATCTAGTAGTAGAATGACCATGGACTCTATGATATGCACAAAATGACTTCTTGTAGTAAAATTTCTTTCATGTTCTTGGAGGGAGAGAAAATAAACAATCTTGGAAGATTCTTGACAAGATACCCTCTTGATCAAAGGTAGAAGATGTTCCTTTATTTTGTGACAAAGATATCTCTTGCTTAGTACAAGATGTCATACTTACCTAAGGCTCTTTAGATTGCAATATTTTGTACTCTCTTTTATAAGAGGGTGTAAAATCTATCAAATGTGAATCATTAGTGTTTTGCATGATGAAATTGGTATTAAGTGAATATTTCTCTCTTTCATTTATTTCAAAGGATAATAATCAAGACCAGTAGTGCCTATTAGTTCAATATGCACTAATGTTAAATTTATCTTAGAAGAATATTTTGTAATGGTGTTGACATTAAGGAAATGCTTGTTTGTTTATTTTTAGGGAAAATAACCAAGACCATTAGTCATTCCTTGGGTGTTAGGTTCTATACAGACACGAATACCTTGTTCTCTAGCACCACATCCTTTTCCACTATATCTAAGTTGTTTGATAAGTTCATAACATTTTCCATAAAGCTCTTTCATTTAATTTGGAGTTGGTGGTTTTTTATAATCAAATTCATCAAATTTTTCCGTATAATTTGTTTCTTCTTCTAAAGTGGTTGAGTTGGATGCTTTTGAAGGGTTTTTCAAATTTTGTGTTGACATGACTGCTTTTTCCTTTCCCTTTTCAGAATCTTTGTTTATGATCATGTATTCACCCATGAACTATGTGAAATCTAAGGAAACCTAATCATATTCTAATAGCTTCATGATTTCCTCAATATTTTTTTCATTATCTTGCATGGGTTCCACTATAGTTGGTGTCAATTTTTTCAAAGGATTCTCCTTGTTTTTCTCAATGTTTAAACAATTGTTTGATTTAGGGTAGGCTTCAAGTGTGTACACTTTGTTGTTGTAGACATACTTCATGATAAAATTAAGAGTAGAAGGCACCCCATTCATTTCATGAATCCACGATCTTCCTAAAAGGATATTATATGATAGATTGTGAGGTATAACATGGATCGGTGTTCCTAATGTGGCCTTTGCAGTTGTAATAGGTAAAGTGATCACACCAAGTGATTATTTTCCTACATTTTAAAACACCTTAATGGATAAAGAATCAAGTTGAATTTTTTATTTATCCATGCCAAGTCTATCCAAAAATGTCACACTACACACATTAAGGGTGAAGCCATTGTCAACAAGGGTTATTTTTATTCCCCAACCATCATAGTCAGCTATTATCATGAAAGTGTTATTTTGTTTTTGCACTTTCAAAGGAGGGAGCTCACTTTGGTGGAAAATAATGTCAACATTTATTCATTGAATCATAGCTACTATGTCATTTGGTTGCACATTAGAAGGGATTGGAACTTGTTGTAAAGCACTTTGAATCATGTTATGATAATGAGGGGAGGCTTGAATAAAGTCCCATAATGATATCTTATTAGGAGTATTCTTTAATTGTTCAACAATATCATAATCCTTTCTACTTTTTAAAGGTAAACAAGGAGGAGCAAGCAAGATAGAGTTAGGAAATGGGAGGGATGTTGAAGGTGTTTGTATTGGTTGTGGATTGTTTCTAGCTAGTGTTATATATATGAGCAACAATATTATAACCCAACTGTTGCGACACATTATTCTTAGGTGGGTAAAGGATAAGTTCAGGTTTGTTTTGAGTTTACGATCATTGTGGGGGTGGGTAAATAATTAGAGGATTCTTAGGATGTCCCACAAGGTATGTTAGAGGCCCATTAATCAAGAGGGATCTATTGGAAATGTGTCCATTCATAACCTCAATGGTCTCAGTTTGATGTATCTCTACTAAATGGCAGTCTAGTGTGTTCTTTTCACCATCACCTAAGGAAGAAACATTACTATTACATGAAAGAGATGTGTTAATGTTGTCATTTTCTTGCACCATGATATCCTCCCTAGGAGGAAATTTTTTAGGAGAACTACAAACTAGATGTTCATGACATTCAAAGGTTGGATCTTCTAAAATGACTTCAATGGAAAGGGGGTTACCAATAGTTGGATTTTCTTGTGGGTGATCCCACAATACTGATTTACAATTTTTGGCAAAACTTGACATTGAATTGATTTTTTTTAAACTAAATCTTCACTTTCGAGAACCTATAGTGGCTAAACCATGAGAAATTCAAAAGATGATGCAAACTAGTGATTTGTGAAATTTTGTCTATAGATTCTATTTTTTTTTCAAAATTTTTGGAATCAGATTGCACTTCTTTGTCCATCTCCTTCGAAAACTAGTTTTTAATAGTAAACACCATTTTTAAAGAGTGACGTCCATTGGCTAACACATAAAAAAATTTCTATGAAGGATAAAATTCTAATTTTTTTGAATTTAGATTCGTAACTATAATATCTAATGCATGGAATTGGTTACATAGAATTTTGTTGGATATTTTTTTCATAATTAAGTTTCGAAGTCAAACCTTTTACAATTTAGACATTATTCACTAGCTAAAGCATAACTTTTTTTGTATGTATCGAAATTCAATTTTTTTTGTTGGATCAAGGAAATCAATATCTAGTGCACTAATATTTTTCATTTTTTTTTTATAATATGCTATTTTTCCACATGTGTAGAATAGAGAGCTTGATTTTTAGTGAAAACCCTATTTTTAATAAAACTAGAAGATAAAATACATAAGAAAACTAAAACATATGAAAATTATATTTGATGGATAGTTGTTTTTTAGGACTACCATCATCCAATTGGGTTTGTGAAGTCTCCTCCATTTTCATCCTCAACCCAAGCTTTGAAGGGAAAAATTTTGTAGAAATTTTGTGCAAGAGGGGGAGAAGGGGGAAAAGGGGGGTTTTGCTCGAACCCCCTTGACCTTTCAAATGAATGGGGGTTTGAGTGATCCCCCATTTTTTCAAAATTTCTCATTTTTTTTAATCTCGAAAACTATAAAAAATGAGGGACCCATCATTTAATAGGGTTCACTTGAAGGGGGGTTCATGTGAACCCTCTTTGGGTTTGTTTGGACCCTAAGTTTGTTTGAACCCCCCAAAACCTAATTTTTTCTTCATGGAGGTGTTTTTTGCAATTTTGCTTCCTCAATGGAGTTGTAAGCTAGTTTTGTGGGATCACCCTTGTTTATCAATGATGTCATTGTCTTGTTCAATTATGCTTTGCCTAGGGGAAGAGTGATACATAATATTATCATGATTTTCATCGATTTGATTTTATAACATTAAATTATCTTATTCACTACTAGGAGAGATACTAGGATAAGAACAAATGTAATTTTCATGTTTATCTATAATTTCACTCCTTTGTCCCATAATGTCTTCCAAAATAGGATATGTAGGGGAAGGATCATAAGGGGGGTTTTTATAAATGTAAAGTAGGTAAGATGATGTTTATAAATGTACATCTATGATCTCATTTTCTTGCACTATAGTATCTTCCCAAGGGGGGGGGAAGAGAAGGAAAAGCAAGAATCTCATGATTCTCAATGATTGCATCTTCTTTCACCAAGATACCTTCATCACTAATAGGAGAGGTACCGAGAGAAGAAAAATTATGATTGTCATGGTTATCTATGCTTGTATCCCCTTTTATCACATAAATCCCACAAATAGGAGAGATAAGAGGGGAGTTTAGGTTTAAGGAAAGCATCAAAATTTTCACTCTCTTGCACTAAGAGACTCTCATGACTAGGAAATAATTTGAATGAATGAATAACACACTTATTGACTAGCTCTTTCTTTACAAACATGGAAAAGACAAATACTAACATCTGTGAAAAGTAATCTATGCAAAATTAAAATCAAATGAGACTTAAAATGAAATATAAAGACATAGAAGGAAATGTGTAAATGCAATTTTTAGATTCTAAACAAGGTAACTTGTTGATTACACTATGCAACAATCTAAAAATAAAGTGTTGTAAATGCAATTTTGAAATTAAGAAGTGCATAAAATGAACCAATTTAATCTAGATCTAGTGAAATTAATGTAACAAAAATTTAGCCAACTAAAACAGATAACTAATAACAACAAAAAAAAGTGCAGAAACAAGGTTTTCAATGTTGTAAAAGGAGGTTTTAGGGCTAATTGAGACTAATTCTCCTAGAAGCGAATATGAGTCCCAATGAAGGTTTTTGGAGGCGTAAAATTTTGGAAAATAAACAACACAAAATTCCTATAAAGTAGGCAAAATAACCTATACTAGGACTAAATCGACTAGAGGGGTGTATGAGTCCCAGATTAGGGTTTCTCACTGATTTCAGTAAATTATGATTTTATTCTAATGTTTCTAACTTGTATGATGTTTATACTATCCGTAATTGCAAATTTTCAATGAAATTTATTGGTCTAAGATGCAAAAATGCAACCTATATGCACTTTCACTAATGCAAAATTTAGAAACCCTAGATGCCAATTAATTAACGTAAAACCTAAAGAAAAGTTAATGAAAGCTAGATCTAGGATGATGATGCACTCTAAATCATAATTAAGATTTTCTAAACATGGGTTTACCAAAATAAAACATAAAAAAATGTAAGACCTATGTTTTGAGAAATAGAGATAACAATTTTCTCCAAGTTTCATTACCCTAGAGATCTAAACCCAAGGATGGAATTAAGAAAAGAGATCTTACAATAGGGTGTCCTAAGGTATGATTAGAGACTAAAGAGGGATTCACCACCAAGCTATGGCTTGGAAGGACAAGAGATGAATGCAATAAGAAAAGTACCATGCAAAATCTAACTAGATGACCTAGGAAATGAAATTGAAATACAAAATAAGAAATTGGAAATGAACAGAGATACACCTAGAAGAGTGATGAGGTAAAGAAAAGCTCAAAAACCATGACATATTATTGCTTAATGTCCACTGGGACTCATACACCAGTCTAGGTGATTTAGTTCTGGAGACTAGGGTTTTTGGGTGGAAATAGGAATCTAGTAGTGGTGAGTCTTAATCTTCTAAAATTTGGAAAATATGTTATACTAGGACTCATATGCCACTGTCGGTGTATCATTCCTACTCTACCTTTTGAGAGGGTCAGAACCTAAATCTTCTCTCCTTTATTTAATCTTCCTTCCACATTTCATTTTCGAATTTCAAAGCCTAATTTACAACCTGTAGGTGACTTTTCACAAAGATGACAACCTTGTGACAACTTGATGACTTTCTTAAACTTTGCAACCTAATATTCAAAGGATCTTCAAGCCTCAAATCACCTAGATTTGCAATCACACATGTAGAGATAAGGAAAACTTATAGATTTGTTAATAAATAGGGTTTTTCCTTAGTCAAACCATGTTTCTAGGTAATTAAACCAAATGATGAAATAATGAAAGAAGGATATGAAACATGAAACATGAACAATAATGATATCTTGAATGATGTATTTAGATATAAATCGATAATATAACATGAAGTGACAATGTGGAATGCAGATCTTGATCTTGAATATGGATATGAAACAATGCTTGTAAATGGATCTTTAATGCTACATCACAACACTAGCTCAACAACATGCTTGATGCTTGGTGACTTTGACATGATGAAGGATCTTGAATTGTTGTAACAAATGATGAGGAAATCTACCTTTGAATGCTTTAGAGATGCTCTTGAATGTCCTTGAATTCTCTTGTGAACTCTTGTAAACTCTTGTGAACTCAATTTTTCTAGAATGCATGCTCTCATGAAGTCTTAGGTGAAAATGAGTGAAATAACCTTGTATTTATTCTTGTTTATGTGAAATTTCTTAAAATTACAACACTACAAGCCAACATCAGATCTAGGAGGATAAAATCCCACCAAGAATTTAAATTAAATTAATTTTGGGCCACATGGTACTCATACACCAGAAGTGGCATATGAGTCCCATTAGGCTAAGCTATGGGACACATTTTTCACGAAATTCTTATAATGGTGTAAAATTAGGATCAAGGCCTCAAAACTTAGGTGGAACTCATATTTCCAAGGTGGAATATGAGTCTATGATCACTAAATCTTATCCATATGATCCAGAAACATTAATTTTTGATTGGTGATTCCATATGTGTTGAGATTACCCTCAGAAAGATTTGTATTAATTAAGGCTTGTGAATGAAAAATAAGGCCAAATAAGGCATAAATAATCCCATTTAATTAATGAAATCCCTAGATTAGTGTGAAAGTATGGTACAACACTTTACAACACCTTAAATAAGGTATACTTAAGCCCATTTAGTTTACAAGGGCACAAGACCTAATGTAAATGTGTAAAACACATTACAACACTAAATCATGGCAACATTAAGCTGAATTTAATAAGGAGAGCCTAAGAAAAAGGGAAAATGTAGAGGGATACATTTTTCATTGCCACAATTTCTTAGATCTAAAGAATGATATTTTATTATCTTGACTTTCCCTAGAAGGAAAACCTTTTTTATGAGGGCATTGTATTATGGTTGAGTATTATGACGTATTTTGAGATTTTGATAGTAGTTGTGTTGCCTTAGGATCTCTAGTTGGTGATACTCTTGTGAGAAGCTTAATCTACACGTATATTATAATATTTTTGATTTTTGAATAGTATACTAGGAAGATTTTGGAGTGTGGGGTTTTTCTCCTAAAAGGGTTTTCCCCATGTAAATCATTGTGTTGTGGTATGCATTATATTTGTGTTTATGTTTCTATAAATGTTAAAGATCTATAAATTCTTGCATTACCCTCCTCTAAATATTAGTGTAGGAAGTTGTTCCTCTACTTTAGATTTCTTACAAGTGGTATCAGAGCTTGATCACCTTTGGTTTTAGTTATGGGTTGTTGGGTTTTTTAAAATTAGAATCCATATTTGTGTGGGAGCTTGTGTAGAAGATATTTCATGATCTTGTTGCAAGAATTTTTAGATGGAAAGTTCATCAAGGAGAATAGAGGTGGATAATTTTTTTGGAAATAATTTTGAGATTTGAATGCTAAAAATGGAGGATCTATTAATAGATTGAGATATGTGGTATGTTGTTGATGAGAATGTTTCAAGTCTAGTAGATCCTACTCATCTACTCAATATGGTGCTATGGAATGTAAAGAAAAGGGTCTAATTAGATTGTGCTTTTAATACTCTATTTTAATCAATTTCCATGAAGATGCCTCTACACAAAAACTATCGAAGAATCTTGGTGAGATGTATCCAGCCAAATATTTAGTGAAGATTTTATTGAAGAAGAAATTATATTGCTTGAGAATGGAAGAGAGTGGAAAATTTATAGACCACCTAGAAGCATTCAATATATTGGTCACTCAATTGACATTAGTTGGTGTCAAAATGGATGAGGAGAAATGTTAGATTTTTCTTTTTTCTTTTCTTTATTTTTGGGATTCTCTTGTTATGGATATTGGGAGTACTTCTATTATATTGAAGATTGAAGATGTGGTGGGTTATTTTATTTATGAAGAGATGAGGAGGAAGGTATCCATTAGTTCCAAGGAGACCCTAAATTTTCATGGAATGCCTAAGGAAAAAGGTAAGAAGATTGAGAAGTGTAATAAATCCAAGTCCAAGGTGAGATCCAAATCTCCCGAAAATTCGAGAGTAATTTGCTATAATTATAGTAAGCCTGGACATATTCATAAGGACTACAAAGAAGAAAAGAATAAAAAGAAGAGATCTTATTCTAATTCTAAGTCTGAGAAGGAATATTGTGATGCATTCATTGTAGCTTTAGAAACTCATGTAGGTAATGTTGCATGGTTAATTGAATTAGGTGCATCTTTCCATATGAATTTTATTAGAGAATGGTTTTCTAAATATGAAGAATTTGATGGAGGTAAGGTGTACCTGGGTGATGATTCTTATTTCAATATAGTTGGCCATGGTAAATTTAAAATTAAGTTTCCCGGTGATAGAATAAAAAAGATTAATGGTGTGTTGCACATCCCTAGATTAGAAAAAAAAAAGAAATTATTTGTAAGAAAACTAATAGATGCAGGTGTGCAAGTAGTATTTTTGATGCAATATGCAAGATGGTTAGAGGTACTATGGTGATTGCTAGAGGTGTCAGAAATGGCACATTGTATACGATCAATGCATGCATTATTGAGTGTAATAGTACTTCTATGAAAAGAAAGTATATGGAAGAGGTGAGGGTTTCATCTTCAATAGATGGTCATGCCTTTTGAGTACCCAAGGGTGATTTTTCTTTTAAATCAAAGTTACCTATAGAGAAAACTATGTTATGGCACCAGAGACTTGGACGCATTAGAGAAAATGATCTAAGGACCTTGAAAAATAAAAACCTTGTTGAATGGTTGGATGATTGGAATCTTGAATGTTATTTTTTTGAGCATTAAGTTTATGGAAAATATAACTATGTTTAGTTTTACTCAAGTTCTAATAAATCTTGTGGTGTTTTGGATATTATTCATTTTGTTGTGTTTAACCCTGTAGATGTTCCTTCAATTGGTAAATCCACATATTATGTTTCATTTTTTGATAATTATAGTATAAGGACATGGGTATACTTTCATAAGAGTAAATCTAAAGTTTCTAGTTGATTTAAATAATTTAAAGCAATGGTTGAGCTGCAGACTAGAAAGAAAATAAAATGTTTAAGGACTGATAATGGCGGTGAATTTCTCTCTAATCATTTTGGTATATTCTATAAAATTTGTGGTATTCATAGACAAAATACAACTCTATATTCCCCATAGAAGAATGGAGTTGTAGAAATAATGAATAGGACATTGATGGAGAAGGCTAGGAGTATGTTGAGTGGTGCTAGTATAGAATAAAGGTTTTTGATTGATGTTGTTTCTACTACTCGTTAATTAATAAATCTCCTACATCAACTCTTATTGATAAGACATATATAGAGGCATTTTCAGGTCACAAGCCTTCATTAAGACATCTTAGATTTTTTGGTTTTGAGGCATATGCATGTGCCAAAGGAGAAGCAAACAAATTTGGATAATAAGGTTGTGAAACTTATCTTCATCTAAGACAGTTATGGTGTGAAATGATAAAAGCTTTGGGATCCTATTGTGTAGAAGGTAATACATAGTAGAAGTGCTATTTTTAGAGAAACTAATCCTTATTTTATTACATGGTAGCTAGAACAAAGTAAACAAGAATATGTGATTCAATTTCCTTCTACACATAAGAAAGTTGAATTGAGGGCCATGGATAGACAAGAAATTGAGGAGAGATCATCTATATTTGAATCTTCAAAAGAAGAGGGAGAACCTCCAAATTATCTTGTTCATAGGTTTACAAAGCATATACAACCACTTGAAAGGTATTCACTTGATGATTAGAGATGTATTTTTTCTTCAAATAATAATTTGGATGAACCCAATTTAGTAGAAGAGGCATTAGGTATGAATGATGCAAAATATTGGAAGATTTCTATGGATGAAGAAATGATAGCATTGAAAAAGAATGATACATGGGATCTTGTACCATTGTTTGAAGGAAGAAAACATATTGGCTGCAAATGGGTGTTCAAGAAAAATATTGGTTTAGATGGAGGTATTGAGAAGTACAAAGTAGGTTGGTTGCAAAAGGTTACTCTTAAGTTGAGGTTGTTGATTATGGTGAGATATTTTCTCCTTTTACAAAAATGAAATCCTTTAAATTTTTTCTTTCTATTGTTGTTGTTTATGATTTAGAAATTGAGAAAATGGATGTGAATTTTTTTTTCCTTCATGGTGATTTGGAGGAGGATATGTATATGACATGTAACCAAAGCACAACATGGTGAAAGGTAAAAGTAAATTGGTTTGCAAAATGAATAAATCTTTGTATGGCCTAAAATGAAGTCCTAAGATGTGGTATCAAAAATTTGATATATGTGTGTTGAGTTTGGGATTTGAGCATTCTAAATCAGATCATTGTGTTTATTATAAAAATGATGGTGATCATTTCCTATTTATTGAATTATATGTTGATGATATATTATTCATTGGTAAAGGGAAACTTGTATGATTTCAAAATTAAAATCTCAACTTGCTGATAAGTTTAAAATGAAAGCACTTGGTGCAACCAAACACATTCTTGAGAGGAAATTAGAAGAGAAAGAGAGAATAGAAAGCTATGACTTTTCCAAAGTAAGTATGTCAATTAAATTTTATAAAGGTTTAATATTTAGGATTGTATCCTACTTTAGTTGGAAAAAATTTATCTATTTTTGATTTCTAACATCCCCATCAAAGATGGAATACATGAGCAGAGTTCCTTACTAGAGTGTAGTTGGATGTTTGATATATGCTATAGTTTGTACTAGACCAAAAATCTCCCAAGTACTGGGAGTTCTTTCTAGATATATGTCTAATATTGGTAGAGTTTATTGGGATGTAGTTAAAAGAGTCTTCAAATATTTTTGTGCACCTCAAAGTATTCCTTGTGTTATCATAGTAATATGAATGAAGACAAGATTTCCCTTTATATACATGGTTATGTGGGTTTAGATAGGGAAAGTGATGTTGATAGAAAATGATCCACCAATGCTTATGTGTTTACTTTATTTGGTGGTACAATTATTTAGATGAGTAAGCGATAGGTTGTGGTTGATTTTTCCACTACTAAAGCTAAGTATATGCCAACTACTCATGTTTGTAAAGAGGCCATTTGGATTAAGAGACCATGTTCAGATCTTTTAATAAAAAAGGTACAATGATAATTTATTACAATAGTCAAAGTGTGAAATGTATAGATGAGAACCCAATTGATGTTAGGACCAAGCAAATTGATGTACAATACCATTTTGTTAGAGATATGTTCAAAGATGGGGGAGTGAAAATAGTTAAGGTAGAGACTTTGATGAATGTTGTTGATTTGTTAATTAATCCTATGAGCAGAGAATAGTTAAAATGGTGTTCAAAGACTATGGGCCTTTTGGCCTCTAGAAATTAAGAGATGATATTTATACACCCTCAAGTTGCTTTTGGAAGGTGTTCAACAAGTGGGAGATTTGTTGGGAAAATTTGTCTCAACCTTGCAATTATATAAGGTACTATTGATATGTGTGTGATGGGGGGGATTTCCCCACTATGAGGGATCTAGTGGGATCATTCTGTTGGCTAGGGGTCTAAGGGTAGTGCATGCCGGTGGGGGCTCAGGGGAAGTTCCCTTGAAAGGAATTATTTTTTATATTTTATTGTTATAAATTTGGACCATTCATCATTATGCCTTAGATCTGTCGACTATTATTTTATTAGCATGACTTTCCCTAGAAGGAAACCCTATTTTATGAGGGAATTGTATTATGGATGGGTATAGTGATGTATTTTGAGAGTCTGATAGCAATCAAGTTACCTCTAGATCTTTGGATGGTGATACTCCTATGAGAATATTTCTTTGCAAGTATATTGCAACCTTTGTGATTTATAAATAATATATTGGGTGGATTTTGGAGTGTGGGGTTTCTCTCCCAAAAGGGTTTTCCCCACATAAGTCATTGTGTTGTGGTATGCATGATATTTATGTTTTTTTCTATTTAAGTTTCCATAAATTTTAATGATATGTATTTTTTTGCATTACCCTCCTCTCAAGATTAGTATAGGAAGTAGTTTTGCTACCTAAGCTTCCTTACAATAAAAAATAAAGTACGGGTAAGTGCACCAAGATGGTTCCCAAAAAAGGGGCTTAAGTGGCCACTTTTTTTCTGAAATCAGGAAATACTGACCTTGGACGTGAAAATGAGGATAGCTACACTCAAAATTTCTTGATGGAACAAAAACAAGGACCGCAATGCTCCGAGTCTACTTTCTAAACTACTAATTTATTTTGAAAATGGTTGAGATTAAGGGGTTCAAAAGAGGGACACACACAAATTGTTGTTGTTTCTGTCAGAAAAACATAACATAGCAACTCTTGTGTGACCGAGCACGGTGGACTTTTTTGTAGTATTTTTAAAATTGCTCTAGTCAGAAGTTAGATAATAGTATGTAGTAAGGACTAGATATTTTATGATAATTTTTTAATGAATATTTGATTTTTTATTAATTTTCTAAGTGGGCACTTCCTAAAAAGCAGAATTTTGGCCGTGCTCCCCCTAAATTTTTTTGAAACTAATAGATTTTTTTAAAATTTATTTTTTTTAAATTGTAGAATGGAGTCTAGTTTCTAAAAATGTAATTTATTTCAAATTTTGATGAACGGTTAATTTATAGTGAAAAAAATACCAAACACTGCTTTTTGAAGAAAAACGAACATACAAACAAAAGAAATTATGGATGAAAGGCTTAACATTGTTAGAAAGTGAAAAAAATTATATCGTTGGAAAGCTAATAAAGAACCTAACATTACCCATGTCTTTGATTTTTTTGATATTGATCCAGATGCAATCTTGATGGTGAGCACAAACTTGATTATGTGAAAATTTGTTGAATTTGGAAAAAACATGTCTCTGGTCTTTGGGAATGCCCTCCAAGCCTTTGGGTGGGTATTCCAAGGCAAATACCAAAGCTAAGGCTTGGGGATTTCCAATGCAGAATATAATGCGAATGCATTATAATGCATTCGCGTTATAACACGTTCACGTTATAATGCGTTCGCATTATGTTTTTCTTTTGACATTTTTCCTCTTCGGGGAGCATTACTAGCAACAAATACCGCGCTGGCGTTATGTCTTCCTTTAGTTAAATGCCACTTTATTGAATGTCTGTTGATATGTTTATATGTTTGTATGTATATGTATACTGGTGTGTCATGTACGTATGCTTATGGGAGAGAGGGTGGGAGTGGGAGAGGGTTTAGGGTGGTAGAGCATGGGAGAGAGTGGCAGAGTGGGAGATAGGGAGGGAGAGTGTGGGAGACAAGGTTGGAGAGGGTGGGTGAGTAGGAGATAGGGTTGGAGTTGGTTGGAGAGTGTGGGAGAGAGTTGGAGAGAGTTGGAGAGAGGGCTTGAGGGAGTGGGATAGGGGTGGGAGAGAGTGGGATAGGGGTGAGAGAGTGG
>VDFB02252616.1:176773698-176837028 GCA_007258455.2 Sequoia sempervirens | reverse complement strand
AAAGTATCTCCCTCTCTCTCACTCAATCCCTCTAGCTCTCTCCCTAGTACCCTTAATCCTCTACCCTATAAATGTACCATCTAAAGCTTAAAAAAGATAAATTTATCTTCACGCGAGCATGTTATTAACTAGTAGATATATTTCCGTTTAGGATTAAATAACGCGCTCGCGTTATAATGAGAATGCATTATTTATTGGGCGGGGGCCCTAGCTCGGTTGGCTAAGTAATTCCGTTGCGGCTCTGCTGGTCACGAGTTCTAGTCTCCCCCGTCCCGTGGTACCGGGCGTGAGCCACAATACGGCCACGCTAAAGCTTATACCGAAAGACCGGCAGCTTTATAGGGTCGCGTATAACCGACCTCGCGAAATTAAAAAAAAAAAAAAGAATATATTTATTGCACTAAAACTAGATTCGCACCTTTAAAAAAAAAAAGACATAACGCGAACGTGTTATAATGCGAATGCGTTATGGCTTGTTTTTTTCTTGTTTGGCCACAAAAGTGCGACCATCTTGGTGCACTTACCCATACAAAAACTATTTTTATTGCACCTATTAGTTATCTTGTACATTTTATGTCATTTTTTTCTACACTCTTCCTTTTCAATATAAATAAAATTAAAAAGGCTAGTAGAAAAGTGATAGTGGAGAAACAACCAACTAAAAAGTGTCAATTAGAAGAAATTAAAGATGATGAGGAATTGATGGATGTTTCAACTTCATTCTTTGATTCCTAAGTAATAATCAAGGAATTAACAAAGAGAAATGACATTATTCTTTCAATTCAATAATCTTTTGAGGAGAATAATAAAGGGCTAGACCCATTGTCGGGGAGATTTAAATATATGTGTCTACCCATGACACATTTATTATAGTCTAATTTGACCTAGGTAGTAATAATGATCAACTTGATAAAGGTCAAGATGATGTGGAACAAGAGGAAATTCTCATAGAGGAATCATTGAAATTTCATGTCCACCATATGGAACTGTAGTGTAGAAAATTGGACTCCTTTCCAAGTGATAGTACAATTTTACACTTAATTTGGACCTATTTTAGTGACCTCAAGTTTATGCATTTTACCCTTCATAAATAGGCCCCTAAAACCATTTATTATGCATACAAAGGCCTATTTTAAACATTTTTTGAAATTACAACATGCATTGAATAAATACATTTAATTAAATTAATGCCCCAAAATTCATTAATATGGGTTTTTAGGCTAGAACCCATTCACCCTTGAGAAAATGGGTCCCCTTTAAGATACAAATTTAAATTTTAAACATGTTTTTAGCAACATTTTAAAGTCCTAGATTCAAGTTTCAAATGTAGGATTTTAGGATTTAGTAATCAAGAAATTAGAAGGGAAGCATATAAAGCATAGTCTTTTCACCATTTTACACTAGGTTGAAAAAACGATTAAGGAGATATTCATAAAATTAGCATTCAATGTCAAGGAAAAAATTCAAGCAAGCAAAGTTGAAGTATTGGAGTAGCATTTTCAATTCTTTTTGTAGGTTTTCAATCTCATTGTTTGAAGGTTGATCAAGCATTGTTCATGATTGAATATTGATGCCTATGGTGGATCATAATGGATTCTAGGTTTTGGGACATGTATCTAGCCATTTACCTTGATATAATGACTTATTCCTAGTGATCCCATATTCTATATTCATTATACTAGCCTCCTAAATCAAGGTATTATTAGATTTCTGATCTATTTGGGGATTTAACTTCTCCCTAACTAGGTCTTGTGTTTGTCATTCAAGTTCATGTAGGGATATTATTCTAACACACTTGAATAAGGTTTATTTACATATTAGCCTTGAAAAATCTTAGACATGTTTAAGATCAAGGCTCACACACACTTTCATGTTTTAAATCTATATTTTTCATCAAGATTTAATTACCAAACTTGGGGTTTGATCAAGGTAAACCCCCATATAAACAAATAATTTTATTATTTTATTACAGGTATAGGTTCAAAAAAAATGATTGAAAGGTATAGGAAGGAAGAGAAAATTAGAGGGTATAAATCAAAATTTTGAAATTTTTTTTAGAAAGGACTAGCAAGATCTATTCTCCCTAGGGTAAATGAGTCTCAGAAGGACACTCAGTAGGAGGTTTTTGTGATAAGTGCATAAAATCACAAATTTATCTTATTTTCCAGAAGTTTGTGGATTCTTCTAGATTAAGGTTTTAAATTTATGTTTCAAGTGTTACATTGCATAATTGGGTTTATTTACTATCTTTTATTTTTTCTCCCAAAAGTGCAGTTCAAGATGATTTACCTTGTCCTTAGTCATAAAGAAAACATCAAGATTTCCATTAGGATTGACTTTCCTAAGGGTTTATAGTCAATATTTCCTTAGGGGATATCTTTTTCCTAATGAAATAAGGAAGATGGGTGTGTGGCATAGATTTTGGGAACCCAAAGATGCTTGCTCTCTTCCTAGGGTTTTTCACCTAGAAAGAGAGAGATTTAGGTCCCAAAATGCTTATGTTACACTCAAATTAGGATGTATGCAATATGATATGATGTAAGTGGAGTGATCTAAGTTATGATAAACTATGAAATTGATCAAACATGCATACAAAATCTAAGAATTATGACTTGTTTGAAAACACATTATGTATTGCTAAATGGATGAAATATGCAAAATAGAAGGAGATGGATGAAATCAAAGCACACCTGGGAAAAATCTGATGAATTTGGAATTTATGGAATGTTTAATGATAATTTTCCTAAATCTTGACAAGACTCATTTTCCACCTATGGCAAATCAGTCCCTGTTCTAAGGAATTCTTCCAGAAACAAGGTTCTGATTACTAGAATTGATTTTTGAGAAAAAAAAATTTCAAGACCATAGATGGGACTAATTCACCATGCTTGTAAAATAAGTCCTCCTTCAAGGATCTGAAAAGTTAGGGAATGATTATGTAGCTTTGGCTCTACAATTCCACCTTGTATAGGTGTTTACTTTAGATTCTATCGTATTTGGGCCTAAAAGTGACTTTTTATTGATATTTTGACTTGAATGATGAAGAGATGACTTGAATGACTTAAAAATATAATCTTCAATGATTCTTAAGCCTCCAATAGTCCTAAATCTACATACAAACAAGACAAGAAAGAGAAATTTTTGATTGTTAAGGAATGGAGTTTGCCTTGGTCAAACCCTGTTTAGGTAATTAAACCAAAATGATGAAATAAGTTAATAAAAGATGAAAAAAATGGAGTATATTACCTTGACATGATGATTTATCTTGAAATTCTACTACAATACATCAAGATTCAACCCCTGAATGTCCTTAGAAGCTTTCTTAATGACTTGCAATGGCAAAACCCTGAGTTGCTTGACTTGGATGAGAAGATAGATGATGAATTAATGATAAGAGATGTTTGAATGAGATAGTGGATGTAAAATTAGGATAAAAACACTTATTTATAGTCAATTATGCCTTAGTATCCTAACTATACCTCATCATAGGCCGACATGTAGAAAAATTAAACTTAAAACCTAATTTTTCCTGCTCAAACCCCAAAAATAACTCAAAATGGAACTCAATCGCCACTAATGGAAAATGGGTTCCACCTAGATGGGACTAATTCTCCACTAATTGTGAATGGGTCCCACAAGGGTCATTTTTACTAGCTAGTATGCTAAGAAGTAAGAAAATTAGGCTTATATGATGACTATGTTAGTTATTTGATCAAATTATGCCTCAGAATGCACAATATGGGTCAATTAAGGCCTATTAGTGATGATGTAAATGTTGAATAGGGCTTGGGACACATAAATAAATGTGAAAGTGTGATTAAATACACTTTACAACACTAAAATTAGGTCCACATAGCCTAGGAATGCACAAGAACCAATGTGAATGTGTAAATCACATTACAACACTAGTTTAACATTAAGAACCTTCTAGATTGATGTAGTAATTTCATTGAACATATTTTATAATGTTGAATTAGGGATAAATAGGTTAATTAAGTCTAGAAAAGCATGAAATTCCTTTGCAAAACTCTACAACACCTTTACAAGATGTCATTAAAAGCATGTTGTCTAATTTGTAAGGGTCCAAGACCTAGTGTGGATGCATAAAATACCTCACAACACTAGATTAAGACCTCATTACACCTATTTTATCATGAATTAATATCATGTCAAGAAAAGGGTCCAATTTTCTATGGTACAAGGTGCAACATACCCCCATTTCAAATTCCATAGTAGGATCACCTATTTACATCCTTTTTATTGACATACAAAAGGTTTTGGATAAGTATTCTTTGGTTTTTAGTGACATGCCTCACGGGTTGCCACTGGATAGAGGTTTCCATCATATCATAGAATTCAAATCAGGTTCAAAGATGGTTATGACCACTCCTTACTGCCATCACCATATATATGAGGAGATAAAGAAAGTAATAAAATATTTGTTGTAAATGGGCTACATTAGACCAAGCTGTATCCATTTTTCATCTTCTATGGTGTTGGAAAAGAAAGATGTCACTATGTGGATGTGCACAAGTACATCTGAAATCCTAAAATTAGAGCCCATTTAAACCCTAGATCTAGGATTTGCATTAGTTTTTATTGCATTGCATTAGTGTGCATCTCATGTAGGGTTGCTAAAATTGCATTAATTTGCATCTCATTTAGGGTTTTAGGTTTGTATTTTACATCCTTTAAAATCTAAAAAATTCAAAAATTTGCATCAATATTACATTGATTTTACATTGTACTTGCATATTAGTGTATTTTCAATCATTCAACATTCACAAATTGAGTCAAAATTATATTTCAAAAAGTGTAATTTTTTCATAATTTTGCATTCAATTCACTTGCATTTAGAAACCTAAATCTAGAAAATTATGCCACTAAAACCATAATTTTCTACCAAAAATAGGAAACCCTAGCAGTAAGCTCTAGATTTCAAATTTTAGTTTTTGAAACCCCTATGCTAAGACCCATTCACCCTAGGGAAAATTTATCCCTATATAGGTAGCTTTCTAGATTTCTAGGTGCATTTTTACGCTTGTTTCTACATTTTGTTTCTACTGTTACATATGCATTTTGATATTCTAGAACAATCTAGTTTCAATGTTGAAAAAAGTTGTTATTTTAGTGCAAATTTGAGAAAAAATAAAAAAGTTAATTTTGTTTTAGTATTAGATTATTTAAGATCTATGGTTATTTATTTCATTATTTCAATGCATTAGATAGGTTAGTTTTCATTTTTACAAACATTAGAAACTATAATCTATCTCAAAACATTAAACAAGAAAATACACATTAAATGGTCAACCTTGGAGAAAGCATAATTTTTTGGGTATGTGCAGGATCATCATGGAAAAAATAGGCCCTTAAGTGGCAAAAAATTCAGAAAAATCAGAGTTAGGAAACTTGACGTAAAAAATTGAATAAGCTATCTATATTATTCCAAAAATATGTAAGAATAGAATTTGTAGCAAATTGAATGTAGTTTCTAAACTACTATGTTTTTTTTTTTTAAATAAATCTAGTTGGTGAAAAATTGAAATTTCAATGCAATAGTACTTAAATTTCAGGCAAAAAATAAGAAGTAGGTGTCTATCTGACCACCCTAACCACAATAAAATGATAATTTTTTTTATAAGATTTTAAATATAAGTAGAGGAATCATATCCCGATCAACATATTTGTTTGTAATTTTTTTCTAAGTAAATAATTAATTTGGATTTTTTATTACAAATTTTAAAAAAATATAAAAAATTGTATGTCTGACCACCTTAACTTGGCCAAAACTTCATAAAATTCAATTTTTTTTTTTAATCCTATAGTATGCAAAGCATAGAATGTGATGCATATTTCAAATTCAAAAAATGTGATACCATTTGAAAGATATAGATGTTTTTCAATCAGCCTATCAATTAGGACTTTAGTCATAATTCAAATAGAAAATGAATAATAATTATTTATTAAATTCAAATTAAAGCATAATTTATATTGGTGGAAAGCTAAGAATCTCCTTTAAAAACCCTTTTTGTTTCATCAATTTTGGGTAAAAAAAAGTCATCAGCCACATGGGCCATCATATCAATTACATATTGTCACTTTTTGGCCCATCATGATCCTGCACATACCCATTTGATAATGTCAAATATCTTTCTATAAGTTAACATATCCTTCAATCCCTTTAGTAGTGATGAATTTGACATGTTAGGTGAAGCCATTAAAGATTTCATCTCATAGGGATCATACACTAAGGATTTTTATGACAAACCCAAATAAAGATAAGTTGATGCAATCCCACCTCAACTTACCATTTACCCACCCTCACATCAAGAAACAAAAGTTCAAATAAAACCTATGCTTATCATAGGACCACCTGAAAACAAATCATTACCTCAAGGAACCATTTTGAATTTTTCAAGGCAACTTACTAGTAACAATGTTTCACAACAACCAAGTTACAACACCATTGCTCACACATATAACACAAGGAACAATCAACAGCCACAAGCAATACCTACTTCATTACCATTGCCTCAAGCAATTTTTCCTAGTTCTCCTCACTTGCCATTACACAATGGAAAGGAGTATGATCTTGTGGATTAACATAAAAACACTACTGCTAATATTTCATTATAGGACCTTATTTAAGCTTCACCTAACTACCATAGCATGCTTCAAAATGCTTGAAACAAGTAGTTATCCATCGTAGTGTAACCCAATGATGTAGCAACCCTAATTCAAGGTATGAATTTGGTTAGCACTGACATTATCTTTCACCAATATGAGTTACCTCTAATGGAAATACAAAAACAAAATGAAGCCTTCATGGTAATGGTTGTTATTAACATATGTGGAATAAAATAGACTCTCATTGACAATGGTTTGGGTCTTAATGTGTGTATTGTGAACCTCTTAGATAAGCTTTTCCAATGGAGAAGGGTATTATTGAACCTGACTCTTTAGCTATTCATGGATTTTACAATATGGGAAAACAACCTCTTGGTGTAATAACATTTCTTATGGGTATGTGCAGGATCATCATGGAAAAAATAGGCCCTTAAGTAGCAAAAAAATAAAAAAAAAGAGTTAGGCAACTTGACGTAAAAATTTGAATAAGTTCTCTATATTATTTGAAAAATATGTAAGAATATAATCTGTAGCAAATTGAATTTAGTTTCTAAACTACTAGGTTTATTTTTTTTTAAATCTATTTGGTGAAAACCTAAAATTTCAATGTAGTAGTACTTAATTTTTCAAGGAAAAAATAAGTAGGTGTTTGTCTGACCACCCTAACCACAATAAAATGATAATATTTTTTTATTAAATTTTAGATATAAGTAGAGGAATCATGTCCCAATGTGATGCATATTTCTTTGTAATTTTTTTCCAAGTAAATAATTAATTATGATTTTTTTATTACAACTTTTAAAAAATATAAAATCTCATATGACTGACCACCTTATCTTGGTCAAAACTTCATGAAATTCAATATTTTTCTTTTTAATCTTATAGTATGCAAAGCATAGAATGTAATGCATGTTTCAGATTCAAAAAATGTGATACGGTTTGAAAGGTATAGATGTTTATCAACTAGACTTTACTTGTAATTCAAATATAAAATGAATAATAATAATTTATTAAATTCAAAGTAAAAAATAATTTATATTGGTGGAAAGCTGAGAATCTCCTTTAAAAACCCTTTTTGTTTCATCAATTTTGGGTAAAAAAAAGTCGTCAGCCACATGGGCCATCATATCACACTACTAAATTTGACACCATTTTCTGACAGTCATTCATCGGTGGTTTGACAAATCTTTGTTGGATAAGCAACAAAATGACAAAAACATTTTCATCGCTTTTTTTGTTACTTTTTTTCGTTGCAAGTTTGACGACAAATTAAATGTCGAAATAACAAAGCAAATTCATCGATTGTCTGCATCATAAAATGATTCATCTTTTCATTGGAATATCAATGAAATGGCATTGAAAGAACACTAGAAGTTCATCAACATTTCGATGAAATGGGAAAGTATTTACGACGAAGCCTTCATCAGACCTTTTATGTGATCCATTGGCAATGTTCATTGAAATTGCAACGAAATGGGCAAGGAGTTATGATGAAGCCTTCGTCACAGCTAAGCGACTTCGTCAAACCTTTTCTATGATTCATCGGTGTACTTGGTCAAAATTGTGACAAAATGGACAAGGAGTTATGACAAATCCTTCGTCGTGGCTATAGCAACTTTTCCAGACCTTTTCGGTGATTCATTGGCTGTGTTCGTCAAAATTTTGACAAAACAATGGAATTTTTTTTAAAAAAATATTCGTTGAAATGTACCATCGATGAGAGATCAATCAAGTCACATCCCTTCATATTCAAATCTTGGGAAATTATTTTATTCAGTCATTTTCCATGTTTATTAGAAACCCATTGAGATGTCATGTAGTTTCGCCAATGCCTTGAGTCTCTTTGATAGTCAATATGTAACGCCCTACCATGCAAACCCCAAAGGAACTAATAACAATGGAACAATTTTTTTTTTTTTAAGAATATAATAAACATACTTAAGTATCCTAACATAACAATGTATTATGTGGCACAACTAGTTCCAATGGGGTACACGAAGTGACATTACTATTCTAACCCATAACGATGATAATAAGATAACAATAAATAAACAATTACGTAAATCTATTCATTCCCATTTCATCATTTAAAAATTCATTATACAATAACCATATTCATAACATAAGTACATATGACAACGAAAGATACTATAAAGATATGAAACATTTATATTACCACAGATATAACACAACTTAACACATCTATTACAAATTATCATTCCTAAATAAATACATGGCTTGAATATACATTACATCCAAATGATAGTACAATACAACTGTCTGAACATACATCTCAATAACCACATATGCAATTTACAACAAGGTCATCCCAACACACGTGGGAGACAATACAACAACAATGAATTACATCAAAAGTATATACATCTATCTGGTACAAGAATTATTGGATCATCAACATCCTCCAAAACCCTGCAATAAAAGATATATCTGCAACAAAAAGGGAACCCAATGGGGTGCGAAGCACGTTCCACCCAACCACCCCCATGATGAGAGTAGACAAGGAAGGGTCCCCGACCAAGCACGCCTAACAATAATAAAGACTGAATCCAAATAGACAACTTAACATCAAAGACCACTTAGAAACTCAACAACGACAAATCCAAAGGCACAACATCACTACTTCAGAACATAACAACAAGTCATAATCACAACATCAATGAAACTCAAGACATAATATCAAAGACTACTTCCAACAATAACCAAAGACAAATCAATAACTCACTTAACCACTACAGACACAATATCACTTAACAACTACAATCACAAGTCACTTAACAACTACAAACACAATATCACTTAACACGAGGTTACAATGCTTCCAGAGAACAAAGATCATGAACATTGCACAATAACTGATTAACTGTCAACATAGGTAGAGTGTCATGCATAAATTGCCATGAGTTACCCTGGCTCAACCTTCCTAGGCTACCGAACCCCCATCCTGCGTTACCCTGGCTTGCCTCTACCGGCCACCGGACCCTCACACAAAACTATGCATCCCATCTCATCTCGAGCCTTATCATTCACTTGCTTCACGAGAGAGACATTCTTTATCTTTATTAGTGTGAAAGATCCCCATTAATTCTTTTAGATTATCACTTAGTTAAACTCTTAGTGAGTTACCCTGGTGCCCCTTTGTGTGCCGGACCCCCACAAAGAGCCACTCTCCTATCGATAACACACACAAGGTACAATACCACAATAGGTAACTAGACAACATAACCTCTCCAATCTAAGGAGGAAACAAAACAAGGAAACTCACTCCGAACACTGGAGGAAGCCAAATACGAACACACACTCCTTCCAAAGGAGGTACAAATCTTATTACCCTCTCCTATATCCCAGGAGGCACAAAATCCTCGTTCGTGGAAACCGAGTACAACATCATAGTACAACTCCACACCATTCCCAAGACAATTCACAAATTGAACCTCTACACAAAACATCCCACTCTAGAGAACTTCTCTGGAAGACTTACATAGACCCTTAACCCCATTTGCCCGACACAGAGAATAAAAGAAATATGAAAGAAAAACATTCCAGGCAACTCAATATCTAATGTTAGGGTTTTCCAAACCCAATCAAACACAATTTTGACTCTTGCATTTACTCAATTAAATACATCAAATTCATTTCCCAACATTGAAGTACTATCAAGCCAATCATTTACTCTAAATTTCCACAATTAACTTCCCTAATCAAACGTTCCAATAAATAAAGTCATCTGAATAAAATAATCAACCCTTACTCTACGTTTAATAGTTGTACTCATAATCGAGGTATTATAAAAAAACAAATTCATCCAATTAAATAAATCATTCTCATATCTCTAAGTTCCATGAATATATTTATAATCAAGACATTTAATAAATAGACAGTTAAACTAAATTGCTTATTCCATATTTCAACCATAAAATAAATTAATTAATCAAAATCAATATTTTAAATCAAACATTTGATCATACGTCAAGTATATTTCCTCAATTAAACTATATTCTTATAATTATAAAAATAATCATATTAAAATCATATTTACAACAAAACAACTCTATTACACAAATGTCTATTTACATAAAAATAATCATTTAATAGAACTAATAGAGTCATATTACAAAAAAAAAAAATTACAAAACAAATTCAAATTAAATCGTATTCGAATAACATAAAAATAAAAATTGAATTAAAAACTCAATAAATATATATATATATATATATATATATATATATATATATATATATATATATATATATATATATATATATATATATTTAAAATCATCTATTAAATCATATTATAAAATTAACCTAATATATATACTTTTATATATATACATTTTATATAAACATTATATATATATATATATATATATATTTATATATATATATATATATATATATATATATATATATATATATATATATATATATATATATATATATATATTTATATATATATATATAAATCAAATTATAAATAACTAAAAAGAAATAACCAAATTCATTTATTTTAAAACAAAAATAAAATAAAAATTTAAAAGCACACTTCCTGTGGTACTCAGTACCACAGTCACCTGTGGTACACAGTACCACAGTCATGAGTGTACCACATTTGGCCGCAACCTTGACCTAGCTGTCGTGTGTGCCTTGGCTGCTGTGCGGCCCGTGGCGGCCGTGTACACCGTCACAGGGGCCGTGGGGGTATGGCCTCGGCCGCCCCCACCCCCATATAATTTTTTTATTATTATTTTTTTAATTTTCTTTTAAACTAAATTTTGATTTAATTTAATTTTATTTTATTTAATTTTTTGTTTTCAATCAAAATGGGATTCAAAGTACGAATTTTGTTTAAACAAATTTATTTTATAATAAAATCATTTCGTGAATTTGACCAATACATTGATATATATATATAATTTCTATATATTTATTTATTTTATTTTAAAAAGAACAGAGTATATAAATTTATATAATATATCTATTATAATATTCAGAAATAAATAAAATAAATAAATTGTTTTCTTACATAGATCTGGGTATCCCAACTCAAATGATAATAAAAATAAAATTTTCTTTTCCAATGGTTATTTTCCAAACTAAGTTTCTTTGAAGAAATATTTGAAGGTTCAACTATAATTTCCTACAGCGGGTTTGAGGGTTCAACACAATCAAGTTTTCTACAGAAGATTTCGAGAGTTTTAATACAAATGAGTTTTCAAATCATAAAACTTCATTCAAACAGTTTTCGAAAACATAGCAACCAGATTTTTTTACAGATCTACAAAGAATTAATAATTTAAAAGGAGAAAACCTGGAGTCCTTCGTCTGAAGAAGAAACCCTTCTGTAGCCTCCTGTCGATCTCCTCCTGCCGCTCTCTCTTTTCTCGATCTTCTGCCTTCCACATTCTTCTGAACAATATTTTCTTTCAAACTCACAATAATTTTTACTCAGAAAAAAAACCTCCAAAACTAAAAACTATCTTTCTTATTTTTCCTTTCTAGATCCCAAAAATAACAGAGCAAACTTGTGTGAGAATCATTTCCCTCATAAAAATAATAAATCAGAGATAAAGATTCAATAAAGCTCTTCCGCTTTCTTTTTCAAAAAGCCTCCTTTCTTATTGGTCCTTTTCCAGCTTTTAAAAGCTCACACATCTAAAATTTTAATTAAAATAATTTATTTAATTCAGATATTATCCTCACATGATTTTCTAATTTAATATTAATAAAAAGATAATATCTACTTATTCTCAACAATATTAATTTAATTTAATTTTTTGCACTATAATTAATTAAATACTTTTAAATTTACAATATATTTAAATTTAATATTTTTCTAACTCTCAATTAAATCAAATAACAATGCAACATTAATTAATTATTTTCTGAAATACGATTAATTAATTAAACACTAACTAAGAATTAAATAAATACTCAACAGTCAAACTACAAAAATACAAAACTTCAGTCATAACACAACGACTCACAACAGGCGATGGACTTGGGACGGGGACACTTCCAAACCTACTCCCTTTTTCAACATTTTACCCATTGGGTTAATTTATTGCTCGCCCTATCCTGCCAAAGCAGGTGGAATCGAGACTTATTCCTACAATCCTACATCCAAATAAACGTCAAGTAGCACATGTATATATATATATAGTCAAACATCCTATCATGAGAAGGAATTGCAGTGTAGCAGGGCACTCATGAACGAGTGATGCTACACTGTCCTCTCACCTACTCTATTCTAACAATTACAATACCAATAACAAACTAACATTTCTAACCAAATTGATCATAAGATAACATGATACTTAACTACTGCATCATAGCTAATTATTAAACCATTGCGTTATAAAATAATACTGAATTAAATAAAATCACCATAGAATCATCACATTGACAAATAAAACATTAATGAGCAACTTTTTGAATAAACAATAATCCAATCAACACATAGAGTATCATAAGTCATACTAATAATTTCACAAGCAACAATTAACTAAACTACGCATCCACACACACCAAGTCGATGAATGAATCACCATTCCAAATCAGTATCATGCTAACACACAAGAGAAACCAATAGTAGCAAATAGTATCAGAAAACATGGGGGAATTACACAATATTACATATTGCTTTGGTGTCACACAGTCTCATCGATGTTTTGAGTCTCACTAATAGGATCATATGTCACTATGGTTTCATGCAGTCATACTGATGTTCTGAGTCTCCTCTAGAGTTATTCCTTCAGTCTTAAGTTCATCACTACAATTCTCACCAATGATAACCTATTGCTGCGACTTTGGGGGTCACCTGGACTTTCCTTCAACTAATTAATAGCTTACAATCAAACTTGAGCTTGAAATCAAACTTGAGCTTGAAATTACAAAATAGAAGATCATGCCAATTAATTTTACCATTGATATTCCAAACCTTTAGCTTATGGCAGAATAAGTACCAAATTTCCTGAGCATAAAACCATTCAAAATGAATATGTTTGATAGTTTCCCGAGTCCTACAGATACTGCAGATTTCAACACTGTCATAGTTAGATTTATAGGGATCTATATTTTTCATTAATGCAGAGGTAGGTAAAGGAGAAATAATTATAATTGTAACACTATTCATAGTACAGTAAATTATGTTCATAATTTGTGTTCAATGGACCTCAGTTTTATCATTATACTTCCCATCTAATACCATATTTTAATCCAAGGTTCAACTATCTCAAATCTAAAGAAGCACCTTCAATTAACCATTTAAAGTACTATAAAATAAGTTAAGACTTTTACTTGAGAAAGATTGGGTGCACTTGTAGGATTCAAGTTCTCACAATCATCAAGATTTATTGACACATAGACACAACCTACAACATATGAAGTAATGGATGGCTACAAGTTAGCGAAATGGTCCTTAATATGTGAGTGGTTTGAAAATTGATTGGTAGAAAATAAGGTTACAAACATATCTACATGAAAAATTATGAGGACAATCTAATGTAATCATCAAAATAGATGAAAAGTGCAAAGGAAAGAGTTGAGCTACATCTCTAGACCCTAAAAAAACACATGCAAGAAACATTAAAAAAAGAACAAACCAATTTTTGGATGAATACAAAATGGTGCCTTTAGCAAGTGATTCATATGCTTTCACACTTGACATGAGACATTAAGAAGATTTTAGTCTTCCTCTATGAAATTAACTACTTATAGAATAAACCCAGAAAGGAATATTATATACCTCCATGTCTAGTTGAGGGTAGGTATAAGAGAAAAAAGTTTCTTCAATACAATGCCGAAAAATATCAATGTGTGTGTAGGTTTGTATTACTCAAAATATCATTTCACTGCTTAAAGAAAAATACCAAAGTGATGTTTTAAATTTCAATTTTCACATAGGCTCCCTTATTGCTACACATGCATATACAAGCATTATTCGAGCTCTAAACTTTTCAAATATTAAGGATTTAATTATCTATGAGATGGAAAGTTGTTTAGAAATAATCCATTATATTTTACATATCTTTATTCACTCCTAGCACTTCAGATAAATTTGTTTAAATGAGACAAAAATGTGAATCTTTTATGACAAAGAAAATTCTTAAAAGGAGGGGGGACAGAGCAAAGGGTAGGGGGCAAGAGAATGCTTGAATGTATAGAAAAGTATATCATTTTTATCATTATAACAATGAAATGAATCTTAAATCTAAAGCATTAATATCATTTACAACATTTATTATCAAGAATGAATGTAAGTAGAGAAACTTTTGCATACTTGTAGATGGTACAAAATTTCATGGTTAATTCAAAGCCTCCCATCAACAACAAGATCCAAATATCTGTGTATCTATCTCAATTGAGCCTCTAAACCCTTCAAAGTTGTCAATTTTTTCACTAACTTGTTATGCACAAAAGTCAAATTTTAGAGTTATGTCACCACTAAAAACAAAAGAAACAAAGCTTTGAAACCAAATCCACACACAACACAATGTGGTATTCATAAAAATCCATACAAACAAACTAAACTTAGAACATTGGAATGGAAACAACTTCAAATTATGATGTAGAGCATGGATTCAGGGTATAAAGAATTATTTTTCTACCACCATAGTGAAAATTTAGCACTTTCTTTCATCTTTGCATATTGGTTTGATGCTTCAAACGATGCATTTCTTATATTGAAAAGTGCATTACCCTATTGAGCTTCTCTTTGTTTCAATAATAGTTTAATATTCTCTACTTAATAGGGCCAACCATATAACAGTGGAAGCTCATTTGGCCCCTCCCCCGGTCCACATCACTCTCAATTCCCCATACCCAATCATATGACATTAATCATTCGTTCATCCATTAATAACATATAACATTCATTCATTCATTCATCCATTAATAACATATAACATTCATTCATTAATATATAATATTCATTCTTTTAGTTTTTACATATTATCAAAAATATGGTTGTCATGATATGATTACAATCACCTTTTTTTTGTTTCCTTTTTAAAGCTACATAAATTTGAAGTGGAGTATCATTTTCTAAATCAATATATGTCCCCCCTTTAGTTGTTTTTCCCTCTACTTGTGATCTTAATGTATGCCTAGTCGTCTACTCATGACATGGACACCGCTGCAAGGGGGGGTCTGCTACAATAAGAAAGATATGTTGAACTGGTATATTTTATTATTACTGTTACAAGTATTTAATTAATTAAAAGAACATTAGAGTGGTTTTCTTTACCTGATGGGTCCACATCATGTTGCTGAACTTTTGTTATAGACTCATGCTCAACATGATGAACACCCTCTAAATCCTGATCTGCAATTGAAACATGAAAGGTTACATTAATTAATACACCAATTGAAATTAAATATGTTTAAGAGAACATGAGGGTGGTCCTCTTTACCTGATGGGGCCACATCATGTTCCTGATCTTCTCTATCCTAATCATGCTCAACATGTTGATCACACTCTATATGCTCTAAAGTTGAAACACGAAAGGTTACATTAATTAATACACTAATTGCAATTAAATATGTTTAAAAGAACTTTAGAGTGGTCCTCTTTACCTGATGGGGCCACATCATATTTCTGATCATGCTAAACATGTTGATCATGCTCTACATGCTCTAAAGTACTGGGATGCACACCATGACCTTCATCTGCAGGTTGTGCTCCACCCTCACGAGGATGCATTCCAATGTCATGTGTAGTATTATCATTGCTTGAATGTTTAAAAAAAATAGGAATGTAATTACTTTATGGTGGAAATTAATATTGAATAGATTGCACAAGTATTCAATTTTAAATAAACTTTATTGAGTGTATTTACCTGCATGTCAGATGCAATGGAAGGTTGTGTTTTCCCAGTCAAGACTCTTAGGCGTTCAGCTACAGCTCCATAGCCTTGATGTAAGGCAATCTTTAGGTCATCTTCTATGGGAACTCTGTTGAATTTAGAGCCCTATATTTTTGCATAAGATCATGAATTTTGCTTCTATGGTGTGATAAAACCAAAATTGTTTTCAATTTATTATAATTTGGATGGGATATTTCATTTATTGATACTTACAATTGATGTGGCTAATTTTATATAACCACCAGAGCCAAGTTTGTGTTGATCGTGCTTTTCTAGTCTTACCTTTGTTGCCTTCGATGTGTCAGGCAGCCTATGAAAAGTTTGAAATATGTTAGATTATGTAAAAATAAAGAGTAATAAGTATATAATTACATTGTTTCAATAGTATCACATACCTTCCTTGGCCCAGTGGTGTCTTTCCTTTTTTCTTTTCAGCTTTCTCCTTCCAATCCGACACCAGGTCCTTCCACTCCCTCTCCTAAATCATGGGGGTATGCTTGTACTTTTTTTTTCTTCTCTAAATGTGACCTATATTGGTCCCTTACATACTTTAGATAGGTACCAGCTTTCTTAAGGACCTTGGTTCGGTTGAATGTTTTATCACCGAACAACACAACTAAATGGTTATTGAGCTCATCTTTTAAATCTTGATTTTGAGCATTCTATCATGTACGTATGGTGGGCCTGAAGAGATCCAATGTAATATCACTTATATTTTTATAAAAAACATCATTTCTTATAAAATGATCATGGGATCAATAGTCTAAAAAGAGTGATCAATAAGTAAATCTCAATTGGATTATATATAATAATAATGAAAACACTTTAAAGTACCTGGTACCTTCTCTTTCTTTATGGGAATGAAATCCTCGGTCACCACAATTGTAACTAGAAATGTTCTTGTACTAGTAATACATGAAAATCCAGGAAATGTTAAAACATCACTAGTACTAGTGGACTCTGCATCCCCAGGTACATGTCCTGACACATGTTCTGGCAAGTGTTCACTACCAGAGGGTGCATTACCGAATGCCTACATGGCATGTGTTTTTGACATGTTAGATGACAATATAGGTACAGATGATGGGGTCAGATGATGTGATGTATGCATAGGAAGATCAGGATGGAAACTCCTCAAGCAACACTTTCAATACTCTAATCATGGCTAGGAACATCATGAAGAGGAAAATAACCATGTAAAAACAACACATATTTTAGTTCATAACATAAAAGAGTACAAAATATAAAACCATGAATGAACTTATGTTATAATTAAAGACCTCATGACAACTTGCTTGCAAGTTTTGTAATCTCCCAGTCAATATTTTAACCCCCTCTCTTATCTCATCTGTTTGAGGCACTATGAACATCAACTTAACCATTTCTTCATTACATTTTTTTAATCTTCTTTATCATATCAAGAGGGTTTGTTGAATAAGCGATGTCATCATGGAAAAATATTGACTGTACCTCACTATGTATGCTCTCCTCTACTGTTGGTGCCTTTCCCTGATCAGTCGACTAAAACAAAAATATTAAAAACATTATCGAAATTAACCCAATAAACTTATGAAAAAAACATAATAATAAAACATTTTGCTCGTATCTAATTTGTACAATTACAATGACATAAACCTGTTAGGTAGAAGCACTTGAAGATACATCACGATCTATGCTCTAAGCCAGAGCCTTCTCCGTAACATCAATATCCCCCTATGACAAAAATTAAATATAAAAAAATATTACCGAAATGAAACCAATAGACTTATGAAAAATAGCATAAGAATAAAATGGTATATTGGAGTCATTAATTAGAGGTTGGGTAAAATGGTACATAGTGTGTGCCACCCCCATAGTAATTTTGTTTGTAACTAAGCAATTCAAATTGTAATCGATTAGCTACTCTTCCCCTACAATTATTGATTTTATCGCACATACGAATAAACAGATTCCATCATGCACCTCGAATATGCAATTGGGTTGCTTATTTGTTGACCCAGGTCATGTACTGTTTATAAACCCTACAATATTCCTTGATGCTTTTGGCCTTCCATCAATGTACATAGCCACTCCATTATTTTGATCCTTATCTTTTAGTTGTATATAATTTGCTGATAGTGCATACCTACTCATACTTCATGTACATATCAAACCAGCTGCATCCAATATTTGTAACTATAACAGGGTTCGATATACTCCATCAATTTAGTAACTTTTTTGTAACATACCTTTATGTCATCCATGCAAAATAGGCCCAAAATATGTAATGATGATGGTGCTATACGATATATCCTCTCGTTGACAAAAAAAATTAGTGTTTCTTGGAGGAAGTTCCTTGGGTACCCATTGTTTCCATAGATGTTTGTACCTCAAGGGCACCTTGACATCACCTATGCTCTCATCATCATAAGAACATGACCCCCCTTTAGCAAGAAAAAATTCCATGCGTTTACAAAATTTTCTTCTAATCTTTTGACCTCTAGTTGATCTCCCTCTTTTAGACATACTACATTTCTCACTTTCCTCTTCTCTTCCTAAATTTCCCTCACTCAAGGAAGACAGATCTGACAAATACCTATTTTGTGATACCTCCACTCATAAGGATGTTGAATGAAGTTATTTTATGGTGATGTGATCCCAAGGTGACATTATGATTAATCTCTCATTTCATTGCTAGAATTTCATAGGTTATAAGGTAATCAAGTCTTGATAGATTGCAAGCTATTGTTACTACCATCCAAATGTGTCCATCACAAATCAAATCTACTTAACATTTTAACTCCCAAACTTTGTAACAAGTGTTAAATGTGACTATGGTCCACCAGTTACACAACCAAGGCCTCAAATGTATTCTCTAATTTTAATCAAATGACTTTTTCTCTTCATTCAAGTAAATAAACTTGAATGAAAACACCACCAGTGGTTTATTGGACACCTACATGACTAAAAATAGCAGCAAATTTACATTTAATTTCCATATGTCTCAGTGGTTAATAGGGAGGGAGTGTGTACTAGGCATAGTTAAGTCATCATAATTTTATGCTTTGGCAATAATTTTTTTTAAGTCATATTAAATCTTCCTATGTCTAATTTCTAGGATATTTTTTGTATTTTGTAAGGTAGGATGATTGATGAAAGAGCCCAAAGACTAGCCTTTCTCCATGGTATCTAGGTACACATAGCAGCGGTCTTCTCTTATATGATTGGACATGATTTAAAGAACTTAGCTAGGAATTATTCATTTAACCTAAGGTTTTCTCATAATGCCATCATTGGAAAAGTATGATCAAATTCTTCTATTATGAATAATTGGTCTATGTGCCTCTAGTAATCACTATAAATGTTTGTAAGGGTTAAATGACTAATTGCATAAGGTAGGAGAGAATCAACTTTGAGTTCTTCAAAGATTATATTCCTCTATTCATAATTTTTAAGGGTTGTGTATGGAGGAGGTTATCACTAGCAAGAAGGGAGGAGACCTTTCCTTGTATTCTTTTATAATTTTCATTATTCTTATTTATTTTAAACTTACATTTACAAATACACATACATATGCATTTACTGTTTTCATTTATTTCTCATGTAGTTTAAGACTTTGATAGATTTCATATTATGTGTTGAAGACTTTAGAATTTCAATTACATTAATTTATGGATATGTTGTATCTATAACACTACAAAACCATATGCATTTCTTTGCATTTACACTTGCATGTAGAAATACACATTTATATACATAGATATAGATTTCTTTAATGATATGTTGCATTTATTGTTCTAGAAGAGCATCCAGTAATTGCATTTACATTTACATTTAAAAATACATATACATACATACATACATACATACATACATACATACATACATTACATACATACATACATATATATATATATATATATATATATATATATATATATATATATATATATATATATATATATATATATATATATATATATATATATATTGTAGTACCCCTCCATTTTGCTTATATTTTTCTGTTAGCATATTTTCACTTTGATAGACCCTGGTACTTGGTTTTGATGTATTGATAGCTGACATTAGAGCGATGATGGATTTATTTTGTGGTGTGATGATACATTTTATGGTGGTAATTATTTTTGACATGCTTTATGTTAGCATAGATGTTTACTTTAGATGTTACTACTATCTTTATGTTTATGGTAGATTAATCATTATTTACTTTGTCAATTTGATGTGATATTGTATTGGTGTGGAGAATGCAGTTACATCACTCGCTCGCGAGTGCCCTATGATTTCTGTGATTTTCTCCACACGGTGTGTTTGAATCATGGATTTTATATATGTATGTTATTTGTCTAATTGCAGGATTGCAGGTACATGACACTGACTCCACCTAGTTTCTCAGGTCTAAGTGTGTCAAGACTCAATGGAAATGTTGATTGGGAGGTAGTAACGAGGTTTTTCCTAGTCTATGTCGTCAGTTTAGGTTTGGTATTTTTAGTTGTCTCGTCTAGTTTGTTTTGATTATTTATTATGAATGGTCAATTTTTGTGAATATAATGTTAGATTAGTGTTCTATTTAATTTAATGTTTATTTAAATTAATTTTGGATATTTTAGGTAAAATTTTTAATATATTTAATTAATTAATTAAATTAGTTTATTTGGTTAAATAATTTAATCATTGAGATTAAAATTATTTTATTAAATAAATAAATTAATTGATTAAAGTTTCTTTTATTTGAGTGAATAGATTAAATATTCTTAAATATTTTGTGGGAATGAAATTTTAAATATAAAAAAAAAAAGAAAAAAGAAAAAGGAAATTAGATTTTTCAATTTTTAATTCTTTAAAATGAATTGAATTCTTGATAAGTGAGGAAAGAAAGATTTACCCAAGAGTTTGTTAGAAGATGTTTTCTTGTTAGTTAAATTTATTGCAAATTTTCTTGTTGAGGATTCTCTCAAAGAAGATATTGTGTGATTTGGGGAAAACAAGAAATCACTTCACGGGAATTGAGAAAGAATAGAGTTCTGCTAAAAATTATTGTGATTTTATTGGGTTTATGATTTAAATTTTTGGAAGAGGTTCTCAGATAGATTTTTGTTCAGTTTTTGCACTCTTCTGGAAAGTGGTGATTTGAAAAGGTTTTGGAAGTTTCACACAACAGGAAAATCTTGTCTTCAACAAAAAAATTCTTCAAGCTATAGGTTTTTCTCTGTTTATTTATTTTGTTTATTTTCTTTTGAAAAGATTGCATGTGTAAAGAAATTAGATTTGTGCAACTTTTATTAAAAATTGTGAATTTAAAAGATTTCCTGTAGAAGAATTTTTTATTAAAAGCTTTTGTTCTTCTCGGTAAAATATCCTATAGGAATTTTTTCTCTCTGTGAGAAATTCAAGATAACAAGATTTTATAGTGAATTCAGAGAAAACAATAGAAAATATTTAAAAGAAAATAAAAGTATTCCTCGTAGATTAATAAAATAGGTACTTTGTGATATTTGGGGAAAAGAATCTTCTAGGAAGAACTTACAGGAAAAAGGTTTTGATAATTTGAGTTGGAAATCCTCTGTTGTTGATATTGAAAAATCTTTAACAAAAATGGTATTAAATTAAGAGCTTTCTCAATTTTCTATAGAAAACCTCTGCGAAAATTATTGTATGTTTTTAATATATTTGTTAATTAAATTCACATATATATATATATATATATATATATTTGTATAAGTATATGCATGTAAATAATGTATATACATACACATATACAAATTTATATTTATGAAATTTTATATTGTGAAATTTTATTTTCAATAAAAGGATTTTTCATGCGTGAATTTTATTGAATCGCAGGAAATCATATTTTTTAAAAATAGGTATAAGTGTTCTCAGAATCGCCATACAATGAAATGAATAGAGAAAATTTTAAATTAAATGTGTGTTTTTTTGGGGGCCACAAGGTTTCCCCCAAAGTTACCCCATACAGGGCAACAACTGTGGAGGTAGTAGGTGCTACCCTCACAGGCAATGAAAGTTGCCAACACAGTTGCCACCCATATCAGTGGGCTGTGCATAACAGCCGACGACTATGTATACATCCATCAAAACCCTTATAGGGCTTGCTTAATGAATGTTATTTCATTTTTCTTTGTGATATATGAAATAGGGTAATGCGGATTTTATTTGATGCGAATTTTAAATATATATATATATATATATATGTATGTATGTATGTATGTATATTATATTTATTTTTAAAAATAAATAAATAAATTTACAATTTAATTTTTTTTATTGAAAATGTATATATATGCATATTTTTTATATGTATGTTCTTTTAAATAGTAGAATGAAATGAATTGTATATGAAAATTTTAAATAGATATTTTCTTTTTCATAATGTATTGCATAAAGAAAAGAAATTGGAGGTTCCATTATAATGCAAGGATGTGGAATTGAAAGCAAATGTTAGTTTTTAAATTTCATATTAATTGAAAAAAGAATTATGTTTCAGTTGATTAATTTCATACTTCAAGTTATTGATTGACTAGATTTAGTAAATCCTAATAATAAATTTTGATTATCTATGATTTTTTTTTAATTCTATTTTATCTTTTATTGGGAAAAATGGGAATATATTAGATTACAAGTCTTCTAGATAAGCTTTTTTAATGTGGGAATTGTTATTTGTTTAAATACAATCCTTTGAGTTAACTAGGGTAGTGTACATGGTTTTGTATGGTTTTTAGACACCTAATTCTATGAATAGGATGTGTTGTCCATTGTGTTGTGTTTGGTATTAGATTTTGATTTATGTTCACCTTGCCTACCTTAGTTAGTGAACTTAGATTCCTTGTGTTATTCTTAGGGGATTGGCTCTGTGTGAGGGCTGGCACACAAAGTGGTGCCTGGATAACTCATGTAGAGTTAGTAAGTCGATGAAAACTAAATCAACACATTAGATAGTTTAAAATCTTTAATTATATTAATAAGCCTCACTTATGGACTCAAGGGCTAGTCCAGTTTTGATAATAAGTTGATAAGGCCTAGAATGAAAAATCAATATCTTGTTATTTTAAAAGATAATCGATTCCCCAACAGTTTGCATGTGGGGTCGGGTTTCGTAAGAGGTTATTAGGGTAAACCAAGTTTGGGGATCGAAACTGAGGAAGAAACACCAGGGTAACCTATGCAACATTGTGATGACACTCCACCTAAAATAATGGTAACCTTGTGAACTTAGCATATTTGATTATCCTAATTCTGGAAGCAATGTAACCAATAAGTTAAGTATGTACTTGTATAGTTTGTCTATGGTTTTACTTGTGTCTAAAGATTGTAGGTTATGTCTAGGGAACCTTTTTACTATCTCCTAGCACGAGAGGTGGGCCTACGGGTACCACATGTTTGGGTGGAATGTGCACCTTACTCCATTGGGTCCCCAGTTCTTGTTCATGGAAACGATTGCTTCTGTGAGACCCACCAGTTGATACTCAATATTATGCTACTTTATTCTTTTTATATTGACATATTTTGATTCTCGTATAGATTATTAAACTTTATGTTATGATATAGACTAATGCTATATAATTTTATTTGTATTATAATGATTTAGACACTAGACTTTATATTTGATTTCACATTATGATGATTTGAAATTTAGATCTTATATTTGATGTTATTGATGATTATGGATGAATGAGTAGAATTGATGAAATAAAAATTGTGATATGGATATTAATTGCAACATTAGGGATGAAAGTAAAATATTGAGTTTAAATGAAATTATGAATCTTGAATTATTTTTACTGTATGAAAAATTGAGTAAATGTTATTAGGAGAATTCAATGATGATGAATTGGTTTTCTAATGTGACTTAATTGTGATGGAAATTGTATGATGTGAATATATATGTTTCATTTGCTTTGACTATATTATTTTATTGGAAATATTAATGTGTGAAGTTGAGTGTGCAGGTACAAGTTCCATAGCCAATGGAATTGGAGGTCTTCAAGAAACCCAATGTGATAAACCTTGTGAATACCGACTATAGTCCATAGGGACTATAATCTTATTGTGATGTAAAATTTTGTAAAGTGGTTTGAGACTTGAGTGTTATCTTTATTATAAAGTTTTATTTTGTCTTTAAGTTGTTTTTTGTCTTTAAAGTTAGATTTGAGGGTATTTTGGGACTTTGTTTTTTTCTTATTTGAGTCAAAAGGGTTCGAAAAAGATTATTTTATGTTTTTTCTATTTTTTTTAAACCTCTAGGTGTTAACCCAAGGGTTAGGCACTTAATTCAAGTTATATTTTGAACTAAAATCAATATATGACCTCTCAAAAAGGCCTAGATTTGAGGGTGACGAATTTGTAATTGGAATGGGTTGTAAATGGATAAACTTCAATTAGATTCTCATTTATCTTCTATTCTTTGAAAGCAAGAGTTATTTTGGAAACAAATTTAGAGGATTTCTATTTATCTCTTTCTTTTTGGATTGTGGAGGGGTTGGTTTTCTTTTGGATTTGGTAATTTTTGGTTCTGGTTTTTGGAAGAAGCTTGTTTTGGATGAGAAAGTCTAAAGGAAAAACATGGGTCCTTCCATAGTTTTCTTCTTGGAAAGCGTAAGAGGTTGGTTTCAATCCCTTTGTGTTTGTTTTGGTTGAATCTACTAGTTTTTGAAAAGATTGTGCGTAATCATTTGAATTATTATTGTATTTTTATGTGTTGGTTTTTTTTTTTGTGTTGGGTTGTATGGGGATGGCTCCCTATGATTTTGAGAGCTCCCCAAGTATGGAGTTGAGAGAGGATGAACCTCCAATAGGGAAACCTTCAACCTTTGAGAAGCAGAGATTTGGGTATGAGTACCCACATAATTGAAGTATGGGATTTTTTTAGTTTTTTTTTCTAGGTATGAGTACCCACATTATTGGAGTATGAAGTCTCTGGGTATGAGTACCCATGTTATTTTACGGAATTGGATGGATTGATAAATGGAGAGAAGTTTTGATTTTATGCATGATCTATATATATGTTTCCCCATTGGGTAGTGGTGTCTCCTAAGTCTCCCCCTTTCTTGAATCTTTGAGAAGATTCAATGTGAATGTGAATCCTTGGGTTTGGGTGGTATTGTATGTGTATGAGTGTTTTCAATTTTTTTGCAAGTTTTGTGAATGTGTGTAACCCGGTTCCTTTGATGGCCTCCAAGCTCGGGGGTGACTGGTTTTCCAGTCAAAGGTTGTGTGGTGAGCACCCCATTGGCTTTAGAAGAAAGATCGTGTCATGTGTAAGGTTCTACAGATTTTTGAAGAGATATTTAAGATTTGAGGAAGTTTCAAGTTGAGACTATCTTTGTTCTATTATCAATGTTACTGAATGAAAATATTCCATAATGTATACAACCTTAATGGGTTGATTGTAATAGGCTTGGTGAATGTTGCATAGGTTCATGTACAAACCTTCTTGAAAGAATACTTGTAAAGAGAATGTTCCTTCTTTTATCAATCTATTTTATTGAGTGTATAGATTTCTTTTACCATTCCAATGAATGTTTCATGTAAATAAATGTTGTTGTGAAATGTGTCTATTCTATGATTATATTGTTACCCAAAAATAAAGATTGAACAAAAAATAAAAATAAAAATATACTATACCTTTTTGTTACAATTTTTGTGTTGATAACTATTGTATTGAAATTTAACCCAAAAGAAGAAGTCAGAAATTGTATTATGATTTAAGACAAGGAAATAATAAATACATAAATGTATTGCTTTCTGAAGAAAATTCTTCCTTCTTAGTTTTATAAGATTCAAGCTCTAGTTGTAATTCTAAAGCATATATGTATCTTTAACTATTCTTGAATAAAATGTTTAAGGGATTGTTACCATCATAATCTGTTGTAGAAACTTTCAGTTTAAAGTTATGACTAAAGAAAGATTTAAAAGGTTTATTTATTTTTCACTACAAATTTGATATTTTCCAGTATAAAACTTCTCTGTACACAAACAGTATTGTTCCATAAACCAAGCGAAAAACAATCCCATCTATTTTGCATTGATACATTCTGTTGGGAATCACTCTTTTTTTTTTTGGACAGTTGAATAAACCTGTAAAGACATTTTTTTAGAAAAAAAGAAGAAGAATAGTTAGATCCAAATATATAAAGTAATTATATTATTCAAAATTTTGTTGGAAACAATTCAAATTGAAATCTTCTTAAAAATAATAATAAATCAGTGAAGTTTTATTCCTTAGCTTTTTTGGATTTTCTTTTTGCAGTAAAATACAGTGAACTCCACTTCTTTTATTTATGTGTATCGCCTCCTCAAACTAATATTGATCTAGGGTTAAGTATTTTCTTTAAGTTTAATTTTTAGCTTATCTCCCATCGTTGATCTCCTACCAGCGCCTAGAGAGCCATGGGATTATTTATTTTCAATCTTTTACGGGCCTGTAGATTTTATGAAAAAAAAATCAGTTCACCCTTTGATGAGGGGAATAAGTGAATGGTAAAGTGGGAGAAATTTAAGATGGTTGCCAACTTTTAGAATGACTTTAGTGAAGATTTAGTTCATGTTTCAGATTAAAAAGTACATGTCTTGATTTTTATAATCCAAACTTTATTAGAATGAATTCAATAAGATATATTTTATGGGTGGGGAGTATCCATTTAGGGCTCCACGTTTCCCTCTAAAAAGCCCATTCTTAAATTTCAGATTTCTTCATATTCTTTGAATTAAAAATAAAAATAAACTAAATTAGATATTTAGTAATATTATTTTTAGAAGGAAGACATCTTTGTTATTTTGTAAATGGGTTCTTTTTCTTTTACTTATTTTAAATAAAATAAATGGAATATATGTAAATAAATGTAGTTATTTATATGAACTTTTTTTGTTTATATATAAGATAAAGATGAATAATTAGATAAAAGATATATATGTAAGAATTATACTTAAAAATAAAAATAACAATAATTAGTGATATTTTTATGAAGGGTTATTAATCGGAATAATATCTCTAAAATGAATAACAAATAAAGTCATACATGTTAAGAAAGTGTTCTTACAAATCTTATTAGCGAAGCTATGGTGGTAATTAGAATATGGCAAGACATGATGAGTTGACAATAGTAGTGATTAGATGATAATAATAAGAAATACTAATTTATTATATGGATGTTAATATTAATATGAATATAATGGAGTTACATTGGAAAATAATAATATTAAATAGTGAGATGTTTCAATAATTAACATCATATGGAGTGTAAAATTGACATAGAATAATAAGAGCAATTTAAAAAAATTCTATCCAATATTATCGATAATATTAATATTGTTCTTTAATACTGTCTGTAATCTTGTTCAAATTTTCAGGTTACTCTTAATATTAAAACTAGTGCTATTATTAATTTCTATTTTTAATATAATGGTAACATTAATATTAAATTTAAATAAAGGTTATATATATAAATAAATAATAACCTTATTTTTTATTTTTAATCAATGAATCATTTAATTAGAAGTTAAGTTAGTTGTGGAGGTTAATCACAAATAGTAATGGATTTTTTATGAGTAATGTTGAGGGTAAAGTATTTACTTAGTTGATAAATATATATTAACCCATGAATGATAATGTTAAAGTTGTTTTTTTAGTAACTTTTAATTGTAGTATTAATGAATAAAATTGATAATTTTATATTACTACTATAAGCAAAGATAATATTAAATATAAATATTAAGTTTTCCATTAAGGTTATTATTATTATAAACAAAATAAAAATAAAAAAATAGTGTCAATATTATTAATTTGTTGAATAGTATGTTACTATGATCATACGTGGTTGATCATATTTAGTGTTTATTCATTATTATTTCAAAAATAATTTGTTCATTGTGTTCTTCCCTATGTGCAAATTTAGGGCATGACAGCTTCTTGGATGGAGAGCTCATATGTGGATATATGTACTTTCTTATTTGTATCAGCAGAAACTTTATTTGTGTAACACTCCTTTAATGTTAAGGAGGTGGACATTTGTAATATGTAATTGTAAAATTCTATTTGATCTACCTCAATTGGAAAATGAGTATTGTAAGGTTATTTCAAATGTAATGTATAAAAGAATCTTTTGTGTACGTTATATCTTCATTGATGAAATTCAAATGTTATACAATGTATGCTTTTAAGTTTATGTGAATTAAATGCATGCAATGTTAAATACTATTGTCATCTATGGGATTTTCAAGTAGTGTGTTATCACGTTACTTAGGGAATGTTTACAAAAAGTTAAGTAAATGATTACACTTTAAAAAAATTATTACACTATCGTAGTCAATGCAACATTATTTAGGTTACAAGACGAGGCATTATAGATTGGTATCAGAGCCAAGGTTCTAACAATAAATGCTCTAGGTAATTGTGAGCCCATTAGGTTGACCTAGTACGTAGTATCATTTTCTGTTAGCCTTGTCTATTTTATATCTGAGAATTATTTTTGTTTTATGTGTAGGATCATGCCTATGCATCGTACTAGAGGTCATGGTAGAGGTCAAGGTGGAGGTCATGGTCCAATCCCTTAGGTTACTCCCCCTTAGAGCTCCCACGAGACCAGGCATGCGGAACAGTTGGGTCCTCAGTTGGAACAGACAAGTGAGGAAGAGATTCTGATACAGCCAGAGGTTGAGGGAGCTTAGTTGCATCCCCTACTAGAAGAGGTACTTTCTAGACTTGTTTCAAGGTAGGAAGTTGGTCAGGAAGTGGTTAGGGAACACAATAGATCTCCTAGGAGGATTGTTAGTACTATAGAGCAGGATGCCATAGTTGCAAGACATATGAGGGATTTGTTGAGAACACGTCCCCCTACTTTTGATGGCACAAGAGGAGGTCTAGAGGTAGAGACCTGGTTATTGGACTTGGCTAGATGTTTTGCTATGCACCCATATGGTAGCAATACCCGAACTAGATGCACTATCATGCATCTAAGAGGATTTTCCTCTACTTGGTGGTGTTTGGAGGAGTAGAAGCTCCATTTAGAGATTGGGTCAGTTTCTTGGGAGATGTTCCTAGAGAGGTTTAGAGCATGGTTTTTATCTAAAAATTGGAGGCAATGATGAGCTGATGATTTTCACAATTTACGTCAAATGGCTCTATCTGTTGAGCAGTATGAACATAGATTTTATGAACTCAAAAAATATGCAGGAATTGGAGATGATGAGGCAATGTTGGTACAACATTTTATTAGGGGTTGGAATGCCCGCATTAGTGGAATTAGATTCTTCAAACCGAAGACTATGTAAGTGGCAGTTGAGAAAGCATGCATTGTGGAAGAAAATATGGCTCTAGCATTGGTTGGACATATAGGTGTCCAGATAGGAAGTGCTCCTATAGTAGGTGTTGGTCCACATGGTGGTCAGGTACAAATAGGAGGTTCCTCTAGGGACCAACAGACACCCACTAAGGGTGGACAGCAGTAGCAGCGTACTCAGAAGAATAATAATTCATAGCCTCAGCAAGGTAATAGTCCTCAGTCGGGAAAGAACTACAACTGGTGGTGCAACAAGCACAATCGATAGGATTAGCCAACTTAGAGTGTGCAGTCTACTGTCAGTAGAGGTAGCTTTCATCAATCCAATGCACCTTCGAGTGGCAGAGGATTTGGTAGAGGCACTAGTTTTTATTTGTGTGGTCAGCAGGGACACATTGCTAGGCAATGTCCTATGAGAGGTTCTTCAGGATTCAGGCCATGACCAACAACTTCTGAGCCTACAGTTGGTGATGTAGGTCAATCTCATACAATTTATGTTGTGGTTAATAACCACCAAGCCGATCATCAAAACATAGTGTTCGATACTTCAGGTCAGTTATAGGGTGTTAGTGTTACTATTCTTTTTGATTCAGGAGCTATTAATTCCTTTATTTCACCTACCATTGTTGAGTGATGTGGTCTTGTGGTGATAAAGCAAGGTGGTAAGTGGCAGGTAGAATTTGCCTCTGGGGTGAAAGTAGTGGTAGAGAATTTTGTTCATAATTGTGAACTTAGAATTGGTTCAATATCTACCTTAGTGGATCTTCATGTTACACCTTTAGGATCGTATGACATAGTTTTAGGTATGGATTGGTTAGAATCTCATCATGCTATGATAGATTGTCGATTGAAGATATTAGTTGCATTAATGACTTAGGTGAAAAAGTTGAAATCATAGGTGTTCAAAGACATATCTCTTTGTGGATGATTTCTGCTATGCAATTGAAGAGATGTCTTCATCAGGGTTGTCAACTATTTGCAACAATAGTTAGTGATTTGGAGGAAGGAGAGAGTCGAGAGATATCTCTTGATGATCATCCTATCCTCAAGGAATTTTCTAATTTTATTCATGATGATATACCTGGAATGCCACTGAAATGAGATATTGATTTTAGAGTTGACCTAGTTCCTAGAGCTGAGCCTATATCTTGAGCCCCATATAGAATGACTACTCAGGAATTAGAAGAGCTTCGTATCTAGTTGTAGGAAATTTTAGATAAGGGTTTTATTCATCCAAGTGTTTCTCCATGGGGAGTACCTATCATCTTCATAAAGAAGAAGCACAGATCACTTAGATTGTGCATTGACTATTTTCAATTGAACAAGGTAATGATAAAGAATTGATATCCTTTGCCTAGAATTGATGATCTTTTCGATCAAATCAAGGGAGCTAATGTGTTCTCTAAGATTGATCTAAAATCCGGTTACCATCAGTTATGTATTACAGAAGCAGACATTCATAAAATAGCATTCCGTACTAGTTATGGTCACTACAAATTCATAGTAGTACTGTTTGGGTTAACTAATGCACCATCAGTATTCATGAGTTTGATGAATGGTGTCTTTCGCACATACCTTGACCATTTTCTTCTTGTATTTATCAATGATATTTTGATCTATTCAAGAAAAATGAAGGAGCATGAAGAGCATCTGAGACAGGTATTGCAATGCTTGAGGGAGAATCAATTGTACGCAAACCTGAAGAAGTGTGACTTCTTTCAAACTGAGGTGAAATACCTTGGACATGTTATCTCTGGAAAGGGAATTGTTATGGATCCTTCAAAGATTCAAGCTATTGTTGATTGGCTCATGCCTACCAATGTAGTGGAGGTTCGTAGTTTTTTGGGACTTGTTAGATATTATAAATAGTTTGTTCAAGGATTTTCTAGGATTGGTCACCCAATTACTTCTCTTCAGAGGAAAGGGAAGATTTTTTTTTGGATAGAATAGTGTCAGTTGGCTTTTCAGACACTTAAAGAAAAGCTGACTAATACACCTCTATTAATTGTTCCTAATCCTGCTAAGGATTTTGTAGTTTGTACTGATGCATCCTTGGAGGGTTTGGGAGCAATACTGATACAAGATGGGTGTGTGGTCACTTATGAGTCTCGTAAACTAAAAAATCATGAACTAAATTATCCCACTCATGATTTAGAGCTTGCCATAGTTGTTCATTCATTAGTTTGATGGAGAAATTTCTTATTAGGTCATCATTTTGAACTTCATTGTGACCATCGTAGTCTGCAATATATATTTACGCAACCAAATCTGAATGCTAGATAGAAATGGTGGATGGAGTTCTTATGTGAAAATGATTTTGAGGTGATATATGTTCAGGGAAAAGAGAACGTAGTGGCTGACACTCTCAATCGTCATCGACATGAGATTTCTGCTATTACTCTTGAAGTAGATTTGAAGGGTAAAATTTTAGTAGCACTTCCTACTGGTAGATTGTATCAGGAAGTGAAGACAAAGATTGAATCAAGTAGACCTCTAGAGGGTCGATTTATAGGGTATGCTCTTGAACCAGATGGTTTATTGATACATTTAGATCGTATTTGTGTGCCACATTTAGAGGGTCTTTGCATATTGATTATGATTGAAGCACATCGAGCTCCATACTCCGCTCATCTAGGTGTTAAGAAGATGCATGTAGATCTTTGACAACTATATTTTTTGCCTGGTATGAAACGTGATATTGTTGATTATGTATCAAGATGTCTTGAGTGCCAGAGAGCCAAAGCTGAGCATCAACATCCTGCTAGATTATTGCAGGCACATCTCATTCCTGAATGGAAATGGGATATTATATCAATTGATTTCATTGTAGGATTACCTATGTCATCCCATCGATAGGATGCCATCATGGTAATTGTTGATAGATTGACTAAGGTAGCTCATTTTTCTTCTATTATATCATCATACAATGCTTCATCGGTAGCTAGGATATTCATGGAGGACATAGTTAGATTGGATGGGATTCCTCGTAGGATTATATCTAATAGAGATCCTATATTTACTTCAACCCTTTGGACTTCATTATAACATGCTCTAAGTACACAGTTGAACTTTAGTTCAGCATATCATCCTCAAACAGATGGTCAAACTGAGAGAGTTAATCAAATACTTGAGGATATGCTTAGAATGTACATAATGGACCAACAATCATGTTGGGAGGATTATCTGTATTTAGTGGAATTTGTATACAATAATGGATATCAAAGTTCCATAGGTATGCCACCATTTTAGGCATTATACAGATGTCCTTTTTGAACTCCATTGAGTTGGGATCAACTTGAAGATAGAGTGTTGCTTGGACTTGAGATGCTTCGAGACATGGAGCAATAGGTTGACCATATTAGAGAACATCTGATACCAACATAGGATAGACAAAAGAAGTATGCAAATTTTATTGAATCACAGGAAATCATATTTTTTAAAAAATAGGTATAAGTGTTCTCAGAATCGTCGTACGGAGAAATGAACAGAGAAAATTTTAAATTAAATGTGTGTTTGTTTATGGGCCACATGGTTTCCCCCATAGTCACCCCATACAGCGCGATGGCTTTGGAGGCACTTGGCGTTGCACTCACAAGCAGTGACGACTGCCAACATAGTCACCACCCATATGGGTGGGTTGTGCATAATAGTTGACGGTTGTGTATACAGCTGTCAAAACCCTTATAGGGCTTGCTTAATGAATGTTATTTCATTTTTCTTTGTGATATATGAAGTAGGGTAATGTGGATTTTATTTAATGCGAATTTTAAATCTATATATATGTATCTATCTATATTATATTTATTTAAATAAATAAATAAATAAATTTACAATTTAATTTTTTTTTATTGAAAATGTGTATATATGCATATTTTTTATATGTATGTTCTTTTAAATAGTAGAATGAAATGAATTGTATATGAAAATTTTAAATAGATATTTTTTTTAATAATGTATTGCATAAAGAAAAGAAATTGGAGGTTTCGTTATAATGCAAGGATGTGGAATTGAAATCAACTGTTAGTTTTTAAATTTCATATTAATTGAAAAATGAATTATGTTTTAGTTAATTAATTTCATACTTTAAGTTATTGATTGACTAGATTTAGTAAATCCTAATAATAAATGTTTATTATCCATGATTTGTTTTAAATTCTATTTTATCTTTTATTGGGAAAAATGGGAATATATTATATTACAAGTCTTCTAGATAAGTTTTTTTAATGTGGGAATTGTTATTTGTTTAAATACAATCCTTTGAGTTAACTAGGGTAGCGTACATGGTTTTGTATGGTTTTTAGACACCTAATTCTATGAATAGGATGTGTTGTCCATTGTGTTGTGTTTGGTATTAGATTTTGATTTATGTTCACCTTGCCTACCTTAGTTAGTGAACTTAGATTCCTTGTGTTATTCTTAGGGGATTGGCTCTGTGTGAGGGCTGGCACACAAAGTGGTGCCTGGATAACTCATGTAGAGTTAGTAAGTCGATGAAAACTAAATAAACACACTAGATAGTTTAAAATCTTTAATTATATTAATAAGCCTCACTTATGGACTCAAGGGCTAGTCCAATTTTGATAATAAGTTGATAAGGCCTAGAATGAAAAATCAATATCTTGTTATTTTAAAAGATAATCGATTCCGCAATAGTTTGCATGTGGGGTCGGGTTTCGTAAGAGGTTATTAGGGTAAACCAAGTTTGGGGGTCAGAACTGAGGAAGAAACACCAGGGTAACCTATGCAACATTGTGATGACACTCCACCTAAAATAATGGTAACCTTGTGAACTTAGCATATTTGATTATCCTAATTCTGGAAGCACTGTAACCAATAAGTTAAGTATGTACTTGTATAGTTTTTCTATGGTTTTACTTGTGTCTCTGTATTGTAGGTTATGTCTAGGGAACCTTTTTACTATCTCCTAGCATGGGGGGTGGGCCTATGAGTACCACATGGTTGGGTGGAATGTGCACCTTACTCCGTTGGGTCCCTAGTTCTTGTTTGTGGCAATGATTGCTCCTTGGATGGAGAGCTCATATGTGGATATATGTACTTTCTTATTTTTATCAGTAGAAACTTTATTTGTGTAACACTCCTTTAATGTTAACAAGGTGAACATTTGTAATATGTAATTGTAAACTTCTATGTGATCTACCTCAATTAGAAAATGAGTATTGTAAGGTTATTTGAAATGCAATGTATAAAAGAATCTTTTGTGTACATTATATCTTCATTGATGAAATTCAAATGTTATACAATGTATGCTTTTAAGTTTACGTGAATTAAATACATGCAATGTTAAATACTGTTGTCATCTATGGTATTTTCAAGTAGTGTCTTATCACGTTACTTAGGGAATGTTTGCATTAAGTTAAGTAAATGATTACACCTTAAAAAAAAATTATTACACTATCGTAGTCAATGCAACATTCTTTAGGTTACAAGACGGGGCCTTACATATATATATATATATATATATATATGTGTGTGTGTGTGTGTGTGTGTGTGTGTGTGTGTGTGTGTGTGTGTGTGTGCGTGCGCGCCCATGTGTGTGTACGTATATAATTTATATTTAGTGTTCAAAAACAACCCATTAGGTTTGTACATGGATAAAAATTCATAAATCAAATATCCCATACATGTTTTGTTGAAACCCAGGCTTGAACCTCTCATTTCACATGCTTTTCTTCACAAAACTATTGGGGACAGCAGCTATACCTTCTTGATTTATCATCCTACACCATATTCATGCATCGTACAATTACAACAGTATCCATGGGGCCTCTTAAACAAGCTACAGTAATCAAAAAAAGTGTAAAAGCCCCTTTATATCATGTTTGGACTACAAAACCCTCAAAAATAGGGTAACTCAGATTATGATTTGTTGGTGAGCTGTATGGACAAAATCATTAGCACTAGCTCATTCTTGGAGTCTTTTGAAAGAGAAGTGAATCAAGTGGTAGTTAAGTACAATCCTTATAGTGTCTAGGTGAATGAGGTGATCAATTTTGATTGTCCAATTGATGAAGAGTACTTGAAATGGGTAAATTTATATTTAACTAAGGAAGAGTGAAAAGGAGTAGGTTGCTAACGGTTGACAAATTAGCTATTGCAGTTACAACATATTCTAGTTTTGTTTTTTGGTGATAGTCTAGGCACAAAATTCTCGAATTTTTTGTTGCTGCATCAACCATTCTCAGTGGACATGATGAACAAGAAGATTCTCTGGGGAGATTGTTATGGTAACAAATTTTTGGAATATCACAAGGCAACCCAATTGGTTGGTGACACGCGTACTTTCTGGCCCAATGCTTGTTTTCTCCTCCTTTTTCTATAAGAAGGATTTCAATGCCAAAAGTACGAGTTAGCAAGTTAGATATTTTTCGTCAAGTCTAGATGAAGTTGTAGAGCAAATTGTAAAGTTTGATGGTTTTAGGGAAAATGCAATTTAGGTTTTGAGTCATTCTATAGTAGGTTTTGAATTCATGGGGATTTAATGTTTTATGATAGTACTTGCATTTGAATTGATATGATTAATTCAAACTCGTGTCTCTCCATTGTACAAGTATATCTGAATTTTGAATAAAATGATCAAGGGTTGTTTCATTCATCTCACTATTGTGGTGTGTATGATTCTTGTTTTAGGTTTAATTCAAGGAATTAATTAAAATGCTTGAATGGGATTGTAGGTGGATATGTTTTGTATAAGGATTTGATAAGTAGTATTGGGTTAGAATACATATTGATGAGATTGTAAAGCAATGTTATCAAGGATCTTATATGTTATGTGTTAAATCTGTCATAAACCCTTAGATGCTTATAAATCTGACTCCTCCAATGGATATATGGCACGATCTAAGTTGTACTTATTCATATGGTTCAGTAATTTTTTTTCCTTTACCTAGAGCTTGCTACAAATTGTAAATCAATGACTATCTTATACTGTGAAATGTTGTAGTTATCTCATGCTCCAAATAGTTGATATTATTGATAAATAGCCAATTCTATTTGGTATTATCCTATTATGTTGAGCTATTAAATGATATTATATGTTGTTGTTAATGTTGTTTATGATGATGGTGCAGAGTTTGTAAACGCATTAAGGGATCACCCTCCTAGGTCTTACAAAGCCCAAAGTGTAGGAGGTCTTTCAAATCCTCGACAGTTGGTCTAGGTCCTAAGAGCTACCCTTTATTGGAATTGGAAATTCCATAGGTAGATTAGAAGATCAACCTACTTACCATAAAAATAACCAACACCCTGCATATTTTTGTGGTGGAGGTATTAAATAAGAATGGTATGCCTCTATTTCCATTCGATAGATCTCCCTTAGCCTAGCATATACTTGGGCTATGTCTACAATTGCTTCAAACTCATGCGATGAAGGCTATGTGTGATGAAATCCTAGACCTCAACCAAGATGTGGGTATATTATGGGAGTTTTACCAAGACCTGAGGTTGGTGGATAAAAATGTGAAAGACTAAGCTATTTTATTTTTTCTGTCTTATCTTATACCATTTTACAAGAATGGGGGTGCCAATGTACGAGAAGATCTTTGGAAACTAGGCATGAAAATTGAAGGTTAAAGAGAATGGGGGTGCCAAACTTACAGTACTCATTTCCCCTTGGTCATTGATTTTCCCTGAGTGCCCTCAACCTCATCCTCAGCGCTAGTATTGACCTTGTTTTCACTCCAAAATCTTCCTCGGTGTTGATATTGACCTTGTTTTCACTCCTCCAAACTCTTTGTCGGTGCTGGTATTGACCTTGTTTTAACTCAAAACTCTTCCTCCGTGCTGTTATTGACCTTGTTCTCACTCCTCCAAACTCTTCCTTGGTGTTGATATTGACCTTGTTTTCACTCCTCCAAACTCTTCTTTGATGCTGGTATTGACCTTTTTTTAACTCCAAACTCTTCCTTGACACTGGCATTGACCTTGTTTTCACTGCTCCAAACTCTTCCTCTGCACTAGCATTGACCTTGTTTTCACTACTCCAAACTCTTCCTCGGGCTTTCATTGACCTTGTTTTCACTACTCCAAACTCTTCCTCGATGCTAGTATTGACCTTTCACTTCTCCAATTTGATGAGCTACAACCTGGTTTCATTAGGTTTTATAGTATGTTAATTAAGTTCAAAATTTTGGCTCCATTTAGCTAGGTTTTAAAATTCTACAATATAGTTAAGTATATATTAGCTATATTTTACATAATAAATAATATAATTATTCAACTTCTTATAATTATATACTATATTCTTTAACAAAATTATTAAATATGTATAAAATTATTATAATTAATAATTAATAATAAGTATATTTTTATATAATAAAAAATATAATTAATAAAATATATATTTAATATAATAGTAATATATATTAATATGAGAGAGAGAAACTAAATTTTTATTGGTTGTTTCATGTCAACAATCCAAGGATGGCATGTGTCCTTGGGGAGTTATGCTCAGGGTAGCATTCCATTTGATTAAAGATATGATAATTCTCCTTTAAGACCTCTTTAATGTACCTATTGCACACTTAAGGAGACAGATAAATCTAGGGAAGAAAATATAGAGAGAGAGGGAGATAATGACAAGCATACAAATAGAAAGGGAGACAAAGAGATAGAGAGGGGTAGAGAGATAAAGAGATAAGGATGAATAGATAGAGATATAGGGAGGGTGATTGATATATCTCTCCTTGTTGCTCTCTATATCTCTATATCTCCCACTATCTATGTCACTCCCACCTCTTCCCCCCCATCTATTGAGCTATCTCTCCCTCTCCCCCTTTCTCTCTCATTCACTCCATCTCTCCCTCCATCTCTCCTACTCTATATCTTTATCTCTATTTCTATTTTTATCTCCCTCTCACTCCTCTCTCTATCTCTTTCTATCTATATCCCTTTCTCTCCCTCCCCCTCTCTATCTCCACCTCTCTTCCTTTCTCTTCCCATATATCTCCATCTCTCTTTCTCTTCCTATATATCTCTATCTCTCTCTCTCTCTTTCTCTCCCCATATTTTAACTAAGAAGCCATCCAAGCATACAATATTGTATGTTGGTAAAACTATAATAGTGTCTTATTAAACTATAAGTAACTCTTATCTTTCTAATGTCAAGCCTTCTTATAAAAATAGTGTTTTATTAAACTATAAGTGGATTATTGTCACCACTCTTCATTCAACATGAAATGCCAAATGTAGTAATTATTTCGTTGCTTTTTTCAAGTTTCATTAACCAAGCTATTTACTAGGTTGAATAAATTTGTGTTATGACCCTTCATCTCTTTAAAATATTTAGACAATATTAGCGAGATTGGGAAGGGGAGAAAACTAAACTCCTTCAAAATAGGGGTAGTTGTGGGTTTGTTGGTTTTCTTTGTATACTATTTACTTAGTTCCTCTAGGCTAAATAAATAACTTTATATCATTTTCATAGTTGTGTATCCTAACTAATATAGAGTAAGCTTTTTCATTTTAATTGACTACTACATAATAGTTTACGTGTTGAAATAATTGTTTCCATTCTTTGTAGTTTTTACATTGGAATACAAATCATATTTAATTTCATGCCAATATACTTCTTTCATAAAGATATTTGTTTGAAATAAGTGATTCATAACCCATCTAATCAAATCATAATTAACCTATCAAAAAGGCATAGGAATTTTCTAAAGAAAAGAACACTTAACTCAATCATAAGTGTATGGCCTTCGAAGAAAGGAGTGATCCACCTTAGCAATAACAACTGCCTAATTTAGACCTGGGTATGTGTAGGACCATGATGGGTGAAAAAGTGGCAACATGAAAAAGTAGCATTTTGAGCTCGCCAAAAAATGTGAAAATATTGAGTTGACTTTTTTTTTGGGTTGGCTATCAATACATTGCTCCATAGAAATGCCCAAGCCAAAGTACTACAAATCAGATATCTGATTTGTTTTGGATATCCAATTCATGTCTAATATCTAATTTGAAAAACATTTTAAAATGTACATTTTGGTGCTATAAATTGGATATCCTATTTTTGCACATATACCCAAGAGTAATTAGGAGGTGGAGGGTGGGAAAGAGAGAGAGAAAGAGAGAGAGAGGGGGAGAGAGGGAAAGGGAGAGAGAGAGAGAGAGGAGAGAGGGAATGGGAGAGAGAGAGAGGAGGAGGAGAGAGAGGGGGGAGAGAGATAATTAAGAGGGGGAAGGGAGAGAGAGATAGAGAGAGGGGGAAAGGGAGAGGGAAAATGAGAGAGAGAGGGGGGAAAGGGAGAGAGAGATATATAGAGAAAGAATTAGGAGGGGGGAGGGAGAGGGGAAGAGGGGAAGGAGAGAGGTAGAGAGAGAGAGAATTAGGAGGGGGAAGGGAGAGGGGAAGAGTGTTGAGGGTAGAGGATAGAAGGTTTAAAGGGTTTAGGGATGAGAGGGTAGGAGGGAGAAACTTGAGAGAGAGAGAGAGGGAGGGAGTGGGAGAGAGATAAAAGAAGGAAGGGTTAAGGGTAGAGGGTAGAGGGTTTAGGGTTTAGGGATGAGGGGGTATGAGGGAGAGACTTGAGAGAGAGAGAGAGAGGGGGAGGGAGGAGATAAAGGAAGGGAGGGCTATGGCAGAGGGTAGAGGGTTTAAGGGGTTAAGGGTTTAGGGTTTAGGGAGAGAGACCTAAGAGAGGGAGAGGGGTTAAGATATTGAATATACTTAAGAGAGAGCGAGGGAGGGAGTGGGAGAGAGATAGAGGGAGGGAGGGTTAAGGGTAGAGGGTAGATGGTTTAAGGGTTTAGGGTTAAGGATGGAGGGGAGAGAGATAGAGGGAGTGAGTGAGTGAGAGAAGGACCTAAAAGAGGGATAAGGGGTAGGACGGAGAGACTTGAGATTGAGTGAGTGAGTGAGTAGTGCTAGGAGGGAGAGACTTGAGAGAGAGAGATAAAGGAAGGGAGGGTAGAGGGTTTAGGGTTAAGGGGAGAGAGATAGAAGGAGTGAGTGAGTGAGAGAGATCCCTAAGAGAGGGAGAGGGGGTAGGATATTGAAGATACTTGAGAGAGAGAGAGGGAGGGAGTGGGAGAGAGAGTGAGGGATGGAGGGTTAAGGTTTTAGGGTTAAGGGTGGAGGGGAGAGAGATAGAGGGAGTGAGTGAGTGAGAGAAAGACCTAAGAGAGGGAGAAGTCGTAGGAGGGAGAGACTTGAGATAGAGTGAGTGAGTGAGTGAGAGAGAGACCCAAAGAGGGAGTGGTGCCAGGAGGAGAGACTTGGAGAGAGAGATAAAGGAAGGGGAGGGTAAAGTGTAGAGGGTAAAGGGTTTAAGTGGGTTTAGGGTTTAGGGTTTTAGGGTTTAGGAGTAGAGGGAAGAGATATATGAAGTGAGTGAGTGATAGAGAGAGACCTAAGAGAGGGAGAGGGGGTAGGAGGGAAGCTAGGGTTAAGGGTAGAGGGTAGAGGGTTTTAAGGTTACTGGTTTAGGGTTAAGGGTTAAGGGCTTAGGCTAAGTGGCTAGAGGAGAGAGACAGAGGGATTTAGTGAGAGAGAGGGAGGGAGGGAAAGAGATAGAGAGTAGAGCATTAAGGCAAGGGTAGAAGGTAGAGGGTTAAGGTGGAGGCATGAGATAAGATTGAGGAGTGAGAGAGACCTCGAGAGGAGAGAGGGGGTAGGAGGGTGATAATTGAGAGAGAGAGGGAAAGAGGGAGGGAGTGTGAGAGAGATAAGGGGTAGAGGGTTTAAGGGTTTAGAGTTTAAGGGTTTAGGGTTTATGGTTTAGGGTAGAGAGGAGAGAGATAGAGGGTGTGTGTGTGTGTGTGTGAGAGAGAGAGAGAGAGGAAGAGGGGGTAGGAGGGAGAGACTTGAGAGAGAGAGGGTAGAGGGTTTAAGGGTTAATGCTTTAGGGTTTAGGGTTATGGGTAGTGATGGAACTTCAAAGTTTTGTTCTCAGTGTTCTATTTTATCCTACCTTGTGTCTCTGGTCATCTATGGTGTTTGGGAAAAGCCTAAGGATGGGTTTTTACCTTCATTTTCATGTAAGACCCTATTGTTCATCTTACACATTGAATGGGATCTACTTGGCAGTTACTTTTTGGGAAGGATTTAAAATGACTTAAGCCCAATTGCTTCGTATGTATAGGTTGGGCCCCCTTTTGTTTTATTGTTTTATTTCCTTTGCCTAACTTTATTTTTCCTAAGTCTTTTGTTGGTCCCATGTTCCCTCGTTAAAAAAACTTATGTCATTATTTTTCATCAACCTAGTGATGTCCCCTTATTCCTTTAGGGGAGAGGGCCTAGTAGTTGTGCAGGCTAACTTTCTCAGCATGTAGCAATTGACTGGAATATCGTAGAACCTTCATTTTTTAATGAAATATAGACTGGTCTCTTATTTATCTATAACTAAGGTTTAGAGATGTGACTCATCATGCAACTTGCCACATCAGAAGATCTTTTGAGAAGTTTCTAAAATTTCAATTTTTAAAGGTTCGACCAAAACTTAATCATGGAACCCCCAATAGTTGAACCAAAATAATATCATTTGTTGCTTGTAGAATATGATATTTTTATTTAAATTAAAATTAATATACAACCTAAGTGGACCAAATACTTATTGATAACCATAAATATTTGATATCTCTACCTTTTATATTCAACACATATGGACTAATAGTTGAACACAAAAATCTATTTTTGTTATAAAAACAACACACATAATTATTTAAAATACAACTTATATTGAACAAAAATGGACCAATAGTTGAACACTAAAACTTTTGAAAATCCTTCACATTTAATGGGAAATACATGTTATTTATTGTGCTCACCTTTTATATTTGTGATAGGACAAACTATTAATATAAAATTATCCAATGCTTGTACTGATGGAACTTCAAATTTTGTTCCTAATGTTTCACTCATGCCCTACCTTATGTCACTGGTCTTTCATGGTGTTGGAAAATTTCTTAGGGATGGGGTTTTAGCTTTGTCTTCATTTTAAACCCCTTTTTTTACCTAATTCTTTGGTTGGGATATATTTTGTTGTTACCTTTTTTGAAAGGTTTTAAAAACATCTTATGCCCCATCTTTTTGTCTAGGCTTGGTCCCTTTGGTCTTAATATTTTATTTCCTCCACGGGTTTTATTTTCCTAAGTCCTAGTTGGCCCTATGATGAATGGTTTTAAAAAAACTTATGTCATTTTCCATCCGCCTAGTAATGTCCCCTTTCCCTTTAATTAACTTTTATTTTTCAAAAGGATGAATTTCGTGCTGTCGTCGATCAAAATGCCTTCAAGATCAACGGTTGCCTACCATCCCATGATTACGAATTGTAGGATGGTGATATCACAAGCAAGTGACATGTCTCCCATTTGTGGGATCAAATTTTCATGAGCATTCATCAACTATCCTCTGATCTAAGTTTTTCCCCGCCATCCCATGATGGTGCTTTGGTTGATTGTGAAATCATGAGTGGGTGCCATGTGGACTGTACAAGGTGGGTCCTGAGGAAATTTTGTGTGATATATTTTAAATGTTTCATTGCTTCCAAAGAAAAAGATTTAAAATGAAATATTTGACAAGCATGGGGGGGAGAAATTAGGGCAACTAGTCAAGTCAAAGAAGATCTATGATAGGAGATTAGAAGTTGAGTTTGGCTACATCTCAGCCGTTCCCACCATCCCGCAATCAAAAATTGCAAGTTTGCAATATCATGGGCGGGTGCCACATGTCTCATCTGATAAAGCTGAAGGAACAATGAAATACATTAGCTAGCCTTAAATACATTAAAAGGTGGGTTACTAAAGTGCTTGTGAGATGCACATGCTTTAAATCAATGTAGATGTTATAATCTAAGGGAAAAGTTGCCTAACAGTTAATAAAAAGGATGGCGACCATTTTGAAGGAGTGAGATCATCGATGATAAAGATCAACGGTTGCCCACCATCCTGCAATGGTGCTTTGTAGGATTGCGATATTGCACGCAACCGCCATGTGGATTTCCTTCACGACGTATGACATGGTGGGCCCATTATTGCCATGTTGGTGATTATGTCAGCCTGTTTTGAAGGTGGCCATCGATGATTTGATCAAACTAAAGGATCGACGACTCAAATTTAAATCTGCATCAAATATGGTTGGAGTCATTCATCCAACATGCCATTAAGCTTTAATGGTGGATGAGACATTTGCTAGCGTGATTTAATCAACATAAAATCAATTTTCTTATTTTGTTTGTATCACAAAGCATTTAACTATTTTGTAGAGTAGTTTTAGAGCTGAAGGTGGGATTGTGAGTTTCTGCAACTAGAATTTGGGGTTTTTGCAAACAAATCCATGAGTTTATTTTTTGTGCTTCACAGTCATTATGCACTTGAATTTGGGAAAGGATTGGTTGTTTTTGTCAGTGAGTTTGTTGATAAATGTGTTAGGGCTATATTTTAATTATAGATTGTGAGAAATTACAGTAATTTTTTCTATAATTTCCTATCTTTGGTTAGTCTTAGCTACTTGAAGTGTAACATTGTAACGAATCCCTAGTTTGTCTAAGATGGCACCACCCAAGAAACACTCTCACCAAGTTGAATATTTAAAAAGAAACCTATATGATGATTTCTAGGATAAATTTCCCTTTTCAACGAATGATAGAAAGAAAGGATTGGTTCTGATGTGAGGGAAAATCCTGGGGAAAGGGTTAGTGTATAATTGCTCCAGCATTGTTGATGCTAGGATTCCCCTCACTGATTTGGAAATGTTCAGATTATGGTATGGATAGAGGAATTTTCCTCACCCCCTTTCAAATGGATGAATGTATGACATGGGGAAGCTCGTGGTCCCAAATTTGTTCTCTGATGTAGACCTGCTTAGGGAAGTGGCCACAAGGTATGACCTCATCACACGAGTAATTAAGGATAATGATGGAAAGGTTCTATTAAACATTAATAGAGATGATATCCAACAGATTTTTGGCTTGAGTGAACCGAGTGAAGACTTGGTTCCTATCAATCTTGAGGAAATCAACCAGGAATATGCAAAGTTGCTTCCACCTCATCTAGCTAGGGTAGGAAGTTCTAGATTTCATATCAGCCCTAGTGACCAGGAACCTTTTAGATTGAATTATTTTACAAACCATTTCCTGTCCACTTTCTATTCATTGTGTGAGATTTTGGGTTTTAGTCCTGGTATGATAATTCCCATTGCATACATGTTCATGGGGGTGAAAATACAACACCCTAACTTCTCTATGACCTAAGACTTCACTTCTTTCTTGGCTGATAGGATGCATGAGGGGTTGTCTAAGCTGAAGGAAAATGATACTAGCACTCAATTCTTTTGGTATTATATGCTGATGCATATGTTTCTATTTAATAATATTGACTTCTTTTCTGAGAAGATTAAATTAAGGTAATTGGTTGATGGAGAAAGATTGTCAGTACAAATATGGGCTACACATTTATCTTGTAATAAGGAAAGAACTAGTTATGTGCAATTTGATAATTGTTTTTCTTCCAAATTAAGGGATAGATTGATGGAGAATGTACCTAGGATCCCTAAGGAATTACATGATTTCCTCAGGCCAAAGGGCAAGAAGCCAGAATTGAAGGTTTTCCATAACTGGAGTGACATTATCCCATACCCAGTCAGCACTATTTTAAGAGTATATGGTTTTCAAGGAGCCCCTCATATACTACCATACAATGTACCACCAAGAGTGGGGTTTGTAGAATTTATGTTGTAGAAAGGTTGTATTCATGAGGACAACTTCCCTGAAATGGGTAGGGAACATTTTTCCTAGATTATACAATAGTGTCTAATTTTACATTTTCAAAGGGAGGCTAGACACATTTTGATAAATTCTTTGTTGATTACCATTTGAGATTGATTCCAAAGCGGCAACATGATCATGAGGGTTTCTTTGCTCTTTTCAAATAAAGAATAAAAGTTGGAAAATTTGTGCATGAGTTCAACTTCCCTGAGGACCTGATTAGAAATGAGTTTGACCTAAATAGATAGGAGTTGAAAAAGGAGAAATAGATAGCTTATAGTAAGCTACTAGATGTTGTGCATAAAATGGATCCCAAGTATAATCCACTATTGGAGTTCAATCCCCACCATAAGAAAATTGATTTTCTGATGGAGAAGTTCAAAGAGATTATGGGCACCTTGAGAACCAAGAAGATAAACTTAGAATTGAGTCTGGGTGTACAAGAACAAGGTGTCAGGCCAATTGAAACAAGGCCAGTATACCAGCCTATAGAAAGGTGGCCCATTTATAGGAGGAAAAAGGATAGTAGCAGTGATGAGGAAGAAGTGGACAGAAAAGGAAAGAAAATAATGAAGGTGCCTCCACAACCAGGTCCAAAATTCAAAGTGTCTAGGGCAATCAAAATAATTTATTTAGAATCATCACCAAAAGATAATCCCTCATCACCACCATCTGAGCCAAGCCCTAAGAGGCAAAGAATTGATCAACCACAGGAGGATTTGATGGATGAGATTATTGTTACTAATCAGGACATGTAGGTTGGTATGCCTTCCCCTCCTAGGCCAGCTGAATTGGTTTTATCTGATTTAGATATGAAAGGAAAAAGTGCACAAGATGCAAGAATGTAAGCATGCAAGGAGTTTCTAGATGAAAACACATTTGTAAAAACTCTTGTATTCTTGAAATTAGTATGGAGGATGAAATTTGAAGAATATCACGATAAATGTAGGCAAAGAAGAGAAAAAAGGCCTAACAAGTCAGACCAAGGGAATGATGAGGAGGTAAAAATTGAATTAATTTAAGAATTCAAGAACATCACTCCTAAAGAAGGAAGAAAACTAGTGACTCGGGCTGGTGTATTGATTCTTCTTGAATGGGACATTGCAGATGCAGTATCCTTTAATGCTATTATGAGGTCCAAGAATCCCTTTCAAGACTCTAAAGAAGTCGAGCCAGCATTGCAAAACTCTGCCTTCGGTGAGGAATATGAAACTTTGGCAATTTGGGGATTGGCCCCACAAGGGAGAAAACTAGATGTTTCTGATATTAATTCAAATTTCAGAGAAGGATTAATAATAAAGAGAGCTTCAGAGACCTCAACCACTGAGGCCACTAATTTTACTGTGAATGTGGCCAAATTGGCCCAAAAGAATGCTAAAATGGAGGAAGTTGAAAAGAAAATCCTAATGGAGAAGTATAACATTTTAATTGAAGAATACAACAAGATGCAACTGAGGAATATTGAGTTGCAAACTAAGGTGGAAAGGTTCAGGTATAGATAGACTAGGGAGACATCAAGTGCTCAGGGACCAGTACATTACCTTCCGTAGCATGGTCAGTGCCTCTTGCTTCTCTAATTGTTTCCACACCATGGTCTCCCAGTCAGAATCCTACCCTCACCCCTCCTTTAGAACAAATTGATGAAGAAACATAGTGCTTTGTTGATCCTATGAAGAAGTAGCTCATGAAAAAAATTGATGAATTACAGACATCAGTAAAGGTAAGAGAGGAGGGATTTCTTTCAAAAGAAAAGGAGATTGTTACTACTATCTTGAGGAATTTAAATGAAAAAGTAGATAGTAAATTACTATCTATACATTCTTTATATTCTTTGTTGTTGGAAGCAATAAAGAATATTGATAGGGATCAAGAGGTAGTGATACCAATAATTGAAAATTGGATCCCTAGGGCTAGTGATCTAGATATCATGTATAAAGCCTCAAGGTTTGATATAAATAATAGGCCCCAATCATTAAAGCCTACTCATGTGTTAGTAAAATCATTTCAAGGTTTTCAGACCTTACCAGATGACTTGAGTAGGAAGATTAGGGAGTTGGTGAAGAATTTCAATGATTGGGGTAACACATTGTTACTTGATATAATTGATGAGCAGGGCAAAATCAGAACACTCCAACAATGGTAGGATCAAGCAAGTAAGGTCATCAATGATCAAATTAAATTAATTTGTGATGACTCAGATTATGATTTTTTAGTGAGTTGTATGGATAAGATTATTAGTACCAGCTCATTTTTAGAATATTTTGAAAGAGATGCAAATCAAGTAGCGGTAAAATACATGCCTTATAGTACAAAGGTAAAAGAGGTGATTAATTTTACTGGCCAAATGATGAAGAATACTAGAAATGGGTAGCTAAGTATTTGACTAAGGAAGAGTAAAAGGAATGAGTTGCTAACAAGTGGTAAATTAGATATTGTGGTTACAATGGTTCTAGTTTTGCATTGATGACATTCTCAGTGTGGGTTTGACATGATAAACAAGAATATTCTCTAGGGTGATTGTTGTTGTAACAATTTTTGGAATATCACCAGGTGTTCCAATTGGTTGGTGATGTGTAAATTAATGATAATAAGTTTCCACAATCCATATCATAAGTTTTTTTATAGCTTCTGGATTTGATTGTGTGCAAAAATTTTTTAGCATCAACGTTTCGGATCACACTACATGATCCATCATCAGGATGAAAGAGAGCATGAGAAATGAAAGGATAATTGCAGACTTAGACAGGATAAAAATAACAGAGGAGGGGGAAGGTAGGGAGGCATGTAGACCAAGGAAAAAACTAAAAAAGAGGAAGAACAACAACATAGAGAAAAAATAGAAGACCAATTACAATAAGGGAAGAGCAAAAGAAAAAACAAGAAGGAAGAAAAACCAAGAATTATGAATAAAAAAAAAAGAAGCAAGGGGACATCTAAATGCAATGAAATAGGAATAAATGCAGATAAGAATAAATGAAAAAAATCAAACAAGAAAGAGAAGGATAAAGATAAACGGGAAAATGAATAAACCCAATGATAAAAATATCAAAGAGAAAAAGGAAGGAGAAGGTAAAAATTAACAATAAAGGAAGAAAGAAAATTAACAAAGGAATAGAGCGAAGGTCAAAGAGAAGAACAAATTAAATCTATAAATAAAAACACTTCAAAAAGGAAAATAAATGAAAGAACATGGAAGGAAGAAAGAGGGAAAATAAACTAAAGAATAAGAAGATAAGCAAGGAAGAAAATAGAAAGGGGAAAAGGAATATAAAGAATAATGTCAACGAAAATAAGGGAAGAGAGGCAATTATGAGTAAAGAGGAAGGAAAGAAGTAAAGAGGCAAGATGCAAGTGAAAGGAGATAAGCAAAAAAATAAAAGAGACAATGCCAATAAGTGAACAAAAGAAGGAACAAATCTTACAAGAAAAAGAATATTCCTATATTCTTATTCCTATAAGAAAAAGAATATTCATATATTCCTATATTAAAAGAATAAGAATATAGGAATATAGGAAAATAAATGAATATACATGGAAGGAAGAAAAAAGGAAATAAAACCAAAGAATATAAAGAAAAGCAAGGAAGAAATTAGAAAGGGGGAAAAAAAAATAAAATAAAAATTTAATGTCAATGAAAATAAGGGAAGAGAGGCAAATAAGAGTAAAGAGGAAGGAAAGAAGTAAAGAGCCACAATGCAAGTGAAAGGAGATTAACAAAAAAATGAAAGAGACAATGCCAATAAGTGAACACAAGAAGGAACAAATCTAACAAGAATAAGAATATAAATATATACAAAAAACAAAAATTGCAACAAGAACAATAAAAGAAAAAGGAAAAAAGAAAGAAGATTAAATAAACCTAGAGAAAGAAAATAAGAAAGGAATTAACAACCTTGAAAACACAAAAAAATAAATAAAAATAAATAAATAAAAATAAAAATAAAAGAGATTGGGTAAAGAGAAAAAAAATAACGAAACCAAAAGAAGGAAAACAAGAAACGCAAAAAAGGAAAGAAAGAAATCAAATAAAGGAAATGAATAAAATAAATAATAATAGATAGACAAAGGAAACAAAAATAACCCTCGAAGAATTTATATATAAATAAAGCAAGAGAAACCAAAGAGTAAATGAAAGAATAACACACAAGAAAATAAGAAAAACAAAAAGAGTTAGTAGACCAAAGAGAAATTGAAAAGAGGAAAAAGACCCTTGTGGATACGATAGACTCTACGAAGATGATAAGGATGAAAAATAATAAAGAGAAGGATAAAAATGAATTGACACAGGAGAAATAGGAATAAACACAAGAAAAATGAAAAGAAAGCCAACAACACGAAAAGGAAGAAAAACAAAAGAGAAAAATCTAAAAACCTATAAGAATAAAAACAAAGGAAAAGAGAGAAAGAATATCAAAAAGAAAAAACAAAGGAATATGTATATAGATATATATATATATATATAATTATTGAGATTATTGGCCCGTATATATATATCTATAAAAGGGCCAATAATCTCAATGTATATATATATATATATATGTATATATATATATATATGTATATATATATATATGTATATATATATATGTATATATATATATATATATATATATATATCTAAAAAGCAAAGATCTCAATGATAATTGAGAAAAAGAAACTCAAGCAACGGAAAGAGGAAAGAAAAAACAAAATGAAATCCAGGAAGAGAAAAAACAAAAAACACACCAGGGCACAAACGAACACAATAGTCACGACAAGACTAAGGAAAAAGAGAACGAGAGAGGACAAAAATGAAAGGAGGAGGAGAAGGACAAACAAAAGGAGACACCAAATCACCTGAGGCGAAAAAACTTAAGAGAAAGCGGAGGATGATGAGAGAAGAGAAGGGGGGGAGGAAAGAGACAAAAAAGAGAGAGGGGGGAAAAAAAGGGGAAAGAAAAGGCTAGGATTGAACCTCGTTACGAAGGTTAGAAAGTAAGGGATGCCAAGTGATACTAACACCCCAACCCTCATCCCGGTTGAGGTTAGAGGGGTGGTTGCTAATGTGAATGGCTTCCATGAGCTTCCTTTTGAAAAAGTTGTCTTCTTTGCACAAGATCTGAGTGTTTTCTAAGTGTATGTGGTGCTTAGTTGTAGAAGAGTGGTCCGCAAGGGCAGATTTAACAACTCGATCATGTTTGATGTCCGCACTATGCTCCTTAATTCTTGTACAAAAAGAATGACCCGTTTCACCTATATAAGGGATACCACATGAGCAAACAACCTTATATACACCGGACTCAAGTAATATGTCTCTCGAGTCCTTGAGAGAGGGTAGATGGTGTTTCACAGTGGAGAAAGGTTTGAAAGCACAATGAAGTCCTTTCTTTGAAAGGATCTTGGAGATTTTTTGCGAAATACCTTCAATATAAGTTAACGCAACACCAAGGAAAAGATCAAGCTTAGAGGTGGAGGAATTGGAGTGGAACCTCTCCCTAGCATGGTTGAAGGCTCTAGAGATCTGTTTGCTATTGTAACCATTAAGGATGAAGACTTTACGAAGATGGGCCAACTCTTGGTCCAAGTAATCTTCATCACAGATACGAAATGCCCTCAAGGCAAGGGTTTTGAGGATACCACTTTTTTGACTAGGGTGGTGATGAGAAGACAGGTGGAGATAGAGGTCGGTGTGGGTGGACTTACGGAAAACCCGACGACCAAGGGAGCCATCAGATTTTTTAACAAGCAAGATGTCAAGGAAAGGGATTTGACCATTAGATTCAACCTCCTTAGTAAAGGAGATACAATGGGCCATGTTGTTGAGGTGGGCATGAAATTCTTCTAATTGGTCGAGCCCATGTGGCCAACAAACATTGGTGACATCTACATACCGCTTCCACCATTTTGGCTTGAGGGGGAAGGAGAAGAGGGATAACTCTTCAAACTGCTCCATGTAGAGGTTAGCAATGACAGGAGAGAGCGGAGAGCCCATGGCTACACCATCAACTTGTTCATAAATGACATTTTGGAAAGAGAAGAAGGTGGATTTAAGGCACAACTCAACGAGTGAGGCAATTTCATTATTAGTTTTGCGTCTGATAATATCAATGGCGTCAGGGATGGGAACCTTGCTGAAGAGAGAAACAATGTCAAAGCTCACTAAGATGTCATTATTGTCGAGCTTGACGTTCTTGATAATCCCATTTCGTTGATTTTATCATATGAAATCCTCGACAAGATTGCATTACAATCTCATCAATATGTATTATAACTCAATACTACTTATCAAATCCTTATACAGAACATAGCTGCCTATAATCCCATTCAAGAATTTTAATTAATTCCTTGAATTAAAGCTAAAATAGAATCATACACACAACAACAGTGAGATGAATGAAACAACCCTTAGTTATTTATTCAAAGTTCAAATATGCATGTACAGTGGAGAAACATGAGTTTGAATTTGTCACTACAACTCAAATGCTAGTACTGTTATATAACATTAAATCCCCATGAACTCAAAACCTATTACAAAATGACTCAACTTAAATTGCATTTTTTTCTAAAATCATTGATCTTTACAATTCGGTCTACAACTTTACCTATATTTCGACCAAAATTTTCTAACTTGCTAACCTGTACTTCTAGCCTTGAAATCCTTCTTATAGAAAATGAAGGAGAAAACAAGCATCGAGCCATAAACTACACATCACCAGTTTGTTTATAGCTTCTGGATTTGATTGTGTGCAAAAAAATTTTAGCATCAACGTTTCGGATCACACTACATGATCCATCATCAGGATGAAAGAGAGCATGAGAAATGAAACGATAATTGCAGACTTAGATAGGATAAAAAGAAGAGAGGAGGGGGAAGGTAGGGAGGCACTTAGACCAAGGACAAAACTAAAAATGAGGAAGAACAACAACATAGAGAAAAAAGAGAAGACCAATTACAATAAGGGAAGAGCAAAAGAAAAACCAAGAATTATGAATAAAAAAAAAAGAAGCAAGGGGACATCTAAATGAAATGAAATAGGAATAAATGCAGATAAGAATAAATGAAACAAATCAAACAAGAAAGAGAAGGATAAAGATAAACGGGAAAATGAATAAACCCAATGATAAAAATATCAAAGAGAAAAAGGAAGAAGAAGGTAAAAATTAACAATAAAGGAAGAAAGAAAATTAACAAAGGAATAGAGCGAAGGTCAAAGAGAAGAACAAATTAAATCTATAAATAAAAACACTTCAAAAAGGAAAATAAACGAAAGAACATGGAAGGAAGAAAGAGGGAAAATAAACTAAAGAATAAGAAGATAAGCAAGGAAGAAAATAGAAAGGGGAAAAGGAATATAAAGAATAATGTCAACGAAAATAAGGGAAGAGAGGATAGAAAGTAAAGGATGCCAAGTGATACTAACACCCCAACCCTCATCCCGGTTGAGGTTAGAGGGGTGGTTGCTAATGTGAATGGCTTCCATGAGCTTCCTTTTGAAAAAGTTGTCTTCTTTGCACAAGATCTGAGTGTTTTCTAAGCGTATGTGGTGCTTAGTTGTAGAAGAGTGGTCCGCAAGTGGAGATTTAACAACTCGATCATGTTTGATGTCTGCACTATGCTCCTTAATTCTTGTGCAAAAATAATGACCCGTTTCACCTATATAAAGGATACCACATGAGCAAACAACCTTATATACACTGGACTCAAGTAATATGTCTCTTGAGTCCTTGAGGGAGGGGAGACGGTGTTTCACAGTGGAGAAAGGTTTGAAAGCACAATGAAGTCCTTTCTTTGAAAGGATCTTGGAGATTTTTTGCGAAATACCTTCAATATAAGGCAGTGCAACACCAGGGAGAAGATCAGGCTTAGAGGTGGAGGAATTGGAGTGGAACCTCTCCCTAGCATGGTTGAAGGCTCTAGAGATCTATTTTCTATTGTAACCATTAAGGATGAAGACTTTACGGAGATGGGCCAACTCTTGGTCCAAGTAATCTTCATCACAGATACGAAACGCCCTCAAGGCAAGGGTTTTGAGGATACCACTTTTTTGACTAGGGTGGTGATGAGAAGACGCGTGGAGATAGAGGTCGGTGTGGGTGGACTTACGGAAAACCCAACGATCAAGGGAGCCATCAGATTTTTTAATAAGAAAGATGTCAAGGAAAGGGAGTTGACCATTAGATTCAACCTCCTTAGTAAAGGAGATACAATGGGCCACGTTGTTGAGGTGGGCATGAAATTATTCTAATTGGTCGAGCCCATGTGGCCAACAAACATTGGTGTCATCTACATACCGCTTCCACCATTTTTGGTTGAGGGGGAAGGAGAAGAGGGCTGACTCTTCAAATTGCTCCATGTAGAGGTTAGCAATGACAGGAGAGAGCGGAGATCCCATGGCTACACCATCAACTTGTTCATAAATGACATTTTGGAAAGAGAAGAAGGTGGATTTAAGGCACAACTCAATGAGTGAGGAAATTTCATTATTAGTTTTGCGTCTGATAATCTCAATGGCGTCAGGGATGGGAACCTTGGTGAAGAGAGAAACAATGTCAAAGCTCACTAAGATGTCATTATTGTCAAGCTTGACGTTCTTGATAAAATCAACGAAATGGGATTATCAAGAACGTCAAGCTAGAAAATAATGACATCTTAGTGAGCTTTGACGTTGTTTCTCTCTTCACCAAGGTTCCCATCCCTGATGCCATTGAGATTATCAGATGCAAAACTAATAATGAAATTGCCTCACTCGTTGAGTTGTGCCTTAAATCCACCTTCTTCTCTTTCCAAAATGTCATTTATGAACAAGTTGATGGTGTAGCCATGGGCTCTCTGCTCTCTCCTGTCATTGCTAACCTCAAGAATGTCAAGCTCGACAATAATGACATCTCTTCCTGTCTCCGCTCTCTATCTTTCCTTCCTCTTTACTCAACAACCCGCAGCATAATGTATTAAAGACACATCAAAGTATTTATCATTCATTTAGCTTCACTAGATGAGACACATGGTGCTCACCCGCGATATCATGATCTTGCAATTTCCGATTGCAAGATGGCAGGGAATGACTGGGATGCAGCTAGACTCAACTTCTAATCTCCTATCCTAGATCTTCTTTGACTTGAATAGTTTCCCTAATTTCTCCTTTCTATTTTCTTCCTATTGTGTCGAGCTATTAAGTGAGATTATCTATTAGTGTTAATGTTGTTTATCAATATGTTCTTCCCTCAAATAATTTCCCCTTTCTATTTTCTTCCTTGCTTATCTTCTTATTCTTTAGTTTATTTTCCCTCTTTCTTCCTTCCATGTTCTTTCGTTTATTTTCCTTTTTGAAGTGTTTTTATTTATAGATTTAATTTGTTCTTCTCTTTGACATTCGCTCTATTCCTTTGTTAATTTTCTTTCTTCCTTTATTGTTAATTTTTACCTTCTCCTTCCTTTTTCTCTTTGATATTTTTATCATTGGGTTTATTCATTTTCCCGTTTATCTTTATCCTTATCTTTCTTGTTTGATTTGTTTCATTTATTCTTATCTGCATTTATTCCTATTTCATTGCATTTAGATGTCCCCTTGCTTCTTTGTTTTTTATTCATAATTCTTGGTTTTTCTTCCTTATTGTTTTTTCTTTTGCTCTTCCCTTATTGTAATTGGTCTTCTCTTTTTTCTCTATGTTGTTGTTCTTCCTCTTTTTTAGTTTTGTCCTTGGTCTACGTGCCTCCCTACCTTCCCCCTCTCTTCTTTTTATCCTGTCTAAGTCTGCAATTATCCTTTCATTTCTCATGCTTTCTTTCATCCTGATGATGGATCATGTAGTGTGATCCGAAACGTTGATGCTAAAAAATTTTTGCACACAATCAAATCCAGAAGCTATAAACAAACTGGTGATGTGTAGTTTATGGTTCAATGCTTGTTTTCTCCTTCATTTTCTATAAGAAGGATTTCAAGGCTAGAAGTATGGGTTAGCAAGTTAGATAATTTTGGTTGAGTCTAGGTAAATTTGTAGAGCGAATTGTAAAGATCAATGATTTTAGAAAAAAATGCAATTTAAGTTGAGTCATTTTGTAATAGGTTTTGAGTTCATGGGGATTTAACATTTGTTATATAATAGTACTAGCATTTGAGTTGCAGTGACAAATTCAAACTCATGTTTCTCCACTGTACATGCATATTTGAACTTTGAATAAATAACTAAGGGTTGTTTCATTCATCTCACTATTGTTGTGTGTATGATTCTATTTTAGCTTTAATTCAAGGAATTAATTAAAATGCTTGAATGGGATTATAGGCAGATATGTTCTGTATAAGGATTTGATAAGTAGTATTGAGTTATAATACATATTGATGAGATTGTAATGCAATCTTGCCGAGGATTTCATATGTTATGCATTAAATCTATCATATATCTTTAGATACTTATGAATTTGACTCCTGCAATGGATATATGCCACTAATCTAAGTTGTAATTACCCATATGATTTAGTATTTGTTTGTCTTTTCCTAGAGATTGCTACAAATTGACAATCAATGACTAACTTATATTATGGATTGTGTTGTAATTATCTCATGCTCCAGATAGTTGATATTACTGATGAACAACCAATTTAATTTAGTATTATCCTATTGTGTCAAACTATTAAGTGAGATTATCTATTAGTGTTAATGTTGTTTATGATAATGCTGCAGAGGTTGTAAAAAGATTAAGGGATCCCCCTCCTAGGTCTTGCAGAGCTTGAAGTATAGGAGGCTTTGTTCAAGTCCTCGTCAGTTGGTCCAGGTCCTTCGAGCTGCCCTTAATTGGAATTGGCAATTCCATAGGTAGATTAGAAGAACAACCTGGTTACATTTTTTAGTAGTAAAAAAAATACCAACATGTACATTGCAACCTCAATGGTTGTACACATAAGAACAATGTTTTTTCACTATGATAACAATACTTGTTTAAATGAGTGTCTTATTTTATTAAATGAGTATTTTATTTTTTCAATGATATACTTATAGTGGAGAGTTGTGATATTTGATTTGAAATAAAAAAATACTACTTATTTCACTTCTTCATGAATGTATTAATGTTTTTTTTATATAACATTTAAAGGTTCTCATGTACTGATGGAACTTCAAATTTTGTTCCTAATGTTTCACTCATGCCCTGCCTTATGTCACTGGTCTTTCATGGTGTTGGAAAATTTCTTAGGGCTAGGGTTTTAGCTTTGTCTTCATCTTAAACCCTTGTGTTTACCTAATGCATTGTTCGAGATCTATTTCACTGTTACCCTTTTTGAAGGGTTTTAAAAACATCTTATGCCCCATCGTTCCATCTAATCCTAGTCCCTTTGGTCTTAATATTTTATTTCCTTTGCGGGTTTTATTTTCCTAAGTCCTCGTTGGCCCTATGTTGAACAATTTTAGAAAAACTTATGTCATTGTTTTCCATCCACCTAGTAATGTCCCCTTTCCCTTTAATGAATGGTTTATTTTTCAGAAGGATGAAATTTATGCTGTCATCAATCAAAATTCCTTCAAGATCAATGGTTGCCTGCCATCCCGTGATCAGGAATTGTAGGATAGCGATATCGCGAGCAGGTAACACATGCCCCATCTGGGGGATCAAATTTGTGTGATTGTTCATCAACTATCCTTTGATCTTAGTCATTCCCCACCATCCCGCGATGGTGCTTTGGTTGATTGCAAAATCATGGGAAGGTGCCACGTGGATTGTACAAGGTGGGGCTTGAGGAAATTTTTGTGCGATATATTTTAAATGTTTCATTGCTTCAAAAGAAAAACATTTAAAATGAAATATTTGACAAGGCTAGGGGGAAATTCATTAAAAATGAGTAAAAGCGGAGAAATTAGGGAAACTATTCAAGTCAAAGAAGATCTACGATAGGAGATTAGAAGTTGAGTCTAGCTGCATCCCAGTCATTCCCTGCCATCTTGCAATCAAAAATTGCAAGATCATGATATCATGGGCGAGCACCATGTGTCTCATCTAGTGAAGCTGAATGAATGATAAATACTTTGATGTGTCTTTAATACATTATGCCGTGGGTTATATTTATTAATGTCTTAATATTAGTTTATAAATTGAACATTAATTATAAATATTTTAAAATAAATTAAGTATTTCAATCTTAAATTTTAATATTTGACATTACAAATAAAATTAAACTAAATTCTAATTTTTAAAATACATAAAATATTTATTATCTATTTAGTTTTACTAATTATCTAATACAATTAAATTAAATATTCATTTTATATTAATTAAACAATTATTAATTAGAATTTTAGAATAAATTAAGAAATAAGATCTATATAAAATCAACTTTTCTATTTTTTTTCTTTGTGTCCAAATAATTTCATTTTCTAGCATTATACTAAATTCTAGATATCATAATTAAACACAAAACTTTATTCTATTCTAATCCTAACCCTAGTTAAACTCTAACCCTATTTGGACTCTAAACCTTACCCTAATTGAACACTAAATCTAATTGTAATTGACCACTAAGCATAATTGAATTCTACCTCTAACCCTAACCCTAAATCTAACTAAACCCTAAACCTAACTCTAATCAAACCCTAACCCAGACCTACTTGATTCATAATCGTAACCCTAACCCAAACCCTAATTCAACATTTATTGAACACTAGTCCTAATTGTACCATAACCCTAACTTTGAACTACAGTTGAACTCTAATCCTAACCCTAACACTAATTCTTATCCTAATTGAACCTTAATCCCAACCCCAACCTTAACCTTGACCCTATTTGAACTCTTATTGAATTCATAACCTTAATTAAACCCCAACCTCATCCTCAATCCTAACCCAAATTGAACATTAATTGAATCAAAAACCTAACCCTAAGTGAACACTAATCCTAATTGAACTCTAAGGGTTAAGGGTTTAGAGTTTAAGGGTTAAGATATTAAGGGTTTAGAGTTTAAGGGTTAAGGGTTTAAGGGTTTAGAGTTTAAGGTTTAGGGTTAAGGGTAGAGAGGAGAGATATAGAGAGAGTGAGTTGAGAGTGAGAGGGTAGAGGGTAGAGGGTTTAAGGGTTTAGATTTTATGGGTTAAGGGTTTAGGGTTATGGGTAGAGGGGAGAGAGATAGAGGGATTCAATGAGAGAGAGAGGGAGGAAGTGGAAGAGAGATAGAGAGTAGAGGGTAGAAGGTGGAGGGTTAAGGGTAGAGGGGAGGGAGATAAGAGTGAGTGAGAGAGAGAGGCAGAAGGTGTAGGAGGGTGAGACTTGAGAGATAGGGAAAGAGGGAGGGAGTGGGAGAGAGATATGGGGTAGAGGGTTTAAAGGTTTAGAGTTTAAGGGTTTAGGGTTTAAGGGTAGAGGGGAAACACATAGAGGGAGTGAGTGAGAGAGATAGATAGAGACCCAAGAGAAAGAGGGGAGTATTGAGAGCTTGAGAGAGAGAGAGAGAGGGTAGAGAGTAAAGGGTTTAAGGGTTTGGAGTTTAAGGGTTAAGGGTTATGGGTAGAGGGGAGAGAGATAGAGGGATTTAGTGAGAGAGAGCAAGAGATTCATCTCACTATTGTGGTGTGTATAATCCTCATTTTATCTTTAATTCATGGAATCAATTAAAATACTTGAATGGGATTATAGGCGGATATGTTTTGTTTAAGGATTTGATAAGTAGTATTGGGTGAGAATGCATACTAATGAAATTGTAATGCAATATTGTCAGGGATCTTCTAAGTTATATGTTATGTATTAAATCTTTCATAAACCTTTAGATGCTTATGAATTTGACTCCTACAATGGATATATGGAACTGATCTAAGTTGTACTTATTTGTGTAGTTCAATAATTTCTTGTCTTTGCCTAGAGCTTGCTAAAAATTTCAAATTAATGACTATGTTTTACTATAGATTGTGTTGTAGTTATCTCATGCTCCACATAGTTGATATTATAGGTGAACAACCAATTTTATTCAATATTATCCTATTGTGTTGAGCTATTCAATGGGATTATCTATTATGTGTTAATTTTGTTTATGATATTGGTGCAGAGGTTGTAAACACATTAAGGGATCACCCTCCTGGGTCTTGCAGAGCCCAAAGTGTAGGAGGATTTTTAAATTCCTCGTTAGTTGGTCCAGGTCCTTCGAGTTTCCCTTGATTAGAATTGGAAATCCCATAGGTAGATTAGAAGACCAACCTAGTTACAATGTAAAAAACAAACCAACACCCTTTACCTTTACCCTCTACCCTCTATCTCTCTCCCACTCTAAACTCTAAACCTTTCCTTGTATTCTTTTATAATTTTTATTATTCTTATTTATTTTACACTTACATTTACAAATACACATACATATGCATTTACTATTTCATTTATTTCTCATGTAGTTTAATAGTTTGATCGATTTCATATTATATGTGTTGAAGGCTTTAGAATTTCAATTACACTAATTTATGGATATGTTGTATCTATAACACTACAAAACCATATTCTCTTTTCATTTACACTTGCATTTAGAAATACACATTTATATACAAAGATATAGATTTCTTTAATGATATGTTGCATTTATTGTTCTAGGAGAGCATCTAGTAATTGCATTTACATTTACATTTAAAAATACATATACATATATACATACATACATACATACATATATATGTGTGTGTGTATGTATATCATTTATATTCAATGTTCAAAAACAACCCATAACATATGCACATGGATAAAAATTCATAAAATCAGATCTCCCATACATGTTTTGTTGAAACCTAGGCTTGAACCTCTCATTTCATATGCTTTTCTTCAAAAAACTCTTGAGGACAACAACTATACCTTCTTTATTTCTCATCCTATGCCCTATTCATGTATTCTACAATTAAAACAGTATCCATGGGGCCTCTTACACAAGCTACAGTAATCACAAAAAGTGTAAGAGCCCCTTTATATCATGTTTGGACTACAAAACCCTCAAAATAGGGTAACCAGGCTATATGGAAAGAAATGAAGCTTTCTAGCTCAAATCAACGCCTTAAGCCCACAAATCATATTCAAATCAAAGCTAACACATATCTTCACTACCTGGAATTGATTTCACATCAAAATATGGCTGAATGTGACCATACGTTGCTACATAACAGGAAAAATAAAGAAATTTTGAAGAAAAACACAGATTTTCGAATGTCAAGAGCTTGTGTTTTAAATCCTCAACCATCTACAACCATTGCAATGATCACAATATTCCTTTTAAAAGCCTTTACATATCAACCACTGAATAACCACCTCTACAACTAAATTTTTAATCTTTTATGATCACATGAAACATAAAACACACTAATTTCAAGGTTGTTAACATCATTATTGAAATGTTTTAATTTTTTGACCTTTCAAACATTAAAAAGTACATCATTAAATTAATTATGTAATGGCATAAAAATTAAAACATAATGAATTAATTATGTAACTATTATTAAGTAAAAATAATTCTATCAAGAAATTAATATTGAGATAATATAATTGCATAACTTATACATTTCAATGTCGTATGATTCTTTCTTTCATCCAACTTGTCTATATCATCCAATCCAAATTTGACATTGTAAGGATTGGTCATAATATCATCATCATCTAGGCTTCAGCTCAATAATGTCATCATCCACACAGAGTATCATCATCTTCTTCATGAATATGAATTCCTTACATCATTAGATCTAGTTCCTCCTTCTGACATCTTCTTTCATCGTGACATCACTAACCAACTTATTAAGTCTCCTGATCATCATCTGCTCATCTCTTAGTTGTTCTGCATTTTCTTTCCACCACATGCATTCTTACCAACCTTTCCTCTGGATCATGTCTACACAGCAATGACCAACTTAGCTTACCTGAACCTCTAAGTAAAATACCTACTATTATTGCTTGAAGAACATAGGGCTCATTTCTAGCTCGCCAATCAACCTTTTGTATTAACCATGGTAAATCCATTATCATGTTCAATAAATGCTTCTTCATGATCATTTTCATTCAATCATAACCTCGTAATTCATAGACAACTTAACAAAATTAATCTGAAGGACTTAAAGTCACTCAAGTATATCATCCAAAATCCCATAGTATCGATTTTCTGAGACTTCTGGATGTATGTCGCTTCTAGATGAAACATTAGTCACCTGAAAGACTGCAGTTATACCAGAATCACAAGTTTTCTTCATGTCATCCAACATTTTGATTCAAAATTTATGACCATTGCACCACATAGCCTTGTGGTGTTTTACCTGCAATATGTCAAACATGTAAAGATTATTGCATTATCGTCAGTTGATAAACACATTTATTCTTGGCCAAATTTATGCAAAGAAAACAATCTCAACATATATATATACATCAATATAATTGAAAATAATTAAATAATATGAGTGATTAATATATTTATACACACCTATTTATCTCTTAAACCATATGCTAAATCAATTTCCCTTTGTGTAACATTGGAATCTCCATTACGATGAACTTCTTCAACAAATGAAGCCACACCTTCCCAAGTTAATGTGCGACAAGATTGTTGACATCGTTCAATCCATACCATCATCCAATCAAGATTTTTGGTGACATACAAATGTAGTGCATCCCACTCTCGACCAACTATATCAAAAAAATTTAAAATTCATAAATGACATATAATTAGTTAAATACCATAGTATACAACCTTAATTTATTATTGATGTATATTGAAGATTAAAAATTAAATAAGTACAATATACATAAAAACCATATGTAAAATTTATTCCAATTAATCTCCATGACCATCTTATAATTACCTCTCACTTTCCTCAATCTACCTTTCCCCATTAGGTACTCCCCTTTTATTTTGTTAATGGAGTTGGGGTCCCAAATGCGATCTACATGGATCTTTGCTGCAAACTTAGGAAGATATTCACTAACATACACCATGGTTTGGTATACCATATATACCTCCACCATAGAACCCTCAGGATGTGCTCTTTTTCTAACTAAATCCTTCAAAAATTTCAAGTGCCTCTCAACGATCCACATTGACCTTGTGTGTACAGGTCCACACAATTCAATCTCCTCAACCTAGTGTATGAGGTAGTGTTCTTGTCATTGAAAAATGTCAAAGGTAGAACACTTTTTCATTTCACACATTAGACGAGGAATTTTTCTCTTCCAACAATTTATATCTTCTTTATGGATTTCTTTATATGACAGCCATCTACAAGTGATTCAAGGCACAAATATATTAATGAGATTTAACAAAAATATACAGTATATAACATAACAAGTAAAAAAATGAAAATTATAAGATGTATACAATGAATTGAAAAAAATTCACTACTTACCTCATGTATTTTCCAAGATCATATATAACTTGTTTAACATTGTTGTCAAAGTTGTCTAGGAGAGATAGAGGTAGAATGTGTTGGAACTATAAATTTCTGATGATTTTTCATGTTGTCCACATTTGTGCATCTTCCAAATGAGTCTTACCTTGAGCACATTTCCTCTCTTCATGGTATTTTTACCTATATTTTTCCCATATAGCCCCATAAAATCCATCAGGTCATGCATTTTCCATATTCTAGTTCCTATCAGCAAAGGTTCATGACTGTCTCCCCGACCTGTGTTGCTTTTTTGCTAACATATGTTTGTTGTAGGCATATCAACATGATTTATTTATTGTCACAGCGATCGACATTCACCTATGGGTATATATTGGCATGACATTTGCATGATTTTGGTGACAGAGGAATGGTCTATCGGTAGGAGTATTTTTCACTGGGGTGAGGTCTCCCCAAATGGGTCGGGTCCCACCAAATAGTGCATATGGAGATTTATCAGCAA